>CM073144.1:240000-487500 GCA_037039145.1 Fundulus diaphanus
CTTTGGATTGTTACCAACAGATGTTGGCTAAATAAGAACTACTTAGTGAACTGTCCACACTGTGCTGCCTGTTTACCCATACATCTGAAGATGTTCTGCAGGTGTTCTGCGCTGTTTGGTGTCACTGTTCGCTCCAAAGCTCACCCAATCTGCTTCTGGCTCAGCTGATTGGGTGATCGGCTTCACCTGCAGATGTTGACTCCCTGCAGGTGTGTTGACTCCCAGCCTGTTCAGCCACCTTCATCAGTTCAGCCAGCCACCAGCCTCATCTGTAAGCCACTTACTTTTGAGGTGTCTAAAGCTTCTTCTGCTAATGTTGATTGTCTCAGGCACTCTATTTCAGACTCTGCTATTACTGGTTAATGTTTATGCACAATACTTTCATTTAAACGTAGTTCTGTCCACTCATTAATGTCCAAAAACCTTTGTAATTTCTTCTCTGGTTAAACCTACGCAGACCCCTGGAGATTTAACAGGGCGAACACCAGGCGTTATTCTTTTTACTCTCAGGCACATGTTGGGGGAAACGATCATAACTGATCCCTCAGTTACTTATTAAATCAAAGAAAACAGTGATTCCATCAAGTTGCTGCCTTTTATTGACACACAGAGCAGAGAAAGTAATCCAGACAGAAGATAGGCGAGCTTTGAGCTTGACGAACAGAAGGAGAGTGAAGCCGTCTCCTCCCAGGGAGCAGAAAGGTCAGAGGTGAACGTAGCACCCCCGCTGTAATGTTTCTATTCACCGTACATCAGATAACTTCTCACATTGATCAGTTTTTATTTCTAATTAATTCCCATAGTGACAGATATTCTTCTCTCACCTGGACCCTGCTGCTCTACTCAATGGATGTAAAACCCATCGTTATCAAATGTTAAACTTCATACATTTATCACCCCCTCAGTTTATGACTTCATTACTTTTAACCAGTCTGATACTGATCCCCAATTCTTAGCTGAGCAGATTTTTAAAAGCTTACCTTGGAGGCCGGATGATCTCCTATTCTATCTAAAACTTAGCAGCTCTCTGCCAGCTTAGGCCATTAGACCAACAACTCTTGGCGGCTGCCTGTGTCAGGGCTCTGGGTGTGTTTCTACCTCTTGCTTGGAGCTGCAGGTGGGCAGGGCTGGAGCAAAAGAAGACCTGGCAACTGGACAGGTGACACCTGGTGTCGGCTCCGTTGGCACCTGCAGCCTTATCTTGATCTCCTAGATTCTTTTCGCTGACACTAGTTTTTAAATTCTCTCCTTTTTTAAGATCCTTCCTGGAAACCATGACCCTCAGCAGCTCCTGGATGTCCTGCTCCTGTTCCCCTGTCCTGTGTCCAGTTTACAACAGGCTGCTCGGTCCACAGCTTCAGATCCGACTGGGAATCATTATCAGAATCAGAAATACTTTAATAATCCCAGAGGGAAATTATTTTCGTTACACGCTCCAGATATACAAACCACATACACACACACACACATATATATATATATATATATATATATATATATATATATATATATATATATATATATATATAGCCTGCATGTTTGTACACTCTTAGTTTCTCAGGGAGTTTGTTGTAAAAGTTCTTTAACTTGATTGCACACTGATAACAATCGAGATGATGATTGCCATCACACAGTATTGTGCGTCTCCCGTGAAGCGACTGCTTTTGAAGAGAGCATTTTAATCTATCAGGTGCTGAGGTGGACCTGATGGACCTGATGGATTAAAGGAAGTGTTGCTGGTGTGTTTCAACCATTTGAACATTATGAATTGTTGCGTCTGTGTGAATCTGGGGGAACTCATGTGACCAGGAAACCATTTTGGTGAGACACCAGCATCCAGAACCGTGAGCGCTCTGTTGAAGCAGCCCTCATCACTGCAACCACACCACCTCTCCCCAAGTCAGGCTAAGTTTCCACCTTAACAGAATAAAACAACGGTAAATATCGTGGTGACCATATTAAAATACGACAACCTCTACGGGGTTCGACTACACATTTGAACGTCCACTTTTCAGTTTGGTCTTTGATCTGCAAACATTACCATTGATACTGGCAAAATATTCAGACTCCACAGATTGTTCCACATGTAATGCAGTACAACCACATTTTCAATTTAGTTTCTTTTTAATAAGCAATAGAAATTGCACAGAAAAATATGTATTTACAGTCATTAGATTATGCACTTTAATGCCATGAAACCACACATTACAATGTATTTTAGTGGGATTTTATGTGATGATAAAAAACCTCTATAACTGTAAAGTGCAACAATGAGAACCCCGTTCTCAGATTAATTGTGTTGCATTTCGCTCCATCCTTCTTTCCTTCAAGTGTCACCAGCTACATAAAATGTCCTTGGTGAAGAAAGGCGTCCTGATCTTGGTGTTGCGACCGCAGCGTTTCGACTTGTGACCATCCGGGGATCTGGGAGGGTGTGTCAGTGGGTGGAACCGGTTCCAGTTCCCATCTAATCTCATTAACTACCTGATCCTGCTGACCATATTCACATATACCAGCGCTCACAATCAGTTTTATTTTTTATCACTAGGTGCTCAGCGCATTGATAAACAGCGTGAGAGACGAGACAAACTCCCCTTGCTTCTCCACTGGGGTTCCACACGGCCCTGTGCTAAGAGCTCTTTGTTTTCTCTGAGTCTGGTGAAGCCAAATAGAGACGCCTGTTTCCACTCCTCACTGATCTCAAATATGCTGCTCACAGAGAGACTGAGGGCTTTACTTCATCCTTCAAGGAACGCTGCTTCACGTACCAACATCTTTCAACCCGTATCACGTGAACATCCAGTCTGCTCTGGAAGTTCATCAAACCTTTTTGCTCCAGGATTTCTGATGCTGTAAACGTTAAAAACAAACTAATCTAACCAGAACCACACAGTTTATTAACGTAATCGTCACAGTTCAACACACCAGATGGAGCAAACCTGCTGCAGCTGTGAAGGGAACCGAGCTGATAGGACCTCCTGATCCACATGAAATCAAAAACAGACTGTAGAGAAACTCCTCCGAACTGAGGTCGTATCATACCCATGCTTGAGCTCTTCACAGCCTGGTTACGATACAGCCTCAGCTCTGACGGAGTCCGATCCAATGACCTGCCTGGTCCTGCTGTGGGGCAGCTGGTCTTATGGTTCCTCAGAGGATGAAAGGTGAGGAACCAGAAGAAACGCAGAGGTCCAGAAGGTCCCTGGGCCCGCAGCCATGCAGCACTGAGACTCTTCCCTGCATGAAGAGGAAATGATGAAGTGGCGGCGAGGCAGAACCGCAGCACCATATGTCCAGTAGCTGCAGAGATTTCCGTCTTTATCCGCATCTTCAGTTGTCCGTGTGGAGCACAGCAGGAGGGACCAGGAGCTGTGGAGTCATTATGTGTCTAAGCTCTTTATTTGCAGGATTGGCACGGATTAAGGTGGATGACCCGCTCAGGTAAGTCTTAGACATCCGGATTAGACCTGAAGTCACGGAAAAATAAAGGTTCTTACGGAGTTTTTATGGGTCAGCCATCTCCTGGTTATGACTGAGTCTCCTAATGAGTTTAGCTTAAGGCTGGATGCAGAGCTGCAGCCCTGCAGTCATCAGAGAACGGATAAAACTTCACATTTTAGTCTGCAGCAAAACAACCAGGTTAGAACTGAAGGCACAATCACCATTAGGGTTTTTATTTAGGATGAAACCTTTATTTAACCAGGAATGAACAATCTCTCTTAAGTACAAGAAGCAACTAAAATTTCGTTCTGTACGCACTCTGTGCATACAAAATGACAAATAAAGTTGTCTAAATCTAAGTCTGAGAGCTCCTCTCAACTACATCTTGGTCAACATCTCCTTCGCTGGCTTCATCTTCGTCACCTTCTCCGTCAGCCAGGTGTTCGTCTGCAGCGCCAGGGGCTACTACTTCCTGGGTTACACCATGTGTGCCTTGGAAGCTGCCATGGGCGCCGTAGCAGGTAAGGCTGCAGGTGGAGAGGCTGTGGTGGCTGAGGTGGAGGTGGCTGATGAGCTGATCTTCTCCCGGCAGGCCTGGTGACGTCCTGGTCGCTGGCTATGCTTTCCTTTGAGAGGTACCTGGTCATCTGCAAACCCTTTGGAGCGTTCAAGTTCGGCAGCTCTCACGCCGCCGGCGCCGTGGTCTTCACCTGGTTCATGGGGGTGGGCTGCGCCTCCCCGCCTTTCTTCGGCTGGAGCAGGTGGGTCTCTGTCGCTGAGCAGCGGCCTCGGTCCAGACGAGTCCTGACGCTCTCCGGCTGATGGCGTGTTTGCTCTGCAGGTACATCCCCGAAGGGCTGGGCTGCGCCTGTGGACCCGACTGGTACACCAACGACCAGGAGCTGGGCACCACCAGCTACATGTACTTCCTGCTGATCACCTGCTTCTGCATGCCTTTGTCCATCATCATCTTCTCCTACTCCCAGCTGCTGGGAGCCCTGAGAGCCGTGAGTCCATCAGCCCAGCGCTGCGTGTTTGTGGAAGGTTAGGGCAGGCTACGGGAAGTCCAGGCTTCTCTTCAACAAGTCAGGGCAGACGAGGCGGTCAGGCTGCAGATGCATGCAGACCTCAGCAAAGAGCTGCTGCAGAGGCCTCCAGCTGCATCACGCGCTTCTCGTTCTCATGCGTTCTCCTGCAGGTTGCAGCCCAGCAGGTGGAGTCTGCGTCCACCCAGAAGGCTGAGAAGGAGGTTTCCAGGATGATCATCGTCATGGTGGGCTCCTTCGTCACCTGCTACGCCCCGTACGCCCTGACGGGTCTCTGGTTCGCCAACTCTCCAGAGGTCAACAAGGACTATCGGCTCGTCACCATCCCAGCGTTCTTCTCCAAGAGCTCGTGTGTCTACAACCCGCTCATCTACGCCTTCATGAACAAACAGGTGAGGACAAACGCCCCGGTCCTTACCTGATCCAGAGGGACTTCCCCAAAGGACTTTTAAAGAGCCGAGATCCGAGGATCCACAGGAAACACCAACGTCTAAACAGTTTTTATGTGAGACAGCAGAGGATGATTTGTTTAAAGTGTTAGTTTGTCCTAAGTTCTGCAAAAGCAACCGGTGCGTCCTGTCTGAGCTAAAAGGTTTGACCCGCATGCAGAAACCACTCAGAGACGTTAGAAAGTTGGGACATTTATTAAGGAAACACACGGGATCTGTTTGTCTGAGGAGAGACGTTAGCAGGAACAGTGGGTGAACGGTTCTGAGTAAATGTGGAGCTGGCTTACGGGTTCTGGGAGAGCTGGCAGCACAGAGGGGTAGACCGCTGGTCCGCAGCTTGGAGCGGTGCAGCAGACGGCTGCTGTGCCGTGGTTGGCTGACCGCTGACGTTTTGGAGGGTTTCAGGCAGGAGACGCACAGGAGGAAGGAGCTGTGGAGGACGACCTGAGGCAGATGATCTTCTGGGCCGTTATGGAGAGCTTAGAGCTTTCCCAAGCGCTGACCTGATCAAATGCAGAGGACAGAAATGCGTGACATGAACTCAGACACTGAACGTTTGGCTCCTGTCAGTATAAGTGGACCAGAGGCCGTCATGCAGACATCCTAACCCAGGCGGGGGACGAGGAGGTTGCTCTGCAGGGTGACAGCAGGTGACTTGGCGCCGCTCTGAACGTCACTGGAAGCAGAGACAATCGTGGCTCCACCAGGCCTCTCTCACTGCAGACCGTGTGGATTAAAGCTCCGTTTAAAGCAGCAAACCAACGGTTTATACTTAGGAAACGATCAGTATTAATATCCAGCATGGAAACTATAACATAAAACTTTATTTCTTTTAGTTTTTCATCAAAGCTGTGGGTGTTTAAAACCTGCTTTCTGCCAGAAGCAGCTCTGCATCAGGGAGAGCGGGGCTGGAGGAAAGCGCTTGGCTCAGGAACAGCTGCCACATCCAGGATGAGCACCAGAGGCAGAGGTGGTGGCATCCAGCAGCTGCTGGAGGGGCTGCCATGCCGCAGGAGGCCAGACCCACCGGGCTTGATGGAAAAGCACCATGGCTCTGATCCAACCGGGTCCAGGAGCTAGAACTGTCTGTGACGGTCCAGTCAGCCTGGTTCCTAGACTTGAACGTGGCAGAGGCTGTCCTTTCTTCTCCTCAGGATGCAAACACACCAGCCAGAATAAACATGTTGGGTTGGAATGACCTCAGCGCTGACCAGAACCAAGCTGAAGGTAAAGAACTGGATCAGAACCTGGAGAACGTTTCTCCTCCTGAGTTTAAAAAGGAAAAAACTTTCTGGATTCGCTCCAGCGCCTTGGTGCTCATCGCCTCCACCCTAACATGCACCACCACAAAGTGCTCAGGGTCTGGATGTGGTGTCTGGCCCCACCCGGCCCCCCGCTTTAAGCACACAAGAGGCACTTTGGGCTTCGGGGTTGGGTGGGGGGACCCTGCTGGCTCTAAGCCCAACTTTAATGCACTTTAGACATTTACATTCATCACACCGGGTTACATGAGCACAACCACGCCTATGAACACCATAGTGGGGAGGGTCTGTGGACTCTGGGGGTCTGTGGACTCTGGGGGTCTGTGGACTCTGTGGACCCTGGGGGTCTGTGGACTCTGGGGGTCTGTGGACTCTGTGGACCCTGGGGGTCTGTGGACCCTGGGGGTCTGTGGACTCTGGGGGTCTGTGGGCTCTGGGGTTCTGGGGGTCTGAGGCGTTGGCCGCAGGCTGCAGCAGCTACGAGTGGCTCTGGTGGGCATCCCTCCCTCTTTCTCTCCAAGGCACAGCCTCATCAGGTGGGACGGTAACGGGCTCTGCCTCGCTTGGTCCTTGCGGGTCCTGGCTGCTGCAGTGGGCTGGTGCCGGCCCGTATCTTGGGGGCTTTTCTCTGCTTGGTGCTGGAAGGTCTTGCTGCCAGAGGTTGGTGTGGCCCGTGCTTGGCCGGTGTGGCTGGAGATGGCAGTGCTGGGGGGATGGGGGGGGGGGGGGCGGTACCCTACGCCTCACGCTGTGCCTCTTCGTCCTGAGGACGGCTGCTTCTGAGCTGCAGCATGTACCTGCCCTGGGGAGATGTCCTGGGGCTGCGTTGGTCTCTGAGCCAGCTCCACCAGCCCTCCGCTGCTCCCATCTGCTACACCGTCTACCAATCCCACCTCTAACAACTCTGCATCTCCAGGGACAACCTGCCCGAGTACCGCCGCTCTCCACAGACACACAAGCGTCATCAACACACCAATAATCCAAGTAGCTGCAGGTCAGACAAACACCTGTACCATCACATCATGCGGCCGGCTGCAGCCGTTATTTAATAAAGTCGTATCATACCCATGCTTGAGCTCTTCACAGCCTGGTTACGATACAGCCTCAGCTCTGACGGAGTCCGATCCAATGACCTGCCTGGTCCTGCTGTGGGGCAGCTGGTCTTATGGTTCCTCAGAGGATGAAAGGTGAGGAACCGGAAGAAACGCAGAGGTCCAGAAGGTCCCTGGGCCCGCAGCCATGCAGCACTGAGACTCTTCCCTGCATGAAGAGGAAATGATGAAGTGGCGGCGAGGCAGAACCGCAGCACCATATGTCCAGTAGCTGCAGAGATTTCCGTCTTTATCCGCATCTTCAGTTGTCCGTGTGGAGCACAGCAGGAGGGACCAGGAGCTGTGGAGTCATTATGTGTCTAAGCTCTTTATTTGCAGGATTGGCACGGATTAAGGTGGATGACCCGCTCAGGTAAGTCTTAGACATCCGGATTAGACCTGAAGTCACGGAAAAATAAAGGTTCTTACGGAGTTTTTATGGGTCAGCCATCTCCTGGTTATGACTGAGTCTCCTAATGAGTTTAGCTTAAGGCTGGATGCAGAGCTGCAGCCCTGCAGTCATCAGAGAACGGATAAAACTTCACATTTTAGTCTGCAGCAAAACAACCAGGTTAGAACTGAAGGCACAATCACCATTAGGGTTTTTATTTAGGATGAACACAAGCAGAACTTCTTCAAAGACTGCTGGTATTTTCAAATGAAGAAATAAATTTTAATACAAAGGAAAGTTAAAAGCACTAACTTCAGAGATGGTTAAAAAAATGTGTAAAATCCTCTGAGAAAAGAGAAATGATGATTGGAAACTGAGCTAAATGATGGCCTGAACACTCCTGAGATGATGTATTAAATGTGCTGACTGTGATTGTCTGCAGGTTAACGAGCTCGTTAACCAGAGCCGTTAATCTGAGAGAAATAAACATTCATCTTCATTTGCAAAGATTATCCCAAATGGTTTGATCAGCCAATCACTTCAAGTCAGTGATCAGAGGATTGTTTCTATATTCAGAAATTTACATAATTAAAGTCGTCTTTAAAAATAAAACTGAACTTCGTTTCTTCCGCATGAGCGCGGATTTGCTGTCGTTTAATAAGAAAAACTCTCAGATTCCGCCAAAAAAAGTCAAACTGCGGCTGAAAATGTGATTTTCTGTTTAAACAGGATGAGCTGTGTTTATTATGTATTCTGTCCATAAGAAGATTAAAGTGTCAGAAGGATTAAATCCATAAGTTTGGGAAAAGCCGCACAGCTTATCTTTGCTGTAAGTGGTTTAATGGGTGTATATAAAGAGGCTGAAGGCGCTCGCTGAGGGAGGAAAAGCTCAGATTAAAGATGGGGAAACATTTTCACCTGTACGAGAACATCTCCAAAGTGGACCCCTTCGAGGGGCCCCAGTATCACCTGGCCCCATCATGGGCATTTTACCTGCAGACCCTTTTCATGGGCTTCGTCTTCTTCGCGGGGACACCGTTAAACATTTTGGTCCTCCTGGCCACAGCCAAGTACAAGAAGCTGAGAGCTCCTCTCAACTACATCTTGGTCAACATCTCCTTCGCTGGCTTCATCTTCGTCACCTTCTCCGTCAGCCAGGTGTTCGTCTGCAGCGCCAGGGGCTACTACTTCCTGGGTTACACCATGTGTGCCTTGGAAGCTGCCATGGGCGCCGTAGCAGGTAAGGCTGCAGGTGGAGAGGCTGTGGTGGCTGAGGTGGAGGTGGCTGATGAGCTGATCTTCTCCCGGCAGGCCTGGTGACGTCCTGGTCGCTGGCTATGCTTTCCTTTGAGAGGTACCTGGTCATCTGCAAACCCTTTGGAGCGTTCAAGTTCGGCAGCTCTCACGCCGCCGGCGCCGTGGTCTTCACCTGGTTCATGGGGGTGGGCTGCGCCTCCCCGCCTTTCTTCGGCTGGAGCAGGTGGGTCTCTGCCGCTGAGCAGCGGCCTCGGTCCAGACGAGTCCTGACGCTCTCCGGCTGATGGCGTGTTTGCTCTGCAGGTACATCCCCGAAGGGCTGGGCTGCGCCTGTGGACCCGACTGGTACACCAACGACCAGGAGCTGGGCACCACCAGCTACATGTACTTCCTGCTGATCACCTGCTTCTGCATGCCTTTGTCCATCATCATCTTCTCCTACTCCCAGCTGCTGGGAGCCCTGAGAGCCGTGAGTCCATCAGCCCAGCGCTGCGTGTTTGTGGAAGGTTAGGGCAGGCTACGGGAAGTCCAGGCTTCTCTTCAACAAGTCAGGGCAGACGAGGCGGTCAGGCTGCAGATGCATGCAGACCTCAGCAAAGAGCTGCTGCAGAGGCCTCCAGCTGCATCACGCGCTTCTCGTTCTCATGCGTTCTCCTGCAGGTTGCAGCCCAGCAGGCGGAGTCTGCGTCCACCCAGAAGGCTGAGAAGGAGGTTTCCAGGATGATCATCGTCATGGTGGGCTCCTTCGTCACCTGCTACGCCCCGTACGCCCTGACGGGTCTCTGGTTCGCCAACTCTCCAGAGGTCAACAAGGACTATCGGCTCGTCACCATCCCAGCGTTCTTCTCCAAGAGCTCCTGTGTCTACAACCCGCTCATCTACGCCTTCATGAACAAACAGGTGAGGACAAACGCCCCGTCCTGCAGCAGCTAAATACTCCACCTTGTTATTTTTATCACACCTGAAGCTATAACAGCCAAATGTGCAGATCAGATCCTCATCACTGTTTCTCCGTCTCCAGTTTAACGCCTGCATTATGGAAATGGTGTTTGGAAAGAAAATGGAGGAAGCATCTGAAGTGTCTTCAAAGACTGAAGTGTCCACAGCTTCGTAATGCTGGGAGCAAAACTCAGAAGGACATTTGACTTCCCCAAAGGACTTTTAAAGGTCTGAGTTCAGAGGATCCACAGGAAACACCAACATGTAAACAGTTTATATATAAGACACCAGATATTTTATTGTAGAAGGCATTTGTTTAGATAAAAGCAACAAAAATCAAATAAAAATGTATTCGATTTCTTGTCTGTTTGTCCTTATTTCTGTGAAAAGACAACTCTTTGCACAGCAGCAACATTTTCTACTTGCAGTCAGTGTTAATAACCAGCAGGGGATGAATGTAAGCCTGCAGATCCAAACCAGAGACCGACTGCAAACTGGTGTAAAAAGGTTTTATACGGAGTCGGCAGGTGTAAAAGATACAAAGCAGGAGGAAATCCGTGCTCCTGGGTTAATAAGCCGTGCAGTTTCTGCAGGCCAAGCTGCAGATTAGTGACCTCTTTCTGGAGTTTAGACGCATGGCTCACACCTGCGCGCTACGCTCAGTGGAAATCTGGCCCTACATAAAGTTAAAATGCTGCCTGGTTTTAATCAGCAGCCTGAAATGTGGCTTTATTTGTTTACCCTGAGAAGACGCTGACGGACTAACCTGAACTGAAACGCACGGATTTGCACCTGCTTGACTCTAATTTTTCACCCGCTGACACTTGCTGGACTCCGTAGGTTTTATAAAACGTTATTTTAGTTTTTCAGTCATTAAAGCTCTAAGACCGGGGCTGGAGGAAAGCGCTTGGCTCAGGAACAGCTGCCACATCCAGGATGAGCACCAGAGGCAGAGGTGGTGGCATCCAGCAGCTGCTGGAGGGGCTGCCATAACGCAGGAGGCCAGCCCCCCCCCCCCCCCCCTTTAAGCACACTAGATCACTTTGGGCTCTACAGACACATCCATCCATGGGTTGTCAGGCTGAGGACAACAGGTCCAGAGTTTTCATATAAATTACATGAATGCAGCAACGGGACGTGTAAAGAAAGAAAAAGAGAGAAAGGATCAGTGAACTCAGGAGGTTTCTAGAACTCGTCGTGCCGCAGCAGCACCTCGCCATAATTGGTGGCCTGACTTCCCACAAACAGGTCAAACTTGTTGAGAATTTCCTCCTTGGTCAGTTTTCCATCCTGAACAGAGAAGGACAGCCGTTAAAAACCAGACGGGTTGCACGCCGGCACCAGAGCAACGCGGGCTGACCTTGTCGGTGTCGGACTCGTACAGCAGGTGTTTGGCCTCGGCCTCGGCGTGGTCGTAGTCTGCCGGGAGGATCCAGTCCAGCGTCTCCTCCCGGTCCATCTTCCCGTCCCGGTTCTTGTCCCTGAACTCTGAGAACTGCTGGCGTTCTGTGGCCACCCACTCCGGTTCCTGCGCCCCGTTCTCTGCGCTGAACATGTCGCCTGCGCACAAGATGGGAGGCAGAGCGTTCAGAGGGAGAGCCCCAGGCTTCAGTCAGGAACGCTGTGGAGGTTTTTAGACATTTAAAGAGCTTCGGCTAAAGGTCTGAGTTCAGACAGGTGAGCGGCTAACAGAACGCTGGTTACCTGCCCCTTCCCAGCTCAAGCAGATAGAAAGTGACAGGAAGCAGAAACTGAATGATGGACCGTCTCACACAGCATAAGCGCATCTCTGCTGCTTTGGTAGAGTTTGAATCTATCATATGGAGGAATTCATCAGTATGGAACTGAAGAGAACAGCTTGATCTTTTAATATTGTCAAGGTTGAATCCTGTTTGTCTTAATAACTGCAATCACTGCCCAAAGAATGATTAGTTCTAGAATGTTTCACTGAATCACAACAAGGTAAAGTAAGGCCAAAGGAACTTTAGTTAAACTACTCTTGGCTCTTACTCTGTTTCTGTGTTTTTCTAAAGGTCTGTTTATAAGACTTCCTAGAAATGGAAGAGCACACACACACCATTTCACACACACACCCCTCCAACTAGGGAGGGAGGGCTTTTGGTCCAGAGCAGCGCCTGTACACAGTAAAGATATCATGTTCCTATTTACGTCATACTGTATCCCTATAAAGGCTGAAAGATACCCCATATAGTTGGGATTGTTGGGACTGCTGTGAAATGAAGATGATTGTAAGTCCAGAATAAACGAATCCCCCTGCTGGTCACTGAAGAGAAGCTGTGGTGTCTGGTCTCGTCTGTCTGTTTTTTAAGGTTAAATCCTCTCCCACATCATTCATCCTCTTTCTGGCCTGCAGAAAGCAGGGGATGGGGTAGCTGGAGAGGACCTCCACAGACAGGCCTCCATCAGATGAATCCCCTCGGCTGACTCCGTCAGTGAGCAGCAGCAGCCTGGATGGTGGAGCTCCTTCATCACCCCTAAGGCCTGCAGGGAGCAGGACCCTGGGTCCTCTGTAGGGGGACCTAATGTCGCTGTGGAGCTCCACCTTACAGGAGGAGTAGAGCGGCTGCTCCTCCACACTGACAGGAGTCGGCTGAGGCGGTTGCTGGTTTGAGTTCCCGCCTGTGGGTCCAGAGCGTGCTTCAGAGACATTATGTCCGGTGTGATCTGGGAGCAGCTATGGACCTTCCAGGAGGATGAAGATGTGACGTCCATGACTCTCCCCAGATCAGAGCAACAGAATCAGGGCTTCAGGGATGGAAAACGGCGCAACAACCCTGATCTGCAGCCTGGAGCCGTCAGCAGGGCCAGACCCTGACGGTTCTTACCAATGTACTCGTTCAGGTCAATGAAGCCGTCTCCGTTCTTGTCTATGTCCTCCATCGTTTCCTGAGACGGCAGAGAGACGAGTTAGACACGAGACACATACCTGGAGCTCAGACGCCACGAGATGTCCGTCCTACCTGCACCACCACGTCCTTCATGTATTCATGGCTCTCTGGGTGCAGGAAAGCCATGAACTCCTGTCTGTCTGCGCTCACGTCTCCGTCTCTGTCTGCCACTTTGAAGCGTCGCTCGTCCCTCGCCATCATGTGGGAGTAGTTGTACTCCGTCTCAGTCTGAGGACCGTCTGCAACAGGCCAGTCATGGTCAAAGTTAGGGGCTTCTACTACCCTGGACATCATTTAAACTTCTGATTCAAGGATTCAACGGCTGTAGATCACGCCGCCATTTGGTTCTGACTGAACCGCCGGCGTCAGTGAAACCCGTTTGAACGTCACCAAACACGAGGCGGTGCTGACCAAGAACCGAGCTCCTGGTCCAGCTCGTGTCGGCCAACATTTGTTGGACTTCTGTCATGGGACAGCCGTCCAGAACAAAAACGTTCCCAATTAAACTGAGATTTAAAAGATATGTAATGAATTAATATTTGTAGGAAAGTGGCTGATTTTACATTGAATTAAAATACAATGTACTCAGAATGTTAATGAGGTTAATGTCTGGTATGAACTCTAAGGGAGTAGCTGCAGAGCCTGTTTCTGTCTGACTCCTGTAGGTTGGGTCTGTTTGCTTTATGTTCTGGTGGAGAGATGTAGGATGGCAGCGAGTTTGGCCTGGGGGGGGGGGGGGGGGTCGTCAGGGTGAATACTTGTAGTGTAGACAGGCTTTGGTCTAGACAGGAGGTAGTGTAGCGTTGGGGGTTCCTTCTTTCCATCCCCTTTTCCCCTTTTGGATTATAAATGTGAGAACGGAGGATTTTACTTGCAGGTTTGAAAGAAAGAAGCTGGACTGAAAGCTGCAGCTAAATATCTTCTGAATAAAAGTTGGACGGTCACACGACACAAGAACACAGCGACCAGAACCATGTTTGAAGGCTTTCAGGCCTTTGTTCACGGCACCAGACGTTTGTCTTTGTGCCGTTCTCCAGCTGCCGCTGAGAGCTGTACAAACATCCAGGAAAAGATCTCAATGTTAGACAGTTTGGACAAAAGCAGAAAATCATCACAGAATTTACTTTTTGATGTATAAAGAAAGTTATGTTCCAACAATTTCTGTGATATATTTGCTTTCTGTGGAAGATGTCCCAAATAAATTCTTTTTAAATCAAAAAATGCATTTAGACTTGATAGGAAGGACTATGTTGTACGATATTAAATGTAGAATAGCATAACTATACAAATCCTTTACTGTGAACGTCTCTGAGCTTCAGCATGTCCAATAAAGTTGTGACATGATTTTCAAAGCGAGCTCAGAGAAATGTCAGGAAGGAATGAGGATCAGTGCAGAAATCTTGATGATCGATGTCAATAACACTGTAAAACAAAAATAGATCTTTACAGACCCCCAGAAAAAGGAAGAGTCAGAGAAAAACACAGAGAAGCAGGGAAAACAAAGACAGGAATAAAACAAGTCCATTACGGTTCTGGTGCCGGTACTGAGAACTACTGACAATAGCGCCATCTATTGGTGAAAGCATGGCTGAGGTCTCATTAAATCAGGGACACAGCTGTGGGGAAATGGAGGCTGGCATAAGAGGATCCCTCTGAGAATAAAACTGAAACGCTTCTCGTCTCCCTGATGGTGAAATTCTCTAATCAGGCAGCTTCTTGCTTCTTCAGCTCCACCTGTGAAAAGTAGAAACCTGGCTGTCATGATCCACACTTCCTTATCCTTTGACAATCGCTGTAAATCTCTAGTTCATAACTGCTTTCATCATTTAAGGAGCATTCCAAAACTAAGAGCATTCATGTCAGACTGAACTAGAAACGATTGTTCATCTTTTATTTCTTGTCTTTTTCCCTGGTTAAATAAATCCTCGGCGGCCGTCTTCGGTCTGTGCTGCTAAAAACATATTCCTCCTGTTCTGACCTCGGCTCTGGTTGCCGGTGCACCGTAGAACCCGTTTTAAAAATGGCGGCTCCCCAGCTAGCAGCTGCCAGGCTTTGGACGCGCTCCGGCTGGCTGCACAGCATCCGGCCTCTGTTCAGAAACGTCTGAAGACATTCTGATTTAGACAGGAACCAGCCTTCAGTCAGGCTGTTTTCTGGGGAACCTGAACTTCATGTCTGTTTGCAGACCTTCCAACATGTCGGATGCATCCATGCACCACGACCCGACTGCCGTCTGTCTTTGTGACACTTAAAGCTCATCAGATGCTGAGGACTATCTGCATCTGATGAGCTTTAGTTATCTTCTCAGGAAGGGTCGTCGGTGCGTTCTACTTGAACATTAGGGGTTGTTGTGTGAACTCTGAGCCATAACCCTAATTTCATCACGGTGACAGAATGACAGGAAAGGTTCTGGATTCTTGACCCAAACCCTGTTCAAACTTTACACACTGTGGTTGAAGGCTGTTCCAGCTGTTTGTTGCGTAATCAGTCCACTGTGGAAGCAGAGCAGCTGAACTTAATCTGGTCTTCATGTCCAGGGTAATGAGGGAATGGAACCGTCAACCGCTGCTGGAAACATGGCGTCCGTTTCAAATAGCCGTGTCAGTGTGTGGCTCCTCACCCAGATAACTGCCGTACGAGACGTTGCGGTACTCCTCCCAGCTGATCAGGCCGTCCCGGTTCAGGTCGAATTCGTTCCACTGGTGCTCCACGTTCTCAAACATGTGTCGGTTCTGGACGTTCTTGATCCAGAGCTTCAGCTCCTCCTCAGAGACGAACCCATCGTGGCTGCTGTCGATCTTATCCACAATGATGCTGCAGAGAGAAGCACGGAGCAGATCTGAGATCCTGAACATGAGAGGATAAAGGGTGGAACCACAGCGTACCCAGAGCCAGACCCAACGTTTTCTCTCCTCACCTGCAGTCAAGGTAAACAGCACTGCTTAGTCAGACTGGCTGAAAATAAAAAGCATGTCTGCTCGGACCCGTTTTGTTCTACAATGTCTATCAGACATCTATCATCTATCGTTTGGCTGCTGCATTGAGCTGATCCGGGCCCTTTGATTCTCACTGAGAATAAACCGGGTCAGAACTCCTTACCAGGCAGGTTCTGCTCTGCTCTTTGCACCGAAGGGCTGGGATTGGCCAGAGTTCTGGTCCTGCTCTCACCACCCTCGGCACGGCGGACCAGTGATTAGCAAGAAGGTCTTGGGTTTGAGTCCAGGGGCCTTTCTGTGTAGAGTTTGCATGTTCTCCCCGTGTCTGCGTAGGTTTCCTCTACCACTAAAGACATGCTGGTCAGGTCGGCCATTAGTGGCAGCGACTCAGGCTAAGCCTCCATCTGATCTATGAAAAGTTAGTTGTATATATAATGACAAAAAAAGCATCTTATCTCTGTCCCTCAGGTTCTGGGGGAATCACCTTATCTACTGGATGTCCCACATACCATCATTCTGATGCGCTCATTGTTAGTTTCCGCTTCCTAGATGCACACTTCTAGTGTTTATGTATCCGGCTAGCTTAACGGTTAGCTTAGCGGTTAGCTTCGGTGTTAGCCGTTCATTGTAGCTCCGCTGCTCTCACCGTACACTTTGAATATGGCTGAGAGTCACAAGAAGTGAACCAGGTACATGTTTATGAGAAGAACAGGAAGGCCTCGGTAGAAAGAAGACCAGAGTGGATTTAGGAGATTTCTTTTCACGCGATCCCCCTGAGGAGCGGAAGAGCAGGTAAGACGGTCTAACCCTAGCTTTAAGCTATATTAGATTATTCATGTTATGGTTCTCAGCACACAAACCGATGCTCATTCACATCTACATGAGACAAAAACAGGAATATTCGCAGTTTCCATCTGATTCAGGTTGTTTCCATCATTTTCAGGTTTGTTACATTGTTGTTTGAGGCTGAATCTCTTTTCTTTCTACGGGTTTAAACCATGGAAGCTCAAAATGGTAAATAAACACGGGGTTCAGTGCTCCTTGGCTGAAATAAAACTGAATTAAGTTATATTTCTGTGGATTTGGGTCAGTTTTAGTACTTTGTGGTTACATCGTGAAAGCATTCAGGAACCCGGGTTCATTTTAGTGGCTCTGCTGGACAGCCGTGACCCCTGACCCCTCAGAACAGAGTCCAGCAGAGACTTTAGAGCAGAGATCACCAACCTTTGTGAAAGTGAGAGCTAGTTCAGCGGTGCTGGTTCACATGTAGGCTTACCTGTACTGACCTTTGAACTAAGGACCCAGAGTTCACCTTAACTTCATGTAATATAAACATGTTTTAATGCTTTTAGATCTACGTAAACACAAGTATGATAAAAAAGGAAGAGCAACTGAATAAAATAGCATTTTTAATGCAGCTCAGTGGAGGGTTTTGCTATTTTTTGAACAGGTTTGAGGGCAGACACCATGTTGGTGAGCCCTGCCTCAGAGCAACATCTGCTGCCTTCAGGACCACATCTCCAGGAACAGGATGAATGAAAAGCATTCTGTCTGAGACCTGCTGGACACCTCAGACGTGTCTGCAGAGGAGCCAGAGATCACAGCTCAGCTCCTTGTTGATGGGCTGAAGGTGCTGGGATGAAGAATGAGAATGTTACAAAGAGGGAAGAACTGTGAACTCACCCGAGTCTGCGTTTGCTCTCGTCTGGAGACAGGTGATCAAAGGTTCTGGCCTCATCCTGTCCAAGGAAAGCCTCGTGGTCGTAGTCAAAGCTCTTGTTGTCGTCATGTTGGAGCTGACTGAGTGGTTCTTCCTGGTTGACCCGAGTCTTCCTCTCTGTTGGCTTCCCGCTGCTGGTGGCAGTGAGGAGGACCCAGCAGATCAGCAGCGAACGGATCATCCTGTCAGGCTGATTCAGAGACAGAGATGTCAGCGAACACAGACTTACTCAGATCTGAGCTCGTAGCACCGACTTATCGTCTAACTCTGCAGATGCCTTCATCATTTAGGTTTCCTGTATCTGCAGCTACAGGTCGAAGGTGTGACCATGTGACTGCTGGAGACAGGGACCAGCCCCCAACCGCAGGCGGAGGCCACGGATAGTTGGCCAAGTTCTCCAGAGTCCTGATATTTTGACTCAGGTGTGTCGAAGCAGAGCAACAAATCAAAGTTAATCATTTAACCTGCAGTAGATGTAGTCAAAGGTTTGGTTCTGGACCCTCCACAGCTTCAGCTCACGCTGATTTATGATCACATTCAAATGGATCAGATGCAGATTCATTTAAATGAGTTTGTTGGCTTTCAAAGACGCTTTCATGTGCCTGATGGCACCAGCATGGAGAGGACTTCTGGAGCAGAACGGAGGCCATCAAGGCCAGTGATGGACAGACCGAGCCTGGAGCCAAATAGTTTCTGTGATGGACCCTCCTTCTGATTAAAACATCTGGACCAATCCATGTGGAGGTTTCCTTCTCCTCCCAGTTCTGCTCCAAGATCCCCACCGTGGATAAAGACGTCCTGCAGCAGCAACGTTCTGCTGATCCGACTCCTCATGTCTACCTGTCAGAACACACCTGATGATTCTTCTTCTTCTGCGTTGGCTCAAAGCTGGCTGGATCTTCTCTGAAGGTGTTCCTCACTTGTTCCTGGCCAGCCTCAGCTCAGCTCGCTGCTCTGGCTGAACTCTTTCTGCTGAAACCAGAACTAAACAGATCACAGACGAGCTCTGCAGGAGGCGGGGCCCTCACCTGTGCGCGCGTTGCTCCGGCTCCCACCTGGTCCACCTCTGCTTCTGATCCTCCGATCAGCTCGCGCACACAGCCTGTCCGACTCCTAGCCAATCACAGCCGGCCTGCAGCTGCTCTCCTCCTCGGATTGGTCCCCGGCCGCCAGCTGCAGAGCCCAGAGGAAGAGGAGGAGGAGGAGGAGGAGGAGGAGGAGGAGCTGCCACGTCCTCAGAGGAGCAGGAAGCAGGCTGCCTGCAGGCGTCTGGCTCCTCAGAAGGAAACAGAAGCATTTGGTGTGGTTGTATTGAGAGAAGATCTGCAGCAGGTCCACATAGGTGGGATGTTCTGCAGCTCTGACCATTCAAACCCGTTCCTCAGAACCTCATCCTGGAACAGAAAGTTGGTAAAATTCACAGAAGTCTCCAATGTGGTGGTTCTGGGTAAATGTGTGAATAAAGGGTTTGAAAGGTGAAAAGTGGACCTCAGACTGATGACACGTCTGTAGAACATCAGCCTCACAGCTCCTTAACTTCTGCTCCAGCCAGCCTGTTGGGCCCAGATCTGACTCAGTGTAAACAGCAGAGCGCAGGTTCTGAAGCAGGTTCTGAAGCAGGTTCTGAAGCAGGTTCTGAAGCTGGTTCTGAAGCAGGTTCTGAAGCTGGTTCTGAAGCAGGTTCTGAAGCAGGTTCTGAAGCTGGTTCTGAAGCAGGTTCTGAAGCAGGTCCGGTCGGTGCATGGTTTGATAGTGTTATGGAGCAGACACGGTTCTCCTGAAGGACGTTCACCGACACTTTAACCTCATAAACACCTACAGTAGTTTTAATTTTGGCCTGTTTGTTGCACAATGGAAGACAAATACTCATTATTATATTGTAAATATGTTCTTTACTGTTCAAGCTTTAAAATACAAAGTCATTTGTTCATGTACATGAACAACAAAGGTTTCCACTAAAACCCCAGATGAAACTCGCTGTAGTTTTCTTCATTTAATACACTCTTTCATCATCTGTTAAATGGGAAATAACTGCCACACATTGAAGGTTCTGCGTCTTCTGGGTGGATTAAGGACAGTTTCTGTCTTTTTTACACCTAAAACAGGCAGAAAAGACCAGATGGACATTTTCAGGTTCAGGTGTTGAACTGCCTGGCGTGGAATCTGACGTTGTTCTCCGCTCTCAGACGGACCCCCGGGCAGCGGCGGCCCCCCTGCTGCTGTTAACGAGATGTTAAGGGGGCCAAGTCATGTTCTAAGGGGCTCACTCATGCTGCATACAAAGGTTTTCTGATTAAATGATCACCCTGGGGGCTTATTTGCTAGTAAACGAGGTGCTTTTCTGTACATTGACCATAAAAAGACCACATGACCAGAGGTACGCATGCGGCCAATGAGTGAACAAGGAGAAGCAGCAACACCCAGCAGACGAGCAAAGAAAAAGAGGTTCAGTAGCCCTGCCCCTGCAGATCGGGTCGGTCTTGGACTAGGCCGAGCTGTCCCTACAGCGAGGCGAAGCAGGGCCACCTGCTGGCTCTGACAGTAGCTGCGTCGGCGGCTATCTTGCTTTCTGGTAGCTCCGAGGTTGTACCAGCAGACGGCACAACAACGTCTGCCTGGTGCAAAGTTCTGTTCAGGCTCAAACGAACAAAGTAAACACTGTCAGGACGGACACGGGGTGTAGATTGTTTCCTTGGGAGATGAACAGCTGAATGTGTGAAGCTGAAATAACAACAAACAATGCAGACTGGAGAACAGGAGAACTCAGCAGAGTGAGAGAAATAGATCCTGATGTCCTCCAGCAGCCTAAGCCTATAGCAGCATAACTATAGAGGTAGCTCAGGTTAACATGAGCCACTCTAACTATAAGCTTTATCACAAAGGAAAGTTTTAAGATTAGTCTTAAAAGTAGACGGGGTGTCTGCCTCACGGACCAAAACTGGGAGTTGGTTCCACAGGAGAGGAGCCTGATAGCTAAAGGATCTGCCTCCCATTCTACTTTTAGAGACTCTAGGAACCACCAGCAGACCTGCAGTCTGAGAGCGAAGTGCTCTGTTAGGAACATACGGGGTAATCAGAGCTCTGATATATGATGGAGCTTGATTATTAAGGGCTTTATACGTTAGACGAAGAATTTTAAATTCTATTCTTTATTTAACAGGAAGCCAATGAAGGGAAGCTAAAATTGGAGAAATATGATCCCTCTTGTTGATTTTCATCAGGACTCTTGCTGCAGCATTTTGGATCAGCTGAAGGCTTTGAACTGCATTTTGTGGACTTCCTGATAGTAAAGAATTACAATAGTCCAGCCTTGAAGTAACAAATGCATGGACTAGTTTTTCAGCATCGCTCCTGGACAGAATGTTTCTAATTTTGGCGATATTCCGGAGGTGAAAAAAGGAAACTCTGGAAACCTGTTTAATATGGGATTTAAATGACATGTCTTGGTCAAAAATAACACCAAGGTTTTTTACTTTATTACCAGAGGCCAAGTTAATGTCATCCAGATTAAGTGATTGATTAAGAAGTTTATTTTTTGAGGACTCTGGTCCAAAGATTACAACTTCTGTCTTGTCAGAATTTAAATGCAGGAAATTTAAAGTCATCCAGCTTTTGATGTCATCAAGACATGACTGCAGTCGAAGTAATTGATTGGATTCATCAGGATTTATGGATAAATATAGCTGAGTGTCATCAGCATAACAGTGGAAATTAATCCCATGCTGTCTGATAATTTTGCCAATCAGAAGCATATATATAGTAAATAGAATTGGTCCAAGGACTGAACCCTGTGGTACTCCACAGGTGACCCTAGAGTTTGAGGAAGATTTATTATTAACATGAACAAACTGGAATCTGTCCGACAGATAAGATTTAAACCAGCCTAATGCTTTCCCCTTAATCCCTACAGTATGTTCAAGTCTTTGTAGGAGAATATTGTGATCAACTGTGTCAAATTTAGAGATGAAGTGGAAAAGAAATTTCCCTCATAGCATCCTGGTCGGGTGTTTGTGTGTATGACGAAGGTGCCATGGATCTAATAGGTCAGATATTTAGTTACTTATTTCAATTTGAAAGAACACGCCTCTAAAATGATTGTTGACTGAGTTTGCTTTCCACTGGGTAAACCGGTGGGCTGCACCAGAAGTGGACCAAATATTTTGAGATGGACATGTTGGACTTTGTCTTCTGCCAAACGTCAAGAGGGTTTTCTCACTGATGCAAAGCCAGCGGACCAAGAACAGGAAGCAGCTGTCTGTTGGAGATTCTGCGTGGGCGATCTCTTTGCAAAGACTCTTTCTGGAAAGACTTTTGTTCTTTTTGTTGTTGAGCAAGAGATAAGATAAGATAAGCTTTATTGATCTCACAGTGGAGAAATTCACTTGTCCCATCGGCTCAATAGTCAAAAGTCAGAAGAAGGTGTCAAAGTAGAATCAGTTAGATACAGTTATACAGCTATATACAATATACAATTCTGTACACTCCTATGTATAAATATGTTATTGCACATATGTTATTATACAGTTTATACAGGACTATTGCACAGGCTTATTGCACAGTTTATACAGTTTATACAGGACTATTGCACAGGCTTAATGCACGGATTATAGCACCTTGTTTAAATAGTTTATTGCACATAAGTTATTACAGTTATTGTTGCAGCTATGGTGCATGGTTGCAGTCGTTACTCTAATAGTTACACTTATAAAGCAGCGAGTATGATCAGGTAGCAGCAGGAATGAGTGACCTTTATAACATAATAATATAACACAATAATAATAATAATAATAATAATAAACATAGCACATTATTGCACGTAGTTACTGCAAAACACTTACAGTAACAGTAATTGTAACAGTTATATGTATAGTCCAGAGATTAAATTTACATGAGTTGCATATTATTGTACATTATACTACCAAATACTAATTAGAACAGAAATATTTTTCCCGGGAAATTCAGGTCACCAGCAGCCACATTAAACCCAAATGGAAACATGCAGATTCACACAAAGGTAAAAATCATGATAAAAATAGAAACAGGAGACTGTGGCGTGAGGACAAATTCGCGACATAAGAAAAATGTGGCTTTTGTAGAGTTAGTTGTTAAAAAGCATGAGCTAAAAACAAAGGAAATGTGCAAAACAAGCATGTATATGTCTGCATAAACATAACAGCAACAAACTATACAAAGGCAGAAGACTAAAGACCGGAGTGGAGAGATTTCTGTTTTATTATTACATAAAAATCGCTATTATTGATCATTAAATCATTAAACGATTAAAGTGTTTCCCTACTGGCTCCAGTGTCCTCTTCTATCCTAATAATAATAATCCTAATAAGGTCTCTCTGCTAAAAGTAATCTCAACGTTTTTAGATCCTCTCTTGATCAGCTTTGCCCTGGACCTCATCGTCTGCATCCAAAATGTTTAATCCTAGCTCCTGCTGCTCGACCTTTCATGGGGTCAACAGTCAGCGCTCCGTCGCGGGGCAGGGAGGCGCTTCGGACTGCTGTGCCTTTAACTCCAACATCATTAACGCTGATGGATGATGGGGGTCCAATCCGGGCCTAAAGTCTTCTGAACAGGAACTGCAAAGTGTGCAGAGAGGATCCAAGATGGAGGAGTGAGCAGATGCAACTCCAGTGTAAAAACTTTGATTTTGTCCTTAAATGTGAGTTTATTTCTGCATTTTATGATGTGAAATATTGTTGTTGCAAACAACAACCTGAGGTCAGAAGAAAGTATTTGTTTCATTTTTAACATCTCCTGTCTGGCAGTATATGTTGCCTTAATGCCACTGAGAGCCCAACAAGTTTTACTTTCACAAGTGGAGCTTTACTGCTTTCACCATAGTGCTCTAAGCATAATTAGATTTTATGCTGGGACCATTTTATGTTCAATGGACACAGAAACATGAAGGTAGAAGCTGGTCTGGCTTAACCATATGGGCAACTGGGTTCCCTTACCAATAAAATTCTGTTATCGTCTTGAGCCAGAAAAGGGTAGAGTGCCTCCTCCGGGTTGGGGAGGATGTGCTGCCCCTAGTGGAGGAGTTCAAGTATCTCGGGGTCTTGTTCACGAATGAGGGGAAGATGGAGATGGACAGGCGGATTGGTGCAGCGTCTGCTGTGAAGCGGGCGCTGTACCGATCCGTTGTGGTGAAGAGAGAGCTGAGCCAAAAGGTGAAGCTCTCGATTTACCGGTCGATCTACGTTCCTACCCTCATCTATGGTCACGAGCTTTGGGTCGTGACCGAAAGAACGAGATCCCGGATACAAGCGGCCGAAATGAGTTTTCTCCATAGTGTGTCTGGGCTCTCCCTTAGAGACAGGGTGAGGAGCTCAGTCATCCGGGGAGGACTCAGAGTAGAGCCGCTGCTCCTCCACGTCCAGAGGAGCCAGTTGAGGTGGCTCGGGCATCTGGTCAGGATGCCTCCTGGACGCCTCCCTGGAGAGGTGTTCCGGGCACGTCCCACCGGGAGGAGGCCCAGAGGGAGACCCAGGACACGCTGGAGGGACTATGTCTCTCTGCTGGGAACGCCTTGGGACTCCCCCGGAGGAGCTGGCCCAAGTGGCTGGGAGAGGGACGTCTGGGCCTCCCTACTGAAGCTGCTACCCCCGCGACCCGACCCCGGATAAGAGGAAGAGGATGGATGGATGGATGGATGGATGGATGGATGATGGATGGATGGGCAACTGCCCAGGGGCCCACGGTCCCTAAAATATCTGCTTATCTCCTACTTCATGTTAAATTGTCTGCTGGAGCCTTGCGCTGCACAGAGACCAGAGACTAGACGGCTGAGAGACGCTGTCTGTGATTGGGAACGTGAGTTCAGAGACTCGCTCCTCATTGGTCAGTCCGTCCACATGAGGCGCGTCAAAGGTGACGCCGATCAGCGTGAACTCGGTTGGTTGTGACGTCAAGCGCCACAACGCCGCTCAGAGAATTCAGACATGGAGAAGCTAAGAAAAATTAAAAAAGGAGACATAGATCAGAAACGCTGAAAATATAAAGTATCTACCGAACATAAGAAAATTCCTTCTCTTCCCTTAAAGTTTTTTGTCAAGTCAGCTTCCGTGGTTTGAAAGTCGTTGCTTCTGCATTTTTGTGAAAACGGAGGACATTTACTCTCAGTTTGGACATCAGCATCAGATTATACTGATGCTGATGTTTTGTGCTGTGGTGCCTCTTCATCTGGGGCCAGTTATAAGGTAAGTTTATTTAAAAAGCACTTTCAGTAACAAGATGATTCAAAGTGCTGTACATGAACAGAAAACATTACAGACAAAGGAATAAGCTAAATAAATCCTTGACTAGAATTCTTTCATATATTAACAGAGATGCAGAAAGACTTAATTGTTTATATTAATAATAGGCTAAATATATTCTTGGGGGTTTCTGATCTAAAGTAATTTTGTCCAACCTTTCCAAAGCTACAAATAGAATAACTTCTTTAGTTTCATTGGAACAAGCTTCATCACTAAAAATGCAGATTAATTGTTTTCTATTCATACATTCCTCAAAGCTACCACTTCAGGTTTCTGATCAAATCAGCTACTCAGACTCTGTCAAATGTTTCAGAACACTTCAAGACTTTGTGAAAAAGTGGATTTAAAAATGAATGGGAAACCCTTTGAGTATTGAGGAAAGATAAAGTGTCTTTGGGTAAATCACCCGCCGGCATCGATGGACTAACTCCTGATTTCTACCGTTTCTTTGGAAAGAATCTCAGAATTTTGCTACGAAGCATTTTTAGACTTTATCTCTGCTGGAAATCTCTATGAAACTAGGAGTGAAAACATTAACTCCAAAGGCAAAGAAAGATATATTACATTTAGATAATTGAGACCAATCACATTACTATGCAACGATAACAAAATGTTTTTATTGATCGTTAGAATAATGGCCTAAGTACGTAACTGATGAATGTCAATCTGTGTTTGTTAAAGGAAGGAACATTCACAACCACTCATTGCTGATCTGTTAGACTATTGACCAAGACAGCCTAATATTATTTTTGGACTTCTTCAAGCCGTTCAACAAGCTAGAACAGTCTGTTTTAACCAAAGCCTTGAGTTTCCTGAGATTTGGAAACAATTTTTGTGCTCTAATCAGAATGTTTTATAATTATATATATATATATATATATATATATATATATATATATATATATAATCCTGGCTTAAGAGACAGTTTATACTATATATATATAGTATAAACTGTCTCTTAAGCCAGGATTAACTCCTAGGTCTAGGGTGGGCGAGGTTCAATCAGGGAGGTCCGATTCCCCTTAAATGGTTTATTTTAGCTCTTAGCCCTTTCCATCAGGACTGACCCCAATTAAAAAGGAATTCATATCTTTGATAGGCAGTTTACAATAAGTCAATTTACTGATGACAGTGATTTAAAAAATAGTAGTGGTTAAAATGCTCTTGACTCAATTTCCTTGTTTTCCAAGGCTTCAGGTCTAAATTTAGATATTAAGAAACATGAAATTCTCCCCATTCACACATGTCAACATAACAGTGTTTCTTCATCAAGTGTTAAAAGGGAAGTAAAATATCTGGGTGTGTTGATTTCTAAAAATGCTAAAAGAAGAGAAGATGTCAACATCTGAACGGTTAAGGGACATGGAAAAGGTCTTAGCCACTGGTTAGCAAGATCTGACTATTTTTGGAAGACGTCTGCAAATCAAAGCTGAAGGTGTTTAAAATATCATCTATCCTTCTCACTCCATCTTTATTTTGTCACACTTGATATCAAGAAGGCTAAGTCCATAATTGACCAATGTCTATGCAAAAACAAAACGTATTATATTAAGAGATTACATCATGATAAGGGAGGAACTAATGGTCTAGATTTTGAAGTTATGGTCAGCACGTTCCAAATCAAATGGGTCAAATACTTTGTGACAGAAGAACTCCATGTGGTTTTATATCCCAAATGATTTATTCAAAAAACTGGGAGGAATAGAATTTCTACTGAGTTGTGATTTTGAGATCTCCAAAATACAATTTTTAACTAATACTGCCGTGTTGGAAGCTAATAATCAATCATAACCTTCTGACTCGGAACACATCCCAGCTCCGGATTAATTTAATCATTCGTCTCCCATTGGAAGTTTTGCTTTTTAAACTGACCAATCAGCAGCAGGCGGTCCGGCGGTGTTTCTGGTCCGGGTGGAAACACGGTGGTTCGTTTTAATCCGTGTGTGAGTAGCAGTAAAGGCTGATGGTTCTGCGTTGATCAGGTGGACAAACAGGTGAGTTCTGACAGGACCCATCAAAGCTCACAGCCTCTTTAAACCTATTTGTAGCGTTAGCTCCGGAGGCTAACTGTAGCCCAGACGGACTTCCTTCCGTTAGCTTCACGCTAACCGTCAGATAGCTGTTATTTAGGGGTTTATGGGTAACAGAACTCCTTTCAGCCCAGTGGGCTGTCCGGTTCCGACACCGCTGGGCTTACTGGGTTGAAGCAGAAACCCTGTTCAGCGGCGAAGTTCTGTTAAGGTCGGTTACAACACAGCCGGTTCTAGCAGTACCGGTGCCTGACCGCGTGGGGGCGCGCAGTCACTCCTGCCAGGCGCCATATTGGTCAGGTCAAGCTCTGCCCCCCCAACAACTGGAGTTAGTGAATGGAGCTTCAAGTTACAGCGTCATAGAAGCTCAGTAATATTTTATATATGCTGTAATCATTCCTTTAGCATCTAATTCCATGAAAATATCAAATCTTATTTAAAAACAGGGTTTCTTCATCAAATAGCTCCACATGTTTAGGCCACATTTACTTCTAGTTCTTGACAACAGTTACAGCCTGTTTAAGTTTGATAATTAATGACCATCATTTGCTGGCAGGATGAGTACTTTAACTTTATCCACCCTGTTTGCCAGACCTGGAGCTGAGAAGTGTCATGTTGTGTTGCAGCAGCGGTCGGCCATGTTGGGAATGAGCTGCGTCCTCAATCATCTCCGTGCAGAAAGAGGATTCCTGCTGCGTCTCCAGAGGACGGGCCAGACTCAGCTGTGTCTCAATGGACAGCTTTCTCAGCGGACTCTGACCCGGCCCTTCTCCCGGGCTCCACACTCTCAGGCCAGACTGAGGCTGCGGACCCGGCTGGCGGTGACGCTGCTGTTCGCCGGAGGCCTGCTGGGCGTGTGGTGGTACGTGGACTCGGAGAAGCAGCAGAGGCTCCGGCAGCAGCGCGTAGAGCAGCTCAGGAAGGTGGCTCTTGGTCAAGGGACCTTCAGCCTGCTGGACCACACGGGCCGGCGCCGGACCAAGCAGGACTTCCTAGGCAGCTGGGTGCTGATGTACTTCGGCTTCACGCATTGTCCCGACATCTGTCCCGAAGAGCTGGACAAGCTGAGCGCCGTGGTGTCGGCTCTGGACCGGGACCCCTCCCTGCCGCCCGTCCAGCCCGTCTTCGTCACGGTGGACCCGGAGAGGGACGACGTGGCGGCGCTGGCCCGCTACGTCAAAGACTTCCACCCCCGGCTGATCGGGCTGACGGGCACCCCAGAGGAGGTGAAGCACGCGGGCCGGGACTACAGGGTGTACGCCAGCCCCGGGCCCAAAGACGAGGACGGCGACTACATCGTGGACCACACCATCCTGATCTACCTGGTGAGTCCGGATGGACTCTTCCTGGATTATTACAACCGGCTGAAGAGCCAGGAGCAGATGGTGGAGAGCATCAGGAACCACGTCCAGAACTACGTCAGCCTGTAGACAAACGGGACTTCCTTGGACTACCCACGATGCACGTGTCGACCCTCCTCAGCGTCTTTATTATCTCAAACATACATAATGATGAACATGTTTTCTTCAAAGAGCTAATTCAATAAAAACAAGCGGCTGAATTCTCTGGTCCGATTAAATGTCTCCCGCCTGTGAAAAGTCTGAATATTTTATTAAATGAGAGAAAACAGAGAAGTTCTGACAGGTTGCAGGTGAGCTGCAGGGAGAAGCTCCTTCAGCTCGGGGGTCCACAGGCGGACCGGACGCCACGTTCAGCTCAAGCCGCCGAGAGCCTTGAAGCGGTCCGTGGCTCTGTGGGTGCTGAGCAGAGTCAGGGCCATGGTGTCCACGCTGTCCTCCAGACCCGCAGCGCTGTCCACCTCCACCGTGTGGTCATTGGCCTGCAGGAGACACAGAGCGCGGGGCTGAGAACCTCAGAATGAGCGACATCAAGCTAGAGCTGCAGCGCCTCGTCTAAAATAGTTCATCACCGTGTTTATCGGACCATAAGGCGCACTAAATACTCTCCCTAGTGTGTAATATCTCTCCTCCACGTCCACAGCTCTCTATCGTCTCTGTGGGAGGACAGAGTATCAGGACTACACTGCCCTGTTTCTGACATGAGGCCAAAATAAACTTTATACTGAATTAACTTCCTAGGTTTATTGTTGATAGCTCGTACCCCAGGCTGCCTTACACCGTTGCCTTTGGGGCGACGGTGGCAGAGGTTAGTGGGTTCGTCTTGCAATTGGCGGGTTGCCGGTTCGATCCCCTGCTCTGAATGTCTCTGTCGTTGTGTCCTTGGGCAAGACACTCCACCCATTGCCTGCTGGCGGTGGTCAGAGGGCCCGGTGGCAGCCTGGCCTCTGTCAGTCTGCCCCAGGGCAGCTGTGGCTGCTTACATAGCTCACCACCGTCAGGGTGTGAATGTGTGAATGACTGTAGTGTGAAGCGCTTTGGAGTCAAGACCAGTTAAAGCGCTATACAAGTACAAGACATTTACATCAATGCACTTCTAGTTTATTTTAAGTGTGACTTATAGTCAGAAAATGCGGTTTCTTGATCTTAGAGTTTTATTCATCAATCCAACGGTCGGCAGCTTCCTGCCACTGAACAGATTCCCAGAAATACGCTTTCTGCCTTTAAATCAAGATTTGAACTGAGACCCAGCAGAACCTCTGCGGCAGAACCTCTGCGGCGGAACCTCTGCGGCAGAACCTCAGAGGCGCAGAACGTGCGACTGGAACACGGTCAAAGACAGCAGGCTGCAGGTTTACCAGCTGCAGAGAGGCCAGCAGGTACTTGCAGGCCTCGAAGTTGTCCAGGCCCTGAACGATGGAGGCAAACGTCCTTCGGCAGCCGACGACGCGCAGCTTCCCCACGATGCGCTCCCCGTAGTCGTGGATGTCGAACGGCGGACGTTGCTCCTGCAAAGCAAAGGGCAGCGGTGAGCTCCCGGTGGGCAGTGGAGCGTTCGAGGCGCTCCCCGCCCAGGCTCACCTGCAGCACCAGCTCAGGCTGGATCTTGTCCTCCCAGTCCTTGACTCTGCGGGACAGAGCCGTCTGCTGGGTGTAGCCCTGACAGTGCTTCACCAGCTGCTCCTGCAGGCGGCACACAGCATGAGTTCCCTTCCAGACAGCTCAGCCGCTCAGGATAGATGTGTGTGGATCACTTACAACCCGCAGGTTCACCAGCTCCTCGTAGGTCAGCTCATCCCCCCGGGCCTCTGCAGAGCACAAACATCCCTGAGGAACACCTCTCCTCTCCTGCTCACGTGCACTAGAGCTGAACGTAAGTTACCTGCAGGGACCAAGTCCGCTCCAAACTCTGCAGGGCCGTCGTCAGGAAGCCCGTCCTGCTCCGTGTCTGAGCCGTCGTCCTCTCCACCTTTTCAAGAGGAATTTCAGCGTCAGTCAGAGCAAGAGGCCCCTGCTGCCAGGCCCCCGCTGCCAGGCCCCCACTGCCAGGCTGCTGTCCAGCCGGAGGCTCGGTGAATGCATGGTGGTGTGGGAGGCTAATCCTATCCCATGAGTCTTTGCAGGTTCAACTGAACCTTTGAGCGCAAACAGTGACGGTGGAGGGGAGTGAAAGGCTGTGAATACAGTTGGACTCATTACGCTTTCTGTGACATAAAAGTGACTTTTAAAGTTCTTAGGCGAGAAGTTATCCACGTTAAACCGGAATATCTGCTCGGTTTGACATATGGCTTGGTTTTAAAAACGCAGCGGCGAGGCGAGAGAGAACGCCTCTCTGCTAAAACAATGATTCAGATATCTGTCCGTGTTTGCTTCGTTCATTATTATTATTCTCTGGTATATTTCAACCAAGTTAAACATTTGGCTGATTATCGCCTTTTATTGTATTCTAATTCATTAAAGCAACATTTTAAACAAAGTATGATGAATAAAGGGGAAAATAACCGTGTAGGCCTGCAGTTAGGAATTAGGACAGACTATCTCCACACCATGACGCATTCACTGAACCTCAGAAATAGGACGCTCCAGCACGTAGTTGCCTTTAGTTGACTTATGATGAATTATCAATGGTTTATTAGATTAAAGTTTGCTCCGTCTGATTAACGCAGTGTGGGATTATTTTTGTTCCCACCGTGCTGCCAGGCTGATGCTTTAGTGCAGAGAAACAGGAATGTTGGCGTCTCGTATTCTATTTACTAACTTGTTTCTAGTCACCCATTAATAGTTGCCCGTTTTCCTCTTTTTAGAAAAATGTCTAAGTTTAATAATGCGAGAAAAACAAAACTTGTTGTTTATTGAGTATTTAGTACATGTGGCTCAATAAACTTAAAATATAATGATGTGTCTCTTAAATTCAGATTATTGTAAAATACAAACAGCCCTTCATGTTATGAAAGAGAAAACTGTTTTTTACTAAAATCAATTAGTCTGGGCTTTAGATGAAGTCGTGACTGGATAACCTGCCTCCTGGTTCTGATGTGAGGAGCATGAGGAGACCCACAGGAGACAGAGAGTGAAACTGACCCAGCAGCTCATCCACAGGCTCCGCCCCCGGCTGGCGTGGCCACGCCTCTTCTAGCTGCAGGAAGGTCCTCTGGATCTCCTTCTCCGACATCATCACGCCCTTTAATTTCCACCAAGAAAAGCCCATCAGCGACGGCGGCACAGGAAGACCACCGGATCAGAACCATCTGATCAGTCCAGAAGGTCCTCTTCCAGAAAACCACTAAATTAATTTACTCTGATGTCCTCTCAGTTTGAGAGTCCAGGTGTGAAAATGTCCAACAGGTGGAGCTGGATGATGTGAGCCAAGAGTTCAGACACATCAGCCGGTTCCGTCCCGCCGGACTGGTTACAAACCTGGAAAAAGTGGATCCTGAAACAGACGGACACCTGTGCAGAGACCAGAACCGCTCCTCCCAGGCTCAGACAACCCTGACCCGAGGCCAGAACTCACCGCTCGCCTGTGGATCCGCTTCAGGTTCCTCACTCGGTGCTTTATGGCGCTCAGGTAGATGTAGTTCAGGTCTGAAACACCACAAAGCTTCAGTTTGTGCTTCTAATCGGCCCAGCAGGGTCCACTGATGGTTCTGATCAGAGGCAGGTACCTGGGAATGTGGGGCTGACCTTCAGCTTCTGCTTCGGAGGATCGCCTGGAAGGCAGAAGGAGGCGTGAGACAGAGGAACCCTGCAGAAGAAGCAGAGCAGAGCAGGCAGGACTCACAGGTTCCTCTGAACCAGCTCCCAAAGTCCAGCAGGAGCGCCGCTGGCTTCCTTTTCCTCTTCCCCCGGTCATCCAGGCCCTCAGGAACCTTGTAGCACCTTCCTGCAGAGGAGGCACACCTGGTTCAGAGCTGAGGGGAACCACAGATGAGAAGCTGGCAGGCGGCGCCGCTCACCTGCTTTAAAGTGTTTATCCTCTCCGACCGCAGAGTACGGGTCATGCAGGGTCCAGACGTTCACCTGAAACACAGAACTGCTGATTGAGGCCGAGGAGCAAACGTGACGAAGGCTCTGGGTTAACCACGCGGAGCCGGGAGCAGCAACGAGGCTCTTACAGCAGCCGGCGGCTCCTCCTGCTTCGCCACCTCCACCCGCCGTCTCTCCCGCATCATCCGGCCTTCAGCCGCAGCCTGGGACTGAAGCAGAACCCGTTAGGAAGCAACAGGCAGAGCTGGAAAGTGCAGGGATGTAGGAGGACGACAGTACAGACCTGCTGCCGCTCTACGTGTTCCTCTGGATCCTGTTCCACATCCATGTCTGCCTCCACAGGGAGGAAGCTCTCTGCAGCGTCGTCAGGGACGCCGCTGGCTTCAGCTTCAGCTGCAGGAGGAAACCAGACGTCAGGGTTCAGCGCATTTCAGCAGCACGTCTCATATCTTCCCCTCTGATCCGTTCATTCACGTCTGGCCGGATCGTCCCACTTCTTCCTCCCTGCAGCACCAGATCCAGAGCCGCTGCTAACGCCGAGAACGGGAGCGCCTTCACAGAAACACCACAGCCCCGTCCGGAGGAACTTCCCCAAGCAGACAGCAGGCAAAGCAACGTAACGAGGCCAGTAAAGCTCCTGAATCTGCTCCAGTGAAGCTGCAGACAGCACAAGCTAACACTAGCTGTTATTAGCGCTAGCTGTTATTAACGCTAGCTGTTATTAACGCTAGCTGTTATTAACGCTAGCTGTTATTAGCGCTAGCTGTTATTAGCGCTAGCTGTTATTAACGCTAGCTGTTATTAACGCTAGCTGTTATTAGCGCTAGCTGTTATTAGCGCCAACTGTTATTAGCGCCACCTGTTATTAGCGCTAGCTGTTATTAGCGCTAGGTGTGATTAGCGGCAGCTGTTATTAGCGCTAGCTGTTATTAGCGCCAACTGTTATTAGCGCCAACTGTTATTAGTACTAGCTGTTATTAGCGCTAGCTGTTATTAGCGCCAGCTGTTATTAGCGCCAACTGTTATTAGCGCCAACTGTTATTAGCGCCAGCTGTTATTAGCGCTAGCTGTTATTAGCGCCAACTGTTATTAGCGCCAACTGTTATTAGCGCCAGCTGTTATTAGCGCCAGCTGTTATTAGCGCTAGCTGTTATTAGCGCTAGCTGTTATTAGCGCTAGCTGTTATTAGCGCCAACTGTTATTAGCGCCAACTGTTATTAGCGCCAACTGTTATTAGCGCCAACTGTTATTAGCGCCAGCTGTTATTAGCGCCAACTGTTATTAGCGCCAACTGTGATTAGCGGCAGCTGTTATTAGCTTGACGGCCTTCACCAGCGTCACCTCAGTAAAGCAACCAGGCGCTTTTATATCGCTAAAATATTAGGGTGGGAGGATATTTTGCCAGGATCTCAACATCCCCGGACCAGGATCGCTCTTCGCCACACGTTAACACGGTAAGGCAGACAAGCCCTACAACCCAGACAGAGCCTGAAGCGTTCCTGCTTCCTCCTTCTCATCTGAGGAACGCATTAAGAAACCAATCAGCCCTGGAAGGACAGCCCTCATTCAGAGCCTCCAGCTTGGGATTCTGTCCCTGGACTTCCATCTGATCTTCCATCTTTATTTTATGGTGTTCCTGCTCCACGAGGAACTGATCTGCACAGGGAACCCGGAAGCAGAACTTCTCATGAGGCGAAGAAGGACAGACAGACCTGCATATCGTGTCTCAGGCGGTTCACGGCTCTGGTCAAGCAGGAACCTGGAGGCTGCAGCTGATTGGAGGATGAGCTGGATCAGGTCGTCCTGTCCTGGGATGAACAGGTTCATCCTGAAGTCCTTCTGACTGCACACCACCTCACCCTTCACACTGTGACCCAAAGAGACATCATCAGTCCCAGCAGAGCAGGGGGACACATGAGGTCATCGGGCGGGGCGGGACACACACAAACCTGATGAGAGGCAGCCTTTTCTTCTCGTGGGTTTCAGGAGGAATGAGAGACTCTGGCGGAAGAGGAACCACCCTGACGTTCTGGAAGGAAACATGTGAGTCAGTGAGAAGAACCTGCAGCTTCGCTCACTTCAGGCCGTCTGAGGGACTCACTGCGTTCAGGTCCGACTTCTGTGAGTTTTCTGACACCTCCAGCTCCAGGGGAGTGAACTGAAGGAGAGACACGCTGACTACATTACCCAGAATGCCCTGAGCAAACTACCAAAGTAACAGTGTTGTGTTCTCACCACAGCCATATCGTCAGCATCATGGCTCGAATGTGACGCTCCTGCGGCGCTATCCTGAGCCTGCGCTGCCTTTTGGCTCTTTCTGTGAAGAGAGCAGAACAGAACCAGAACCATGAGGCCACGTCTGACCCGGCCCGACCCACAGAGGCTTCAGGACAGAGCTCACTTCTTGTTCTTGTCGTTGATGTACTCCAGAGTTTGGCACACGAGGCTGTGAAGCAGCTCCACCTGAAACAACCAGAGACACAGAAAGACACACCGTGACTCCTCCCACCCTGCTGATGACTCCTCCCACCCTGCTGATGACTCCTCCCACCCTGCTGATGACTCCTCCCACCCTGCTGACATCACACGGTCACCTACCTTCTTGCTGTAGATGTAGGTGGATCCCTGAATGAGCAGCGCAGCTTCTGCAAAGTTCAGGCTGGTTTGTCCTCCATCGAAGGTGATGGTGGTCTCGTCCAGCTGCAGAGGGCAGATTAATGATTAATAGCGCTGTTAGTTTCAGACTAAAACCACGGAGTCACTGAGGCTTACCTCCTCCAGGTAGTCGTTCAGCTCGGACGCCACATCAATCTCCCAGTTCTTGGTGAGCTCTCTGATCGGCTGCAGCAGGTGGGCATACCTGCTCTCTGCGGGCTCCATGGCGGGGGAACTGCAGGAGAAACGGACAGGTGAGCTCCCGTCGACACAGACCTGCTCATCCACCAACTCTAACCGCAGGTCCAGATTTACGCGCTTCACCAGTCTCTGCTGTTAGCTGTGGCTTTATATCAGACGGGCCAGAACCATCAAGGGACTTTAGACCAACCGGGGCTCACTTGGCTGACACCTGACCCGCATTGGTTCATCTGAACGTTTAAATTCACCTGAGCAGCTCAATATGTGAGAATTCCCTCACAGACGGTTTGGTGGTTTTCACTGAAAACTTTGGACAGCACTGCTCTTGAACCCTTTGGAGCAGAGGCAAACGTGTGGCGTCTCTGTAAAGGTAACGCTTTAAATGTTTAAACTAAGAGGTCCGGTGTGGTGTTCTGCTAACCAGTTTTTAGTCATGGAAGCTGGAACACACACATTTTGTTCTTGTTTCTTTCTTGGACATGCAGCTGTAGGCTGATTCTAGCTGGAAAATAGAGGCGAAGGAGACACGTCTGTTGTGTGGTTCAAATGTGAATGCAATATAATAAAAATGTCTGTTTTTCTCTAGGTACGTCTCCACCGCTTCTTCTGTTGCTATTCAGGTCTTCTTAGAAGCTTTACACACATTTCCTGGTGAACATCTACGTCTAACACTAAGCTGACTTTTACACACAGAGGGCGCAGCGACCGGCTGCGCTTTACACACGCTGCTGCTGTGGAGTTTTAAATGTCCTGCCACGTAATTTCACCGGCTACAGGCTCCACGCGTCGCCCTGAGCGTCTGAGCTGCCCGGTCCGAGCAACGGCCCTAAAAACAGGAAGAGGGTTCTGAGGAATGGGGATTAACGTTAGCCCTGGAGAAACTGGTCAAAGGAGGTGGGCCTAGACAACCATCACGAAACAAGAGTCTTTAAAATAAAAGTCTATGGCAGGAACTACAAGAATATGTTCCTAACGGCCCTACCTGCAGGAGGCCCTACCTGCTCACAGCCTTCAGCAACATTTCATTTCTCTTTGGGATTAAAAGGTTTGTTGCATTGAATTCCTTATCTTCCATCATAAAGATCCCATAAAATCCAGCAGCAGCTCAGATGCTCTGCAGGAGCAGGGATTGGTAATTATCCCCATCATTAGGATTTACTGGGAACAATAATTCATCAGCTGATGTTTGCACACCTCCAAAACCTGCCATACATTAGAGGTTTTTTATTTTTGCTGTTTAAATATATTCTTCAATGCTGGTTTCATATTAAATCAATATACGTCTCACTTATGTGCAGGTTTATGGTTTATGTAACTTTACTAAAACACCTCTGACTATATGCAGATAGATTTAATAGATTTATTGGCAGAGACAATGTTGACACTAATTAATCCTTTTATTGTTATTGAATAAATGCCACAAATGATGAAACTTTAGCCCATCCGGCCAACCTGTGCTGTGTTAACCGGATCAAACCACCCAGACTAAACTATCCACCGATAAATCACATTTATGTAATCTTATTACATTCACTTGAACTTAAAAACGCAGAGATCAGTTTAAAGACAGAAACCCGCTCATTTATGAGCCTTTACTGTGTTACCGCAGAAATAACACCGACTCACGGGTTCTGATGTCAAAACTAGAATAAAACGCTCAAAATCAAACCTGAAATGAAGAAGTCCCACGCCGGATAAATGTTATAACCCCACTGATCAGTGAAATAGCTCCTCTGAGCCTCTGACGCGTTTATTTATCTCTACGTGAAGCTAAAAACTCAGAAACTGACAGAATTTCAATAGAGTTTGGTTTGGAGTTTGGAGTTCGGTTATTTTAACAGCTTGGTGACATCAGTTGGTTATAACGTCACTAACACCACTAGTTAGAAACAGTTCGTAACAAACACAACAATACAGATTTTATTTAGATCAAATCAAACTCACCGAGCTGGGCTAACACTGGCTGGCCGTTAGCTAGCAGCACTCAAAACACCCGCGTTTAATGTCTTCTTCTGTGGTTTGAGGCGACGCGTCTCACTGCGCCGCCATCTACTGGCGGAGCGCCGCATTGCACACGGAAACAAGGCGCTCCTTTGTCACCATCAGCACTGAGCTATTATTATCCAAGGCAGTTCTACGACTCCCTCCACCGCTGCGTCATTGATTTTAATTGATTTGAATTTTTCTCACCGTCTCTTTTGTTTTGTTGACTTTCAGGACAGGGGCGGAGCTAGACGTTCTCATCATCTAGCCCACAAAATATTTCATCATGACCAGGGTAAGAAATGATTTAGTCTGTTGATGTGGTGCAAAACTAATTTAATATTAGCCTTTACACATCTTAGTTTCATCTGCTGTTCTTTAACAATCATACTAGTATATTCCAATGGTATTTTAAGTTCTCATTTGATCAATGACATGGACAACCACTAATGTTAAAATTCAGTCTTGGTGTCACCCATCTTACTCAAAGTACAGAATTAGGTCCTCCATGTTTTAAGATTTATTACACATTTAATCATTATTGACAGCTAAATATTGTTAGGGACATAATTAGCTGTCTGGGTGGATGTGGGTGAGGAGAAGGCCTGAGTCTGGATGACTTATGCAGGAGAAGTTTATCATCACAGCTGCAGGACCTAGAGACACGAAAAACAAGACATTGTGTATAGAGAATTACATTAAAACCAGCTATAGTCCAGGATTCATTTAGGACAGAACTAGGTCAAAACCAGTTAGAACCCATTACTAAACCTGTTAAGTCTGAGCAGAATTTTCACAAAACCAGCAATAAATTAGCAGTTAACAGGACAAAATGTCATAAGTTTAACTTTAAAAGGAAGAACACAAACTATGAAGTATGTTCTACTATGTGACCTGAATTTGAACCCTCCCCCACAGACTGATAAGCCCAAAGCCCTGACTACTCCTAGCTTGGTGCTCGCTGGAGAGCCAGACTAGCTGCTGCAGACTGCAAACACCATTTAAATACTCAGATATTTGAGCTTCAAACTGAGCTTCAGAGTAAGACTAATTAATCAGCTGTCCTTTGAGACATTCATTCAGTCATTTTCTGAACCACTCAGTCCTTTAATTGGGTCGTAGGACGGCTGGAGCCTATCCCAGCATTTATCAGGCAGGTCCACCCTGGACAGGTCACCATCATCCTTTGAGACAATTACACCCAGTTGATCCACTGTTACTGATCAAATGCTGGCTCACTGAAGCTAAAGTAATTTTTCAGGTGTACTGTATCTTTCTGTATCTTTATCGCTGTTTGTGCTGCATTCATACCTCGACCAGAGCACATTATTATTATCCACTGTTATATGACTTAAGATAACGTGAAATTGTCTCTAGCCGTTCTCTCACCTGAGCTGTACATTTACATGTACAAACCAAGGAAAACTAACAAAACAGTCTGGACCAATTTCAGGGAAAGTCGTGAAGTTAGAGAACCAGGATTATTTTGACAGACATACAAGCATCAAAGGGGTGAAAATGACCTATGAACTGGGTGGGGACACGAGCGCTGCCGTCCTTCATGACAGGTGTGTCTACACTCAGTGGTGAAGTGACCAGATAAAGATTAGATTGATGGTCTGACCTCTTACTGCTCCGCCTCCCACGGTGAATGAGCAGATGGGAGCTGCTGCGGCTCTCCACTGCTGTCAAAGCGCAGCTTAGAGACTAGACCCACACAGGTTTGGACCTGACAAGGTTTAGGGGTAATTATGGTGGGCAAACGCCCCTTTTTGTTACGGTTGGCATGTACTGTAATAGAGAATGATCATTTAACTTAAAAAAGATCTGGGGCTTTTAAAAACACATTCCAGGCTTACGCTCCAAAGCCCCCCCATCCCCTGCCCCGCCATTGACTCAGGATCAGGTGGTTTTCATCACAGCAGTCAACAAGGTGTTTCACGTCCTCTCTGTAGGCCAGGTCTTTGTTGTCCCTGAAGAGACTCACCACCGTCGTGTCGTCTGCATACTTGATGAGGTGATCCGTACCGAACCCGCATGGCAGTCCTGGGTCATCAGGGCGAGGAGTGCTGGGCTCAGTACACAGCCCTGGGGGGAGTTGGTGCTGAGGAAGAGGAGGCTGGAGGTGATTTAGCATGCCCAAACAGTCTGTCTTTCAGGAAACCCAGGAGCCAGTTACACAGGGGCTGTTGAGTCCAAAGGGGGCTCGTTTGCTCACCAGGTGCTGGGGGAGGATTGAATGCTGAGCTGAAGTCCAGAAACAGCATATCCTCATTGGTGTGGTTCTTCTCCAGGTGTTCCTGGCTCAGGTGGAGTGCAGAGGAGATGGAGTCCTCTTTGACGATGTGGTCCTTCACCAGCCTCTCAGAGCAGTCCATCATGATCGGAGTGCTACCAGACGGTGATCATTCAGTGATGACATTGTGGGGTTTTTGGGCCGCTGGTTTGATGGTTGCAGTCTTGAAGCAGGAAGAGACGACAGCCTGGGGCAGAGAGGTGTTAACTATGTCCATGAAGATGTGGCCCAGCTGGTCAGCACAGTCTTTGAGCACCGTCCCGGTATGTTGTTGGGGTCCGCTGCTTTCCCTCTTTGAGTCTTCTCAACGTTCTCCGGACATCAGCTGTCTGAGGTCCTGTTCATCTGGATCAGGTGTTGAGAACTTCAAAGCATTGAGAAAGTGAGGTCCTCTCAGGGTGAAGGAGCAGCCCGGAAGCCTGTGATGGTTCAGATGTAGATGTGCTTTGCTGTTCTTATGGCGTGGTCCAGGTTGGTTCTGGTTGATCTTGCCTCCATGTCTCCACATTGAACGCTGCATTCATGTCCTCCACAGTACAGTACCGCATTTGTGGTCCAGGGTGTCTGATTTGCCCGTGTGGTGACGATCTTGGTTGCTGAGACTTTCTCCGTGCCTTTCTGGAGGTATGCAGACACAGATTCAGCCTCCTCCTCTACATTGCTGCGATGGTTCTCAGTTGCAGCTGACGCAGGTCCTGCAGGACCGACCCTCACCTGCTTCATGTAGGCTCTCCCCAGACCAGCAGGGCCTGCATGCAGGAACAACAGAGATGGTCTGATGAGCCACGGTGGGAGGCTGCTCTGTCTAGTGTGTGTGAGTCCCTGGTGGCAGAGTGTAGACATAGTAAAACTATAATTTTTCTGTTGTTTGAATCTTCATTTTGACAAAATAAATAAATCCAGAATAAAGTGATTATTGCCTAACTGTTATCTGTGTTAGACGTGGAGCAACTCTTGATTGACGTGATCACCAATGAGGGGACAGCTAATCCAGAGGTATGGAACCAGAGAAGCTCTCCATGTGATGCAGCCTGGTGGCCACAAGATGGCGGCACTTCATCAGAAAGCAGCAGAGGATGAGGAGTTCTTATATTCAGGGTTCAGAATGGCACAATTATTGGCACATATTAACATTGGAGTCTGTTTTCATTGAGGTGATCAGTGATGGTATTGGTTGTTTGTACCTGTAATACTTTATCGGCTGGTTCTGCTGTTCTTTTTATATCTCTCTCTTAGTGGCGCCTGTAGAAATATTTCGTAGGGGAGGCCAGATGGAGCCACTTCAACTCTTGGGGTGGCACTGAAACTAAAAGTTGTAATTTCAGGATTTTATTCTACTGTTGTAGTAAAGTTGCATGTGGAAAACTATCTTAAAGACTTAAGTAAATGCCTGCTGATATCTTTTGGTTTATTGTTTGATTTTTAATGTTCCTAATGATCTAATGTGCATAGACCAATAACAGTACAGTTAACATTTTTGGTTGAACAACCATTCTTCTTTATTCTGTAATTATATTTAGAATAAGATGTACATTTATACATTTTTTGGTAAACAAAACAGTTACTAGGGGAAAGTAGATACTGGCAGATACAAATAAAGGAGCGATAGAAGGTCAGGAAGAGCAGCTGCTTTGCTGGCTGTGCATAATGGGATGAAATGCAAAACTGATGCTGGTACAATTTACACTGGTGAGTGGGGTGGCCAGGACATGGCATGGGGGGGGGGGGGGGGGGGGCATGGCGACACAGCTAGGCTAGTGACATCTTACCACGCAAAGAAAAATAAAGCGTTTGAGTTCCCACCAGAATGTGTTTTAAGCATGCTTATATGTTAGAAAAAGTCGCTTAGTGACATCATTTTTGGAAAAATCTTAGAATTTTCTGAATTCTAAGATTTTTCTTAGACTTTTACCTCAGTGAGATAAAAGTTATTCTCCAAGCATGTGAGGCCTTCAGAGAGCTGCTAAAGTGGAAATGTTACGCGTAGAGAGGAAGACTTTTAGCAAACCTCAGAGGGTCTGAAGCAGGAAGAGGGAGGAAACAGAGAGAGCTGATTGGCTGATCCTCCACATGAACAGAGAGAGCTGATTGGCTGATCCTCCACATGAACAGAGAGAGCTGATTGGCTGATCCTCCACATGAACAGAGAGAGCTGAGCTCAGAAACTTCTTTAACAATCAGCCAATTATTAATATTTAGATCAGATAAACTTTATCATCCTAATAGAGGGAACTTATTTAGTTTCAGCGGCCCGATGGGTTACCCCCAAATTCCACATCCTCTGTGACGCTGGCTCCTCTCTGGTTTCTGATTTCTGCACGGAGAGCTTCTCACTTTCCAGGCTGGAACTAAAATGCAGAAAAAGACTCGTTGATCTGCAGCAACAAGCTTCAAAGTCACCTCTTGGCTCCGTGATCCAGGGGCAAATGTACCTTTTTTTTGGCTAATTCTGAGTAAATTCATTCAGTTTCATCCATCCATCCATTTTCTGACCCGCTTTATCCCTCATGGGGTCACGGGGGTGCTGGTGCCTATCTCCAGCGTTCCAGTCTGTCGCAGGGCAACACAGAGACAAACAACCATTCACTCATACCTAAGGACAATTTAGAGAAGCCAATTAACTTAACAATCATGTTTTTGGACTGTGGGAGGAAGCCGGAGTACCCGGAGAGAACCCACGCATGCACAGGGAGAACATGCAAACTCCATGCAGAAAGACCCAGGGTTGGACTCAAACCCAGGACCTTCTTGCTGCAAGGCAACAGTGCTACCCACTGGTCCACTGTGCAGCCCCATTCAGTTTCAATCAAGTTAAATTTAACATGCTAATATGCACCTTTTCATGTTATGTAAATAATATTATGTTATTGTTGAATCAACCAGAAATGCACAGATAGATCCAACAGATTCAGCAGTTTGCTGAGAAAAATAAGACGTAGCTCAGCTAGGTGAGTAAACTATGGCACCTCTCTCATGGTGTCTAATCCTCTTTATGCTCCTCCTAATGATCCAAATGGCAACAGGCCTGGAGTCATTTGATTCTAGGGCGGTCCTTGGGGACCAGGAGAGAACCTCAGGCAGATGATGGCTGGTAGGTCAGTGCAGGTTCTCAGGCATCAAACCTGCAACAGGTCTCAGGCTGCAGTTGGACAGGGCAGCTGGATGGTTCTGGTTCAGCTCAGTCCTCCAGGAACAGCAGCAGCGGATCATGAAAACACAGCTCACATTGTGCTCCGACATCAGCACAGATCCGTTATGAGCCAACAGGCCCTGGGGCCCCAGACTTTATTGCTCCAGAACAAGGTTCCAGCAGCTCGCCGAGTGTCTTTCTGCAAGAGCATAGCAGTAACCTCCAGATGTGCAGTGTAAGGCTTCAAACTCTGCAAAAATGATAAAATACAGGAAATTCAGGATTTCAACTCTGCCCAGTTAGCTTCTTTGTTTTGTTGCGGCCTCCAGAGTCTGATCAGAATCTGGACCAACACCTTGATGCATCCATCTAGAACCTGCATCATCAAATTATTGTAAAGCACTTTGGTTTGTCTGGTTGGGTGTTTTAAAGAGCCTTATAAACCAATGAATTAAATGAAATCACTAGATTCAGAGAGTCTCCACTCAGAAACAACAGCAGGTGTGTTTGCAGAGTGCGTATAAATGTTAGTAATAATCTAAAATCTCATTTTGTTAAATTAGCTCTCAGAAGAGGAGGTGAGGTGGAGGCCAGAGTCCCAACATTTAATGATTTATGTTCCTGGGGCTCATCCTGCCCCCAGAGGAGAGGAAGGTCATCACAACATGACCTCATAACAACAGTAATAACAAGAGCAGAGGAAAAGCCTTCCTGGAGAGGAAGAAGAGGCAGCTTCATCTGCAAACTTTCACACACCAGGACATGATGAAATATGCTTTAATAAATAACTGAACCAGTGGTGTGAAAAAGTGTTTCTGCTGCATTAAACAGGTAATCGTAACCGAATACAGAAAGCTATTTATTTCCCCGAGAGTACGATCCCATCACCCTCCAGTTTCTGTCTGAGGAAGACACCCAGAATGATGAGGATGAGGAGAAGCTGACTTTCATGCGAAGAGGAGCTGCATGACATGTGGAGATAAGTGTCAGCAGGGACCAGAGAACAGGACGATGCAGGGAGGAGGCGAGGGAGTCCTCTGCTCAGAGTGTCTGCAGAGTGACGGATAGATGGAAGGATGAAGGGATCATTCTGTATTCAACGAGCCAGAACCGGCCAGGAAGAATGATCACTATGTACAGGAAGTTCTGCAGACTGTGACAGAAACATCCTACAGCTCAGGAATAAAAATGGCTCAGAGGGCACTCTCTCCCTCAGCTGATGGTACAGACGCTGGGAAGGATGGACTGTCTTTAAATGTGAGGACAGCCTGAGACACAGAGGAGTCAGCACTACATTATTAAGAGCCAGCCTGACATATAAACCTGATGTCACTCAGACTAAAGCTTTCAGTCGGTCCTAACAGATTTTAAATTGTGATTGGAGACTTAAAACTGGCTTTAAGAACGGAGGAGATGGCTTAGACTCAGTCTAACAGACAAGAGAATAAAACTTAAAGGAGCAATAAGTGAGATATTTACTGTAAATTCAACCTAAATCATTCTCATTTGGGATGGAAGTACGATTCCCTAGAAACAATCGGTCCTCTCCATCAACAGTTTTCTCCATGATATAGACTTCAGGTCAGAGTGTAGCCCGTGTTTACTTCCTGGTTCCTCAGCCAATCATATGATTCCCAGGGTTCCCAGCACAGAGCAGCATTTGGTATTTTATTTTGGTAAAAGAGCAGCAGTCTGCAGACATGGAGGCCAGAAAGAGAAGCGGAGCAGAAAGGTCTTGGTTTAACATTCGTGTACTTTTAGTATCTTCAAACCTGAGATCCTGCAAAAGATCATTTAACACAGTCTGGACCAACTCCAGTGATCTGAGACTGTCAGTACATAGACTGGATTTGGTTTTATTCATGGAGAGACTAACTGGAGTTCATATCAGAGAAGGATGGATGATGGATGGACGGACAGAAATATGGATGGATGGATGATGGATGGATGGATGATGGATGGATGGATGGACAGATAGAAACATTGATGGATGATGGATGATGGATGGATGGATGATGGGTGGATGGACGGACAGACAGAAATATGGATGGATGATAGACGGATGGATGGATGATGGATAGATGGATGGATGATGGATGGATGGACAGATAGAAACATTGATGGATGATGGATGGATAGACAGATGGATGGATGATGGATGGATGGATGATGGATGGATGGTCAGACGGATAGAAATATGGATGGATGATGGATGGATTGATGATGGATGGATGGACAGATGGATGGATGATGGATGGATGGTCAGACGGACAGAAATATGGATGGATGATGGATGGATTGATGATGGATGGATGGACAGATGGATGGATGATGGATGGATGGACAGATGGATGGATGATGGATGGATGGACAGAGAAACATTGATGGATGATGGATGGGTAGACAGATGGATGGATGATGGATGGATGGATGACGGATGGATGGATAAAAGGACGAGGTTTCCACTCACTTCATGCAGCCAGTTCATTGGCTGAGCAAAGCTTAAAGCTGAAGTTTTCTGTTCTTCGGTTTGGTTCTTGGAAAAAATCAGCTTTAAACTTCAGTGAGTTGATCTGAGAAGCAAGTGGAGCAGAAGTTGGAATCTCGGCATGTCATGAACCTGGAAATGGATTCAGAGCAATATCACTAGCAGCACCGTGGACACACTCCCCTTCCCTTCACCCACCAGAACGGACTCTTTCTCACACGTTGCACAACCCTCCACATTTTCCTCAGCCAGCCATAACACCTCACCTCCTAGTTACCTCCTAGTCACCTCCTAGTTACCTCCTAGTCACCTCCTAGTGCCCTCCTAGTCACCTCCTAGTCACCCCCAAGTCACCTCCTAGTCACCTCCTAGTCACCTCCTAGTGCCCTCCTAGTCACCTCCTAGTCCCCCCCTCGTTACCTCCTAGTCACCTCCTAATTACCTCCTAGTCACCTCCTAGTGCCCTCCTAGTTACCTCCTAGTCACCTCCTAGTGCCCTCCTAGTTACCTCCTAGTCACCTCCTAGTGCCCTCCTAGTCACCCCCAGTCACCTCCCAGTGCCCTCCTAGTCACCTCCTAGTCACCCCCTAGTCACCTATTAGTCACCTCCTAGTCACCCCCTAGTCACCTCCTAGTCACCTCCTAGTGCCCTCCTAGTCACCTCCCAGTCAACTCCTAGTCACCTCCTAGTGCCCTCCTAGTTACCTCCTAGTCACCTCCTAGTGCCCTCCTAGTTACCTCCTAGTCACCTCCTAGTGCCCTCCTAGTCACCCCCAGTCACCTCCCAGTGCCCTCCTAGTCACCTCCTAGCCACCTCCTAGTCACCCCCTAGTCACCTATTAGTCACCTCCTAGTCACCCCCTAGTCACCTCCTAGTCACCTCCCAGTGCCCTCCTAGTCACCTCCAAGTCACCTCCTAGTCACCCCCTAGTCACCTCCTAGTCACCTCCTAGTCACCCCCTAGTCACCTCCTAGTCACCTCCCAGTGCCCTCCTAGTCACCTCCTAGTCACCCCCTAGTCACCTCCTAGTCACCTCCCAGAGCCCTCCTAGTCACCCCCTAGTCACCTCCTAGTCACCTCCCAGTGCCCTCCTAGTCACCTCCTAGTCACCCCCTAGTCACCTCCTAGTCACCTCCTAGTCACCTCCTAGTCACCCCCTAGTCACCTCCTAGTCACCTCCTAGTCACCTCCCAGAGCCCTCCTAGAGCCCCTCCTAAACAAGAGGAAGAAAGAAGAAAATTCAAAACGAGAATTTTGTCCGATAAAGGATGTCCTCTCTTTTGGCAAGATGATGAATATCTAATGGCCAGGCAGGATATTTAGACCAAGGATTCATGAAACAATTCTTCCAAGTCAAAGAGGAAGATGTCGGACATCCACAATAGAAATCTTCTTATCCACTGTGGACATTTAGCCAATCTCAAACATCAATCTTCTTGGGATTAAACGTTTAAACAGCCTGCCATAGTTTCCTGCTGCTCACACTGGGGTGATCTTTGAAACCAGGAACCTGCTGTACCCTCAGGTCTTACATTTAGGAACTGACTCAAGAACTTTTGCATCGCTGACTCTTGACGTAATCCATGGATTTAAACATTTAAAACTCAAACAGTTTCCCTTGATCCCAGAGTGAAATCAGAGAAGTGGTTTGACAGCATAGCATCTGGGCTGTAAACTCAGTGAGAGCCCAAACACTTTAGATGAAGGCGGTTTATGTGGACGGAGCAGCAGGACAGTTCCTGGCTCAGATGTCTTCCTGTTGTCTCTGTTTGTCTCTGACTGGAGGACATGATTTAGTTCTGCCTCACTGACTGCAGTAATGAGCCGTCTTCACTTTGCTGATCCTCATTTGTAAATGTTGGTTCTCTGCCTGCTGCCTGTCAGCGGATCAGCTCCCACAATGCTTTGCTGCCGCATGTTTATTGATCAGTCATCTCGTTTGGAGCTAATTACAGGACGGTCTGCAGGGCAGCTCATGCCTACAAGCAGAAACACACACACTCACCATGGAGATGGGGTCAAACGTCTCCTTTGACCCAGACTGAGGCGCTGGTCCAATCAGATCACTTGGTCTAAGCTTACGACGGGACCTATGCTGGGTAAAGTGGGCCCAGACTCCCCCTGATTACTGGATGTGGACCTGCAGATCTTCGCTCAAACCGTTTCCAGGCTCAATGAGCCCTTCTTGTGTAACCTTGGTCCAGAGACGTCCTCCTCTCCTTTGTAACCCTTTAATAAAGACAGACCTTCAGGGGTCTCCACACTGAAAGCTCATTCTCAACAGAGTCTGTCTGCCACGTTCTCTACCCCGTCTGCCATCTGAACTTCTTCACTAATAGAACGGCAAGCAGAACTTTAGGTGTTGCTTTCAGCTCGTCGTTTTAGAGAACATCTGATCTGCAGGACTACCGTCTGATGTCCACTGAGGACATCAGATGGTAGTCCAGACGGTAGTCCAGACCTTCAAATTAAAACAAGAAGTGAAATGCAGAGAAGCCAGATGAGTTTAAATAGCGGTTCTCTCCGTCCAGCGACGCGTCTCCTGTCATCTGCAGACCCATTCTCATGTCAGCAGCAGGCGGAAAGGAGCGGACCGCTGCCGCCGTGTCCACAGACATGATCTCCTGATAAAGGGGAGAACGATGGGAGCAGTTGTCTGGCTTCATGATGCACATTTCCTCCTTAATGTGAGGAGGAAGCCTGGTGTCTGCAGGTCTGTGACGGACAACCTTGTCCCTGTCTTCCCCTCAGAGGCACCTCCAGGCTCCCTGTAATTGGTTACAATTACAGTGGCTCGTTCCATCCTTCCCATCAGGCCGTGCAGGACAGGGCGTGCCCTCAATTTCCCGAAGCTCGGACACACTCTGCTGCCTGTCCGATGACCTCTGACCTCTGACCGGGGAGGAGGAGGGAGGGATGAAGAGGAGCAGACACCACATGACCTCTCCTCAGACCATGTTTTATGAGGGGAAACTGGTCCTTTAAATACCTGCAGTCCCTGAAGGCATCGCTAACGCTGCTGTCTGTGTCGCCCAGTCGGACCTGAAGCTTCATGGCTGATTTCTGCACCAAATCAAAGAGTAAGTGTGATGTTCAGAGCTGCAGTCGCTCTTCATTATCACTTCGTCAGGACGCCTTCACACCCACTTTGTGGCTCTGTCTTTGTCTCCCTAAATAAAGCCGGTGACGGGTGGGAGGATGACGGAAGTGTCTGCCCCCCCGCGACTCCAACACACTCGCTGAACTGGCTCGTCTTAATTGGCCCTGAAGTGGTTGGCGACTGTTAATTTCCCCCAGAGGCTCCTTGGAGCAGCAGCAGCATCACTGCAGCGGGGACTTCATTATGTTTATAATCGGCTCGGGAATCCCAGGAGCATCTTTGGAGCGGATGACGAGAGCGAGCGGATAATCCGGAGGGCTGAAAAACCATCAGCATCTCAGGAAAACAAGTGGTTTTCTCAAACGAGCCAAAGTATTTCAGCAGTTATAAAGTAACGTTAGTCTGATATGTGATGGAGCTCCGGCAGCATCACCAATAAAGGACACGGAGGCTGGAGCCCACCGCCATCATGGCGGCATGAGGCTCTCAGGCTGGACGCTGCCAACTGTTTGTAGCAGATGCTGAACTCCTCTGATCATCCAGCTTTGTGCCTTCATGAAGAGAAGGTCCTGCACCTTCCACGCATCGTCAGACCTGCAGACTGATGGAGGACATTCAGACCTTCAGTTCAGCATCCAGGGAGTGTTGGAGACTCAGAAAGACTTTAGGAAGTGACAACAGGGAACAGAGTATTTGAGGTTTTCTCTTTAGAACAGGTTCTATCTGATATTCTTGCTGTGACAAAAAAGAAAAGATTTTCCAAATAAATCCTTAAATTCATCTATATGTTATAAAGGATACATTTATTGCTTAAAATACGTTTTTAAAAGGGGAAATCTAATAAAATTGTGATCAGTTTGTGGTTGAATATCATAAAATGATGAAAATTGTTGCTACTGTGTCTCTCTAAACAAAGCCTAACATCTGATTGGTTAATCTGAACAGAGACTCACCAGCTGACCAATCACCTCTTTCATAGTCGTGTTGTCCCTGCTGAGGGACAAATTAAATTATCATGCTACCATTTTGCCTTTTTTAATTGTTGCTTTTGGAATAGTAAGTTGTGCAGCGTTATATGTTCCATTACCTGTTCAGTGCATTCATCAATATTTCCCTTTAATGTCACCAAATGACTTGTTTGTTCACATGCTGTTTTACAGTGTTGGCATTTAGCTTTATTAAAACACCATCTTGTTCATGTGATTTCACCTCATCTAAATAAATTATCTTTAATAATGGTGCTAACTGGAAAGTGGTCACTTGCTAGCGTGGACTCTCCCCTCTCATGAACTAACAGTAGAACTGAAGTCAGATCAAGGCATGACACCTTTATGTAAATCCGTTCCTGTTCCCTGCTCGCTGTGAATGGAAAACACGCTGCCGTCTTCCCTCTGGCTCATATCTGAGCTCTCCTAATTAGGCTTAATGAGGCACACCTGTGGAGCTGCACCTGCCAGCCGCACCCTGCAGAGAGGAGCCGAGAGAAGCAGCAGCAACACAAATCTGCACACAGACCTGCGGGCAGAATTTTACAACATAAACATGGTTCTTCTGGGTGAATCTTTGGTTATGGCGGCCATGTTGGACCAGATCAGTGTGACCGCAGTCTGAACAGAGGAAGCACCAGGATTAGCTGAACCTGGCTGCTAGCCTGGCCTGCAGCAGCTAGCTGCACATAACCATAGAGCAGGGGTGTCCAACTCCGGTCCTCGAGAGCCGGTGTCCTGAAACTTTTAGAGGTTTCTCTGGCCCCACACTCCTGAATCAAATAGCACAATTAGCTCCTCAGTATGCAGTCAGGTTCTTCAGAGTCCTGCTAATTAACTGATTATCTGACTCAGGCGTGTCAGACCAGGGACACATCTAAAGGTTGCAGAGGACCGGACTTGGCCACCCCTGCCATAGACATATACGTAGACGCCTGGTTGGGCGGGGTCTGCCTATGCTGTAGATGCGTCAGAGCGTCCGCCATGTTGAATGTGGCAAATCTGCAGTTAGTCTGAGTCACTTAAACAGTATCAGAGGGAGTTTAATCTCAGAACATACTTTATATTCGTAATATTTTTATTTTTGTAATATTACGAGTTTCTGTTCGTATCCCTTTGGCTTCATTCTCCTGACTTTATACTCGTAAAGAATAAAAATAATTAAAATAATCTAACCTGGCCCGTTTTTCTCATAATATTACCACTTTAGTCTTTTTTTTTTTACTTTATTGTCCTAGGACTTTTTTTTTTCTTTCTCATATTTTATCCCATCTCCCTTTGAGTTCAACCACCAAAGCCAGTCTGCGTTCCAGCACAGCCAGCTTTCGGCTCTGCTCCATTCACCTTCCAGGTTTGTCCGTTAACAGCCATGGTGAGCGCGTTGTTTGCAGCCAGCAGCCTGATCAAGGCCAAATGACATGGACACTGTCCAACAAACACTGATAAAAGTATTCACACCCTTAAAGGTTCCACTGTGACCCTTTGCAGCCACAAACTTTAGAGTATTTGATGTGACAGACCAACTCCGAGTAGAGCAGAGCCGTGGAGTGGAAAGGGAACGATTGTTTTCAAGTTCTACAAATAAAGTCTGAAAAGTGTGGCGTGCACATGTGGGAAAACCCTCTGAGTCAGAACCTTGTGGAACCACCTGCTGCAGGTCTGCTGGTTCGCAGGAGAACACAGAAGGTGGCGATTCTGAGGGGGAACTCAGACCTGCGTCTCCTCAGTCAGATCAGGAGACATTCACTCCTGGAACATGAGCTCCTGTTCATGTCTCCTCTCATCAGTCTGCAAGGTCTGTCCTGTCCTATACGTTCTGCAGAACACCCTGACCTGTCCTGTACGTTCTGCAGAACATGCTGATAGCACCAGCAGAGGAATCTCCAGGTGCCCCAGGCTTCAGCAGATCCCTCAGACCATGAAGAAGGATGAGATGTTTAAAGTCCTCTGGTCAGACGCACAGCAGGTCTTCAGCTCCCCAGCTGCTCTATCTATCTATCTATCTATCTATCTATCTATCTATCTATCTATCTATCTATCTATCTATCTATCTATCTATCTATCTATCTGTCCGTCTGTCTTAGCAGGACATCTTCAATGATGACAGAGATCCTCTGGAGACGAGAGGAGATTGCTGAGGAGCTCCTGGAGGATGGAGCTGCAGCTGGTCTTGCTGAAGCAGCCGGTTCCCTGCGTGGGTTCTGGCTCCATCCTGATCAGGACAAAGCTGCAGGGAGCGTCTGGCTCTGAGGACAGAAACATCACCAGGCTCCGCTAGCTCACCGCCTCCCTTGATGATTGTGTGGAAGTTGCTTGAGGGGAGCTTACCGTCGTTGAGCCTGACGGTGATTAAAAGCTCGGTGACGTGGCTGACTGGGCTGCTGAGGGAGAGTGAGAGCAGCAGGACACTAATAAACCACGATGGACACTCTAACAGTGGCACTTAGTCAGGTCCCCGTCCCGCTGCCTAATTAGGTCAGTCCCTTCTAATTACCAAATTAAAGCTCCCGCTCCCTTTCAGTTCTGCCTCACGTTCCCCGGTCCTTCCTCCACGGCCCGACTGAGCCCAGCATCCCCAGGACTCTAGAATGGCTCCATTATACTTTTACGGCTACGTTAAAAGGCTTTACTGTCGGAGCTGACGACACATCGGACCTTCATGTCACTTTTTATCTTTTACTGAGTCATCACCAGAAAACTGGCAGCCGTAAGAGGACGATGTAGATTTAAAGGAATGGGCTGAGGCTGAAACAGGACGGGGCACATGGAGTCAATGCAGCCCAGTTTCTTTACAGAACCAGCTCTAAATAAAAGTCATCCTGAGCAGAACAAACAGGCCCATTTCATTCACAAACACCAGTGCTGGGCCAGGAGTACTTTCTATGGGAACACAAACAAAGATAATGGCACTAATTACTGCAGATGGTGAAGAAATGGGGAGCAGAGAAAGGAAACCTGCTCAGAATGTCCTCCTGTGCTTAGATAGCTCAGGGTAGCCTAAGCCTATAGCAGCATAACTATAGAGGTAGCTCAGAGTAACATGAGCCACTCTAGTTATAAGCTTTGTCAAAAAGGAAAGTTTTAAGATTAGTCTTAAAAGTAGACGGGGTGTCTGCCTCACGGACCAAAACTGGGAGTTGGTTCCACAGGAGAGGAGCCTGATAGCTAAAGGATCTGCCTCCCATTCTACTTTTAGAGACTCTAGGAACCACCAGCAGACCTGCAGTCTGAGAGCGAAGTGCTCTGTTAGGAACATACGGGGTAATCAGAGCTCTGATATATGATGGAGCTTGATTATTAAGGGCTTTATACGTTAGCAGAAGAATTTTAAATTCTATTCTTGATTTAACAGGAAGCCAATGAAGGGAAGCTAAAATTGGAGAAATATGATCCCTCTTGTTGATTTTCATCAGAACTCTTGCTGCAGCATTTTGGATCAGCTGAAGGCTTTGAACTGCATTTTGTGGACTTCCTGATAGTAAAGAATTACAATAGTCCAGCCTTGAAGTAACAGATGCATGGACTAGTTTTTCAGCATCACTCCTGGACAGAATGTTTCTAATTTAGGCGATATTCCTGATATTCTGGCACCTAACCAAGGTACACAGAAGGAGGGAGGCAGAGGACAGGGGAGCATCAATGAGGATGAGACAGCAAAGATCCTGGAGAACATCAGGAAGGAACGACTGACTGAATATCTGATGCATTGTGTGAAGAACAAGAACAGCTTTTAGTTTTCTTCTGAGCCATCAGTTCATTTAAAGAACTGGAGAGTTTTAGAGGTCAGACCTGGAGATCAGAGCTGAGACTCACAGGTTGTGCTATTACACACTGTTTAAAGCTATTTAACGTTTAATAAATAACTCTGTTAGGTATTGTCCAGAGAATATCAGCCCAAGAGCTGATATCAGGACAATAGAGAGATAATGTTTGAAAAACACACTAATTACATCAGCGGGAGCTAACCTGAAAGCTCCACATGTTTAAAAGCACAGTGAAAAGGCATTAAGTAACCGTTCTAAAAAAACATTTAACTTTTCCTGTTTATTTCTCTGCCAAACCTGTTGGTGCCTCTGTGTCAGTTGGAAGCAGTTGAATTACAGTTGAATTACTCCAAGGGAAATGTGCTTATCTCAGCAGCGGCTAGGCGGCTATGGGCTAGCTGAACGTTACCCCAGATCAGCCCCTCCTCTCAGCTTGGCCTGGTGAGGAAAGGAGACCGCTCTGCACCGTCTCCTGTCAGCTTTCCTTCAACAGCTGAGAAAAATAAACAATGCTGGTTTTGGCATAGATGGATTCTTTCACTTCGCTGTCTGGTTACGCAGAAGTTAGCCTGCAGACTTAGCTTCGATCCAGCCGGCTGGTCTCTGAGCCCGGTCAGGTCCTCTGGACGAAGAGAACTCCCCTCTTTGCTGCGCAGCAGCGGGAAGTGAGTTTCACAGAAAGCACATTTTACTCAGCTTGGTCGACCCTGCAGAAGCTTGTGAGTCTTTGAGTCCCATGCGGCCCCCGTGGGTGGCTGGTCTCCCCAGCGCGGACCCTCTCCTCGACAGTCCACAGGCCAGAAGAAGGTCAGTGAGTGTAGCCTGGCTTCAGAGCACGGCGCCCTGCTGTGAGAGGCAGTGTCATGTTACATGCTGTTCACAAATCAGTCACGACTTTTCCTCATGGCTTGATGGCACAACACAAAGGGCATAAAATAAGCTGACAGCAACACAAACACCAGAGGCTAGAAACCCTTCTGATTGCTGCCCGGTCACCTAGAGGAAGAAGTGAAGTCTAGGCAAAAGAGGCTGGTTCTGCAGAGAAATCAAAGATTGTCTGTGGAGGCTCAAACTCCTCCAACCCGTCTGATTCCTGGAACGTCCATCTGCTAAACTCTGACCAAAACACTTGCACCAGATTTGCGTCTTTGGAGCACAGTTATTTTCCTGTGATCAGTGCATGTCCAGAACCTGCAGTAGGATTTTATTTTGGGTAAAAGTCTGATCCAGCAGCAGCAGTGCAGGTCAGAGTCTGCAGCAGCACAGTAAATATGTTTGAAATTGACCCGAGTCTGCGTGCTGAGAGAATACTGAGGAACAGCAGGTTTTATCTGTCAGCAACCTCTTCATTCATTCTGTTTGTAGGTAAACTTCAGCTGAGAGGAGCGAAAGGTCATCACCTCCCTCTCCATCATCTCCACCACCTCCATCAGTCACCAGCTCCACATAAAGCAGCAGAGCGGAGCAGCAGAGGCTCCGATCAATACACAGGCTGCAGATTTCTATTCATCCCAAACAGCAGGCCTGGGTTCCTCCCTGTTTCCTGCTCACGTTGCTTTCTGCACGCCTGCATCTGCAAATCCCTAATCTGTCCCAAATGGCAACAAGGACCGGCCCCCACCACGTCCTGCCACCTCAGAGCAGCTCTGCTTTCAGACCAGGCTGGGTCTGCAGAGAAGACAATGACGTGAGACTGTGGGCATCTGGAGCGGCAGAAGATGACCAACAGCAGAGAGTTTACAAGCTGCTCAAACTGGAGAGCAGTCATTAAAGCGTAACGGCCCTGATTCCTGCAGAACATCCCTCCAACCGAGGAAAGGTTCCCTCAAAAGCTCTGCAGATGATGCTCAGGTCTCCTTAGACCTACTGGACGACTAGTTCTATGAGTTCTTTGGCTATCTGGACTGTTGGTGTCCATCACAGCCCCACTGTTGTGTCATTAACGTTTTAGGTTAATTAATGTTTAATAAAGAACTGTCTGTCTGTTAGGTATTGTCCGGTGAATATCAGCCCAAACAGCTGAAATCAGGACAGTAGATGAATTGAATGATGCAAGCTCTGGCGTTCTGTTAACAGCAAACTCTGCACACATATAGAATAAAGGAGTTTATTCTATAAGCATTTAAAGCATTTACGTTCTTCCCTGGCTGAACCCCAACAACCTCTGGCTGTTAATGTCAGACTAACAGAAGTGATGTTCTCTAAAGTCCACTCTCAATGCGTCCACAGGAGTTTAACAGAACCAAAGCCAGCTTATGGGCACAGAACATGCCAGCTATGAAGTCATTGAGTGGACCATGAACCTTTACTTTTTACAAAACATCTGGAGTCTTGTGAGGCTGTCTGAAGCCTGGTCCAAACCGGGTCATCGACAGGACAATTGTCCCAAACTCTGCAGCACATCTACAACAGAACATCAGAGAACCAGAAACTATATAAACAGGATCATTTAAATAGTTTCTAGTTTTCATTTTAAAACTCTAATCTAATGTTCTGATTCAGCCCAGATGGTTCTGAGTCACAGATTGGAGGCTGGAGATGTGAGCAGAGGAGCTGATTACTGTTGAGAGAAGCGTTCACTCATTATTTCCAATCAGCTCATCGTCAGCATGGCAGCGAGACAGTAACGAGAGTCCAAAACATCGTTATCTTCATCATTATCTTCGTTATCTTCATCATTATCTTCGTTATCTTCATCATTATCTTCATCATTATCTTCATTGCCTGTCGGGGTCATCATCAAGTCAGCTCTTAGACTTAGACAAACTTTGTTGTAATTTTTTATGTACAGAGTTCATACTAAACGACATTTAGTTGCATACAGTTTACGTAAAAGGTAATGAGACTGCAATAGAAATACAATAACATTACAAGTGCAGCAGTGATAAGAATGTAACAGGAGAAAACAGGTTTTAAAAAAGTGTGCAGAAAAATGTTCAACCATGTTTGTAGTGCAAAGATAATGGTGCAAAAAGGCATTAATTTGAAAAGTTCAGTGTTGGCAGTGTTCACGAATGAGGGGAAGATGGAGCGGGAGATCGACAGGCGGATTGGTGCAGCGTCTGCTGTGAAGCGGGCGCTGTACCGATCCGTTATGGTGAAGAGAGAGCTGAGCCAAAAGGTGAAGCTCTCGATTTACCGGTCGATCTACGTTCCTACCCTCATCTATGGTCACGAGCTTTGGGTCGTGACCGAAAGAACGAGATCCCGGATACAAGCGGCTGAAATGAGTTTTCTCCGTAGTGTGTCTGGGCTCTCCCTTAGAGATAGGGTGAGGAGATCAGTCATCCGGGGAGGACTCAGAGTAGAGCCGCTGCTCCTCCACGTCCAGAGGAGCCAGTTGAGGTGGCTCGGGCATCTGGTTAGGATGCCTCCTGGACGCCTCCCTGGTGAGGTGTTCTGGGCACGTCCCACCAGGAGGAGGCCCAGGGGAAGACCCAGGACACGCTGGAGGGACTATGTCTCTCTGCTGGGAACGCCTTGGGATTCCCCAGGAGGAGCTGGACCAGGAGGCTGGGGAGAGGGACGTCTGGGTCTTCCTACTGAAGCTGCTACCCCCGCGACCCGACCCCGGATAAGAGGAAGACGATGGATGGATGGATGGATGGATGGATGGATGGATGGATGGATGGATGGATGGATGGATGGATGGATGGATGATGGATGGATGGATGTTGGCAGTGCAAAATGGTGCAAAAAAGCAGTAAACGTTCAGTTGTGTACTTTTAAATTTCAATGGATTATAAGAGTTCAGCAACGTTGGCAGTGCAAAATGGTGCAAAAAGGCCATAAAGTTCAGTTCTGTGCATGTGGTGCAGCGTCCAGTTTAGAGTTCAACAGTCTGATGGCAACAGGGAAAAAGTGTTGCAGAACCTGGTGGACCTGCAGCGGATGCTGCGGAACCTCTTCCCAGAGGGCAGCAGGGAGAACAGTCCATGGTGGGGGCGTGAGGGGTCCCTGATGATGTTACGGGCTCAGGACACACAGCGCTGAGATGAAATTCAATTCAATTTATTTTATTTATATAGCGCCAAATGTCCTTAATGGAGGGAAGAGGAGCCCTGATGATCCCTTCTGCTGTCCTCACCACTCTCCTCACGTTCTTCCAGTCGGATGCACTGCAGTCTCCACACCACACAGAGAGACAGCTGGTCAGAATGCTCTCTATGGTGCTTCTGTAGAAAGTCGTGAGGATGGGCAGGGGCAGGTGGGCTCTCCTCATCCTCTTCAGGAAGTACAGTCGTTTCTGTGCCCTCTTCACCAGTGACGTGGTGTTCACAGTCCAGGTGAGGTTGTCCGTGATGTGCACCCCCAGGAACTTGGTGCTGCTGACCACCTCCACAGCTGAGCTGTTGATGAGCAGCGGAGCGTGGTGAGGCCGGTTCTTCCTGAAGTCGACGATGATCTCCTCCGTCTTCTCCACGTTCAGGATCAGGCTGTTTTCTTTGCACCAGCCCACCAGCTGCTCCACCTCCTCTCTGTAGTCCTGGTCGTTGTCGTCTCTGATCAGGCCCACCACCGTTGTGTCTTCTGCAAACTTCACGATGTGATTGGTGGTGAACCTGGGGACGCAGTCGTGTGTCATCAGGGTGAACAGCAGGGGGCTCAGGACGCAGCCCTGAGGGGAGCTGAGGGTGATGACATCAGAGGTGTTCTGTCCGACCCGGACCGACTGAGGTCTGTTGGTGAGGAAGTCTAGCAGCCATTTGCGAAGAGGTGTGCTGAAGCCCAGATGTTCCAGTTTTCCTACCAGGTGCTGTGGGATGATGGTGTTAAACGCTGAACTGAAGTCCAGGAACAGCATCCGCACGTGGGTGTTCTTCTCCTCCAGGTGTGCCAGGCTCAGGTGAAGAGCAGAGGAGATGGCGCCCTCAGTGGAGCGGTTCCGCCGGTAGGCAAACTGGAACGGGTCGAGTGTTGGGGGGAGACTGGAGACGATGTGTTGTTTCACCAGCCTTTCAAAGCACTTCATCATGATGGGAGTCAGTGCAACAGGCCGGTAGTCGTTAAATGACGTCTTCATCAAGCTTGGGGCGTCTTTCCAAACAGAACTTCTTCAGAACTTTGGTGCTGCTGACCAGTCTTCAGCAGCACCATCAGTTTAACAATGTCAGAACTTCTCTTGGTTTAAGGTTCATGTTCTGGATTCATGCTTCCTGGTTCCGTTCAGTTGGTTTGGATCTCTGTCTTGTTGACCTTTTGGCCTTCAGTTTGCTTGGGACGATGTTCTGGTCCGGTGTCGATATTCTTGTGGTGTGGCTAGAGTCCAATGTTAGTTTCTAACTGTTTGTATGGCTGTGTCCGGTCAGAACCAGTCAGCAAAACCACCTATCCAGAACTCTGTGGGACCAGCCCGGGGTTCTGTGGCTCCTTTGGAGGTGGACCTGGACGTCAGCAGTGTTTCTGAACCAAATCACTGACCATCATGTCCAGGAGGGAAACTCTGGATGTCTCTGCTGCTCCTTGTCAGGAGGTACAAGGTGGTCCCCGGCCAGAGGAGAGTCCCGTCCCTTCAGAAAGTTCTGGGTCTGACCCAGGGTCTTCTCCCAGTGACGTGGGTCCTGATCAGATTAATCAACAAAGCAAATGATGGAGCTCACCTCCTTATCTCCAAGGCAGGAAGCTCATTCCAGCTGCTTGAGTCCAGATTCTGGTTCTTTCACTCCTGATCCATATCGCTGGACCATGGGTTAGGGAGAAAGATCAGTAACCATCTCCTTCTTCACTGCCACAGCCTGGAGCAACTGCTTCATTACTGATGAAGGTCTAATCAACAAGTCCATCTCCTGCTCCATCCTGACATCGCTCAGGAACACGGCAGCAAGGTTTCCCCTCTGGGTCCAGAACTCTGAAGGACAGCAACGTCACTAGAATCTGTAGAACATTTAGGTCTAAACTTAAGGAAGTCTGTTTTCATCTCAGTTCAACGCTGGTGGTTCTGCCTCCTGTTCTCCTCTCAGGAACCATAAGGGAACCTTCAGCCAGAGTTTCCCTGGGAGATCTCTAACTGGGCCTGATAATGGTGACGTTTGTGAGAAGCTGGCAGCAGCAGGGACCTATAGCTACGCACCGATGTCAGATAGAGCTTCGTAGGGAGATGTATTGGTCAGGAAAATCCAAATATGGTCAAATCCATTCAGGGTTTTCTCATAAACAGGTTTATTATGGATTTATAAACCTTAAGACGGTAAACGGGTTCCACCAGATGTTCCAGTTTATTTATGACGCGCCAATTCCCAACATCTCAACAACATCTCAAGGCTCTTTCCAAAGTTCTAGCAGCTCCTGCAGACAGGTTGCTTCAGAGTTTCCCTCTCAGGAACCCAGCAGGTTGCAACCAGTCACTGACCTGCAGCCTTCACTGCTGGAGGAACCTGGAGCCTCAGAGGACTCTGATGGCTTTGCAGCAATCCCTCATACTGAGCATGCATGGAGCGACAGTGGAGAGGAAAACTCCCCTTTAACAGGGAGGAGAACCTCCAGCAGAACCAGAACCAGGCTCAGTGTGAACTACCTCGACCCACTGGGGGTTTCTTCCCACTTGGTGTCCCGTGGTTCTGTCTCCTGTGTTATTTGGTCTTATTTTGTTGTGTTTGCCTCTCCTCATGTTGGCTTTTGATCCTTTCTGTCTCAACTCCCTGGACCAGCTTCTCTTACTGTCTTGGGGCCTGAGCCCTCATCATGATAGTTCCTTTCTGGGTTCTCCTCTCCTGTCAGGGTGCTCTTGGTGGTTACCTCCTTTACCTCAGCCTTCCACGTTCTTTCGCTGGTTCTGTTTCTTGTTTCTCTTCCTCCGTTCTGTGCCTCAGTAATGGCAGCTTTCCCTGCGGCTGCTTGATCTGAAATCTCAGCGAGGCCCCTCAGCCTGATGATGGCTTCTTTCCAGAAACAAGCTCACTCCCGATGAAGGCTGTCTCTGGGGGGCTGGCGGAGGAGGGGAAAACATGGGGATTAGAGACAAACGAGTTCAGTTTAGTGAGGTGGAACACCCTCCTGCGTTTCTCGTTCACATTCTGTGCTCCCAGCATGCAGAGAGGCGCTGGGCCTGCTGACAGTGATGAAACGCAGCATTACCTCCTCCTCCTCCCCTCTGCTCGCTGCTTCCTGCTGTGATTTACTTCCTCCATCTGCGCGCCTCCTATCAGAGAGGCTGGCCTGGAAACACGATAAGAAGAAAGCTCATCAGAATAGATCTTGTTTAAGCTTTTATGGCGACTTCATCCCATGCTGTTCTGGTTCTCCGTGTGCAAACGGTCCAGTTCTAAGGTCTGACTTTCCACTGCCCAGGCCCAGTTCTTCCCTTTTCCATTGATTAAGCTGTCTGATGATGAGAAAAACCCGAAAAGGACAGTGATCTGAGGAACCTCCTTCACTAGCCTGTAGAACCTCCTTCAGCAACCTCTAGAACCTCCTTCACTAGCCTGTAGAACCTCTTTGATCAGCCTGTAGAACCTCTTTCAACAGCCTGTAGAAACTCCTTCAGTGGCCTGTAGAACCTCCTTCAGCAGCCCGTAGAACCTCCTTCAGTACCGTGTAGAACCTCCTTCACTAGTCTGTAGAACCTCCTTAAGTACCCTGTAGAACCTTCTTCAGCAACCTCTAGAACCTCCTTCACTAGCCTGTAGAACCTCTTTGATCAGCCTGTAGAACCTCCTTCAGCAGCCTGCAGAACCTCATGCTGTACCCTGTAGAACCTCCTTCAGGAGCCCGTAGAACCTCCTTCAGTATCCAGTAGAACCTCCTTCAGCAGCCCATAGAATCTCCTGCTGTACCCAGTAGAACTTCCTTCAGCAGCCGGTAGAACGTCCTTCAGCAGCCGGTAGAACTTCCTGTAGAACCTCCTTCAGCAGCCCGTAGAACTTCCTGTAGAACCTCCTTCAGCAGCCCGTTGAACTTCCTGTAGAACCTCCTTCAGTTCCCTGTAGAACCTTCTTCAGCAGCCTGCAGAACCTCGTGCTGTACCCTGTAGAACCTCCTTCAGTACCCAGTAGAACCTCCTTCACTAGCCAGTAGAACCTCCTTCAGGAGCCCGTAGAACCTCCTTCAGTACCCAGTAGAACCTCCTTCAGCAGCCGGTAGAACGTCCTCCAGCAATCTGTAGAACTTCCTGTAGAACGTCCTTCAGCAGCCCGTAGAACTTCCTGTAGAACCATCTTAAAGTTAAAATCATCCATGCTTGATAGTTGCTCTGAGATGTTCAGCTGATCTGCTGGGTCTGGTTCCTCCATCATGGTTCCTCCATCATGGTTCTGTCCATCAAGGTCCAACAGAAATAGAGAGAGAGGTTTTCTCCTTCAACCTTCCAGCAGCCAGACTGGTTCAGGGCCATGACCTTTGACCTTTAACCTGCTACCTGAGACCTGCAGACTCGGAGGTGGAGCTCCTGGTTTCTGCTCATTTCTCTGAGCTTCCTGCTCTGACCTCAGGCTGAAGCTGCTGAGATGTTCTCCTCTCTGCAGCATGATGGACCTCAGATGGTCTGGAGATGACCTTTGACCCCAGATTAAGATGATCGCTGGTGTCTCGCCGGCTTGGCCTGCATGTTGCCTTGGAGCAGGCCTGCTTTTCTAACGGCGCTCATGTTGATCATGATTAATCGATGAATGAATGTGTTCCGCAGCTCCTCTCATGTTTTCAGTCTAAATCCTCAGGAATAATCATTCATGGCGTCCTGGTTGTGGTTTAGTCGTTGAATAATTTATCAGTAAATTTTATCTCCTGTTCTGCTTCAGCTGAGGTTTGAATTCAGCTCATTTCAGACCTGCTGAACAAAAGATGTGGTTTTCATTCTGTCCTCTGTTCAGATCTAAAAGAAGTTCTTAAAACTTCATGAACTGGTGACCTTCATCACTTCTGTCCCTCTCCTCTTCATCCCTCCATCCATCAGGGACGTAGAGGCGTTCTGCAGCCTCCGTAATCACCAGTACTGTCCTCCTTTTCTTCACCTGAGCACCTCGTTCATCCTCAGGCTTTCTTTTTCTCCTCCTGTCTCGTTTGCATAATCCTCTGGGCGGCAGCCGTGAAGCAGAGCAGAGGAACAAAGCCGGGTCAGTGTGCCAGAGCTGCGTCTCTCCTGGTGTCTGAAAGCCGGGATGAAGATTTATCCGACCTGTGTTCAGATCTCATCGGTTTGTAAGAACCTGGGCGGAGAATGAGCGCAGACGGTCAATAACCCACCGTGTGGGGGGGTGAATGTTTCCTCACGAGGAAGGCGTGGCTTTCTGCTGCAGGTTCACCCGCTGAATGCAGCATGTCCACGCTCCTCAGGGGTCAGTGAATGCAGCATGTCCACGTTCCTCATGGGTCAGTGAATGCAGCATGTCCACGTTCCTCATGGGTCAGTGAATGCTGCATGTCCATGCTCCTCAGGGGTCAGTGAATGCAGCATGTCCAAGTTCCTCATGGGTCAGTGAATGCTGCATGTCCATGCTCCTCAGGGGTCAGTGAATGCAGCATGTCCACGTTCCTCATGGGTCAGTGAATGCAGCATGTCCACGCTCCTCAGGGGTCAGTGAATGCAGCATGTCCACGTTCCTCATGGGTCAGTGAATGCAGCATGTCCACGTTCCTCATGGGTCAGTGAATGCTGCATGTCCATGCTCCTCAGGGGTCAGTGAATGCAGCATGTCCAAGTTCCTCATGGGTCAGTGAATGCAGCATGTCCACGCTCCTCAGGGGTCAGTGAATGCAGCATGTCAAAGTTCCTCATGGGTCAGTGAATGCAGCATGTCCACGCTCCTCAGGGGTCAGTGAATGCAGCATGTCCACGTTCCTCATGGGTCAGTGAATGCAGCATGTCCACGTTCCTCATGGGTCAGTGAATGCAGCATGTCCACGTTCCTCGGGGGTCAGTGAATGCAGCATGTCCACGTTCCTCATGGGTCAGTGAATGCAGCATGTCCACGTTCCTCGGGGGTCAGTGAATGCAGCATGTCCACGTTCCTCATGGGTCAGTGAATGCAGCATGTCCACGTTCCTCGGGGGTCAGTGAATGCAGCATGTCCACATTCCTCATGGGTCAGTGAATGCAGCATGTCCACGTTCCTCGGGGGTCAGTGAATGCAGCATGTCCACGTTCCTCATGGGTCAGTGAATGCAGCATGTCCACGCTCCTCAGGGGTCAGTGAATGCAGCATGTCCACGTTCCTCATGGGTCAGTGAATGCAGCATGTCCACGTTCCTCATGGGTCAGTGAATGCAGCATGTCCACGCTCCTCAGGGGTCAGTGAATGCAGCATGTCCACGTTCCTCATGGGTCAGTGAATGCAGCATGTCCATGCTCCTCAGGGGTCAGTGAATGCAGCATGTCAAAGTTCCTCATGGGTCAGTGAATGCAGCATGTCCATGCTCCTCAGGGGTCAGTGAATGCAGCATGTCCAAGTTCCTCATGGGTCAGTGAATGCAGCATGTCCACGTTCCTCATGGGTCAGTGAATGCAGCATGTCCAAGTTCCTCATGGGTCAGTGAATGCAGCATGTCCACGTTCCTCGGGGGTCAGTGAATGCAGCATGTCCACGTTCCTCATGGGTCAGTGAATGCAGCATGTCCACGCTCCTCAGGGGTCAGTGAATGCAGCATGTCCACGTTCCTCATGGGTCAGTGAATGCACCATGTCCACGTTCCTCATGGGTCAGTGAATGCAGCATGTCCACGTTCCTCATGGGTCAGTGAATGCAGCATGTCCACGTTCCTCAGGGGTCAGTGAATGCAGCATGTCCACGTTCCTCATGGGTCAGTGAATGCTGCATGTCCATGCTCCTCAGGGGTCAGTGAATGCAGCATGTCCAAGTTCCTCATGGGTCAGTGAATGCAGCATGTCCACGCTCCTCAGGGGTCAGTGAATGCAGCATGTCAAAGTTCCTCATGGGTCAGTGAATGCAGCATGTCCATGCTCCTCAGGGGTCAGTGAATGCAGCATGTCCAAGTTCCTCATGGGTCAGTGAATGCAGCATGTCCACGTTCCTCATGGGTCAGTGAATGCAGCATGTCCACGTTCCTCAGGGGTCAGTGAATGCAGCATGTCCACGTTCCTCATGGGTCAGTGAATGCAGCATGTCCATGCTCCTCAGGGGTCAGTGAATGCAGCATGTCCACGCTCCTCAGGGGTCAGTGAATGCAGCATGTCCACGTTCCTCATGGGTCAGTGAATGCAGCATGTCCACGTTCCTCATGGGTCAGTGAATGCAGCATGTCCATGCTCCTCAGGGGTCAGTGAATGCAGCATGTCCACGTTCCTCAGGGGTCAGTGAATGCAGCATGTCCACGCTCCTCAGGGGTCAGTGAATGCAGCATGTCCACGTTCCTCATGGGTCAGTGAATGCAGCATGTCCACGTTCCTCAGGGGTCAGTGAATGCAGCATGTCCACGTTCCTCATGGGTCAGTGAATGCAGCATGTCCACGTTCCTCAGGGGTCAGTGAATGCAGCATGTCCACGTTCCTCATGGGTCAGTGAATGCAGCATGTCCACGTTCCTCATGGGTCAGTGAATGCAGCATGTCCACGCTCCTCAGGGGTCAGTGAATGCAGCATGTCCACGTTCCTCATGGGTCAGTGAATGCAGCATGTCCACTTCCTCAGGGGTCAGTGAATGCAGCATGTCCACGTTCCTCATGGGTCAGTGAATGCAGCATGTCCACGTTCCTCAGGGGTCAGTGAATGCAGCATGTCCACGTTCCTCATGGGTCAGTGAATGCAGCATGTCCACGTTCCTCGGGGGTCAGTGAATGCAGCATGTCCACGTTCCTCGGGGGTCAGTGAATGCAGCATGTCCACGCTCCTCAGGGGTCAGTGAATGCAGCATGTCCACGTTCCTCATGGGTCAGTGAATGCAGCATGTCCACGTTCCTCAGGGGTCAGTGAATGCAGCATGTCCACGTTCCTCATGGGTCAGTGAATGCAGCATGTCCACGTTCCTCAGGGGTCAGTGAATGCAGCATGTCCACGTTCCTCGGGGGTCAGTGAATGCAGCATGTCCACGCTCCTCAGGGGTCAGTGAATGCAGCATGTCCACGTTCCTCATGGGTCAGTGAATGCAGCATGTCCACGCTCCTCGGGGGTCAGTGAATGCAGCATGTCCACGTTCCTCATGGGTCAGTGAATGCAGCATGTCCACGTTCCTCGGGGGTCAGTGAATGCAGCATGTCCACATTCCTCGGGGGTCAGTGAATGCAGCATGTCCACGTTCCTCATGGGTCAGTGAATGCAGCATGTCCACGTTCCTCGGGGGTCAGTGAATGCAGCATGTCCACGTTCCTCGGGGGTCAGTGAATGCAGCATGACCACGCTCCTCAGGGGTCAGTGAATGCAGCATGTCCACGTTCCTCATGGGTCAGTGAATGCAGCATGTCCACGTTCCTCAGGGGTCAGTGAATGCAGCATGTCCACGTTCCTCATGGGTCAGTGAATGCAGCATGTCCACGCTCCTCAGGGGTCAGTGAATGCAGCATGTCCACGTTCCTCAGGGGTCAGTGAATGCAGCATGTCCATGTTCCTCCTGGGTCAGTGAATGCAGCATGTCCACGTTCCTCAGGGGTCAGTGAATGCAGCATGTCCACGTTCCTTGGGGGTCAGTGAATGCAGCATGTCCACGCTCCTCAGGGGTCAGTGAATGCAGCATGTCCACGTTCCTCATGGGTCAGTGAATGCAGCATGTCCACGCTCCTCAGGGGTCAGTGAATGCAGCATGTCCACGTTCCACATGGGTCAGTGAATGCAGCATGTCCACGTTCCTCGGGGGTCAGTGAATGCAGCATGTCCACGTTCCTCATGGGTCAGTGAATGCAGCATGTCCACGTTCCTCGGGGGTCAGTGAATGCAGCATGTCCACGTTCCTCATGGGTCAGTGAATGCAGTATGTCCACGTTCCTCGGGGGTCAGTGAATGCAGCATGTCCACGTTCCTCATGGGTCAGTGAATGCAGCATGTCCAAGTTCCTCATGGGTCAGTGAATGCAGCATGTCCACGTTCCTCATGGGTCAGTGAATGCAGCATGTCCACGTTCCTCATGGGTCAGTGAATGCAGCATGTCCAAGTTCCTCATGGGTCAGTGAATGCAGCATGTCCACGTTCCTCGGGGGTCAGTGAATGCAGCATGTCCACGTTCCTCATGGGTCAGTGAATGCAGCATGTCCACGCTCCTCAGGGGTCAGTGAATGCAGCATGTCCACGTTCCTCATGGGTCAGTGAATGCAGCATGTCCACGTTCCTCATGGGTCAGTGAATGCAGCATGTCCAAGTTCCTCATGGGTCAGTGAATGTAGCATGTCCACGCTCCTCAGGGGTCAGTGAATGCAGCATGTCAAAGTTCCTCATGGGTCAGTGAATGCAGCATGTCCATGCTCCTCAGGGGTCAGTGAATGCAGCATGTCCAAGTTCCTCATGGGTCAGTGAATGCAGCATGTCCACGTTCCTCATGGGTCAGTGAATGCAGCATGTCCAAGTTCCTCATGGGTCAGTGAATGCAGCATGTCCACGTGCCTCATGGGTCAGTGAATGCAGCATGTCCACGTTCCTCATGGGTCAGTGAATGCAGCATGTCCATGCTCCTCAGGGGTCAGTGAATGCAGCATGTCCACGTTCCTCAGGGGTCAGTGAATGCAGCATGTCCACGTTCCTCATGGGTCAGTGAATGCAGCATGTCCATGCTCCTCAGGGGTCAGTGAATGCAGCATGTCCATGCTCCTCAGGGGTCAGTGAATGCAGCATGTCCACGTTCCTCATGGGTCAGTGAATGCAGCATGTCCACGTTCCTCATGGGTCAGTGAATGCAGCATATCCACGTTCCTCAGGCGTCAGTGAATGCAGCATGTCCATGCTCCTCATGGGTCAGTGAATGCAGCATGTCCACGTTCCTCAGGGGTCAGTGAATGCAGCATCCAGGCAGTTATTTGTAGCTGTGGTGTCAGTGAATGCATCATAGGGCCATTACACATTCAGAGGATGGTTTTACATCCTGCTCCTGGCTCAGCCAATCAAATGACATGGAAATGAATTATGTTTAGTTTTTTTTACCTTAAGATTTGGCATGAATTGCTTTGAACGTTTGGAGTTTTAATAATCTGTTCAACAGTCGTGTTATTAGTTATGAAGCACCACAGGGCCGTGTTCTCGGCCCTCTGCTGTTCACCACACAGCAGCCATGTTAGAGGATCCATCTCATATATTAGGATTATCCTTCACATCCTCAGGAGGTAAAGATGGTAGCTAGAACCTGAGATCATTGTATGAAGAAGGATCTTTAAAACGACGGTGGTGGTAGAGCAGACCCCCATATGCAGAAGCTAGAAGTGCTTCACCCAAACGTCCAAAGTTTGAATCCTGACCTTGGGACCTTTGCTTCATGGCTTCCTCCTTCTCTCCTGGCCTGATGAATGTGAATTAAGGTCTAAGTGAAGCTTCCAAAGAGAGGTCATTTATTTCGGGGTGAGGAACTGAAAGGATGTATCTGTGTTACCCTGAGCTACCTCTGTAGTTATGCTGCTATAGGCTTAGGCTGCTGGAGGACATCAGGGTCTATTTCTCTATTTTTCTCACTGCTGAGTTCTACTGTTCTCCAGTTTTGCATTGCTTGTTGTTATTTCAGCTTTTAACTTTTTGTTCTCTCTCTTTTATCTTCATAGTAGGTAAATCTGGTCTGGCGTTTTGTTATCTGTGACATCATCCAGAGAAGACAGATCACCACTATTACCATCTAATGTAGAACAGATTACTGGATCAATGTGAGCTTCTGTGCTTTCTGTGTCTCTGCTCTGTCTTCTGTAACCCCCAGTGGGTCGAGGCAGATGACCGTTCATACTGAGCCTGGTTCTGGTTCTGCTGGAGGTTCTCCTCCCGCTAATGGGTGGTTTTTCTTCCCACTGTCGCTTCATGCTTGCTCAGTATGAGGGATTGCTGCAAAGCCATGTACAATGCAGACGACTCTCCCTGTAGCTCTACGCTTCTCCAGGAGTGAATGCTGCTTGTCGGGACTTTGAAGCAATCAACTGGTTCCCTTATATAGGAAATTTTTGACCAATCTGTATAATATGATTGAATTTGACTTTGTAAAGAGCCTCGAGATGACATGTTTCATGAATTGGCGCTATATAAATAAAAAAAGATAAATTGAATTGAATCTGTGTTGATGAAGTTTGTCTTGTGTTCACACAGATTTTATCTGTGTAGAAATGGATGAAAATAGCAGCAGATCTGGTTTTGCAGGATATTGAGCTCCATGAAGCATGTTAGAAATGAAAACAAATAGAGAAACAGAACTTTTTGGTTGTTGGGTTTCTAGGTTCAGAGGGTTCCTGTTTGGGTTTCTAGTTTCTCCGCAGTTTGTCTCCGTCACGTCTTCCATCCACAATCAGCACATCTGTCCACACCTGTCCTCAGTCAGAGATCGCACTGCTCAGCTCTTTGATCCTGGTAATTACCTTCCTTTTCAAGCCTTGTTCCTAATTAGTGTGCATCCTCATTGGGTTGATGTTAAAGTTTTCCTCCAGCAGGTTCCCACCTTGCAGAGCTTCGTTGGTGTTGCTAGAGAACTGCAGACATGTCTGATATTCTTGGAGTAAAATCCGTTAAGAAGTCTGACAACATGTCCGCGTGGAGGAAGAGAGAGAGGGCTTGTTTCTGATTAGAAACCTGATTCAGTTAAACTGTCTCTGATTATGTCAGCACTAAACATGTCCTCCAGGTTCACAGTTGAAGACCTGCTGGAAGAGACGTCCTCTGTCTCTGCTGTCCACTCTGTCACCTTCTCAGGTCAGCAGGGCTGGAGTCCGGGTTCAGTTCTCCTCCTGCAGGTGACCGTCACACCTGATGTCAGGACCACAACCTCCTCCTACTACCTTCAGCAAACATCAGCAGCCAAAATGATCCAACAGCTGGAACATGAAGAACCCACAAAGCTACAGAACCTGAAATGAATCCATTATAAAGACACGAGCAGAGTCTGAAGCTCTGTCCACCTGCCGGTTCTGGCCTCAGGTTCTGTCTGATCATTAACCGGACCGCGCTGTTATGAGCAGCTCAGTGTGGGAACGGAGGATTAAAGCATTGAAACAGAATCAGCATTCCTCTCTGCTGCTAATCCCAGTAAAACCAGCGAAAAGCAGCAGGCAGAGATCGAAGAGTTGCTCCAAAGATCCAAAATGTATTTCCACATGTTCAGCCACCTGGAGGAGAAACGTTCTTCCTCGCCGACGAGAGAGGGAATCAGAAAGAAGGGCCTGGACGCAGCTCCGAGGAGACAGCAGCACGAAGCTGCAGGTCAGCAGAACACCTGAAACCTTCTGCTGCTCTGAACCACTTTCTGAATGAAGATCTGCTGCAAGGTTCTTCTAGCAGGGACAGAGACACACGGACAGTTTGGGAAGTTCTGCCCAGGACCAGAGACCTTCTGGAGGAATTTACTGCAGGGTGTAGGAGTTCTGGTTCTGGACTGAAGGGGTCACGGACATGGATCTTTGCTCCTCTGTCTGGAAGCGTGCGTCGGGTAAAGCAGGAAGAAGGTGGTGCCAGGACTAAACACAACCGTCCAGGAGCAGAAGGAGGTGAAACAGACGTCTGGACAGGAGAGCGTCGTGGTCAGATGGACTCCGTGTTTCTCTAAGGTTGAGACTTCTCTTCTGCAGGAAGAACATCCTGGGTGGAGAAACATCCCAGAGGTTCTGTGGTAGTGTTCTGTGTTCTGCTGGTGCAGAGGGGATGAGTGGTTCTACTGAGCAGATCTTCCACCAAACATCTGAAGATGTGGTCTGATCCATCACTGCTCCAAGGTTCTCCTGGATCCGTGTGGCTCCGTCAGCTGCTGAGCGAGTGCCTGAGCAGCTGGACCGGGTTTCTGTCCCCAGATCAGGTAAAAATGATCAGATGTGAGGAACAGCTTCCCAACTTCCTGTTGTTCATCAGGAGCAGACGGAGGCGCTTGGCCTGCTTCCTGTTGCCATCTCCGGGGCCGTTGGAGGTGTGACTCTGGGATTACAGCGAGGTCACGTGACGTCTGGCTGCCGGTGGATGTTGGGGGGGCGATGATGAAACTGTGGGTAACCTTCCTGCAGCCTCTGCACATTAATCCAGTCTGATTTCCGTCTGACAGCTCCTACCTGCACATCTGAGCTGTGCTGACGGATTCCTCTGCTCTTGGCTCCGTTTTCTAATTATCTCCTGCCCGGCCTCCTTCTCGCGGCCTCCTGCTCCTCTGGATGGATGACAGGCTTGTGGGGGTGGAGGAGGATTAATTAAGAGCAGCTTGGGGACTCAGCGGGTCTGATAGATGACGGCCTGTTTGTGTTTATGAAGCTGTGATTCTGTTTAACGCTGCTTCAGCTGCACAGCGCCACCTGCAGGAGGTACATGTTGTGTGGAGAGAAGCTGGGCGCTGACAACGTCCACAATCATCTCATTAACCTCCTCGCTGAATTCAGAACCCCTGAGATCCAAAGCCAGACCAGTCTGCAGACTTGAAGCGGTCCTGCTTCGTCCTCGGACCGTTAATCGCTGCGTTCACAGAGACGATCCTCCTTTCTGCAGCTTTAAGGGAACAAGACAGGAGGTGAATGAAAGGAGCTTTTCACTGAGCAGATGAGCAGCCTGTCAATAATCTCTGCACACAGCCCTGCTCTCTCAATGTCATCCTGAAATTACAGAGACTTCCTCTTGGTCCTGGTCCAGAGTGGTTGTGATGGAGATCTGGTGGGCCTGGTGAGCCGGCTCCTCGGTTCTTTAGTCCACAGGTAGTTTGGTTCTGTTTCAGGTAACAGTGATGTTTTAGAGCCTAGGGTCAGGGTCAGTGATCTTCTCAGGATCTTCTGGCTCATGTTAGGGATGTAGGGTGGTCCTCATTACTCACCGTGGAGCACGAGGAACCAGCAAGAACCTCCACAGAGTCTGCAGTGGATCATTATTATGAGGACAGAAAATTAGGGTTCTGGACAGAATAAAAACACCTTTATTGTCCCACGATAACATTACAGGTAGGCAGACTGACACCCAAGATTGATATGAAAGAGCTGTACAGCACAAGAGAACCAGTTACCAGAAGGGGAAAATACTGCAGAATTATTAATAGATAGTCCTGCATATTCAGAGGGTCCATCAGTGACCACCTGCTCTGGGTCCAGAGGACGTCCCAGAACAGAACCGGACCTCCTAATGGGTTCATCCAACATAGAAGACGGCTGAGGCCTCCACCGTCATGGTCCTCAGGTCTGTGGACTTGGTTCTCATTTTGGGTTCTTGGTTTTCTGTATATGCCTGATTGTTCAGTTTTTGTCATTTTCTTTGCCATATTGGTTCTTGTTCACTGTTCTCAGGTGTTTTTTAAGCTTCCTTGTGTTCTTGTATATTTCTTAGTGTCACCATTTAGTTCATGTCATTGTTTTCTTGTTTATTCTGCACTAGGAGATACATTGTCTTAGTTTCTTCCTCGCTTTCCTCCCTGTCTGCCCTGATTGCCTCTCTCTACCAGAACCAGTTAATTAGCGGATCCTGTTCACCTGCGTTTCCTCATTTTGGCTCACTGTCTGCACCTGTGTTCTCCACTATTTGAGCCTTCGGTTTGTCCTTGTCTGTCACTGGGATCTTCTGTTTGCCTCCTGTTTCCTCACCCAAGCTCTGCCGGGCTGTAAGTGGCTGTTAAGCCTTTAAATTCACAATGCTGCTTCCGGGCCTAAGTCTGAACTTTGGTCCAGAATTATGCTGAGACATAAACTCTCTCTATAATAGCTCTGTAGAAATTCTTTAGCAGCTTAGTGGGAAGTCCAGACCTTTTCAGGTTCCTGAGGAAGAGGAGCCGTTGTTGGGCCTTCTTCACCAGGTGGAGGTGTTCACAGTCCAGGAGAGGTCCAGTCTGTCTCCCTTCAGCAGAGACCAAGCTGTCACCCATGGTTCTGGTTAGGACTCTGACATCAGAGCAGAAGTGGATGTAGGAAAGCACAGAAGATGTGGAGCTTTCTAAGTCAGCGCATCTGTAAACACATCCCAGTCAGTGATTCCTAAACCGTCCTGTAGAGCTGAGCAGGCCTCCTCAGTCCAAACCTGGACGGCTTTTATCTCGGTCTGGTTCTGCAGGTCAGTGGCTTGTAGACAGGAATCAGCTCCACTGTTATGTGGTCTGCTGTTAGGAGCTGCAGCCTTATATGCTATATACCACAGTAATAATATCTGAGTCTGTTTTATCACTGCCTGATTGTAATAAATGTGGTTTTCTGCTGATGTTTATGAAGCTGTCGTCATAGTTACAAATAAAGCTTTCTGGGAAAGAAAACAGCTGAGAGCGGACGCCATGTCCCAGACCTTTGTTGGCTGACAGCTTCACACATTCTGCATTTGGGTCGGGGCTCAATTCACAAAAGCCGACTGCGTCCAGGTTCTAAGGTTCTAAGGTTCCAGCTGTCAGGATGACCTGACAGTGTTTCCTGTCTGTGTAACTCTGACAGGAAGTTTAGCTCCAGCCGTGCTCCGCTGTTCCTGGAGCAGGAGCTGTTTGTGGGACAACCTTCACTTTCCACAAATGTGAAAAATCACAAGCAATGGGATTTTAAGGTAAGGAACTAATTTAATGTCCCACCATGGGGAAATAAAGGAAATAAAGGATGGCGTGACACTGTTAAAAACCCCATAGAGTTACACCCTGAATCAGTCATTAAAAACAAGCTAACCTGATCTAAACGTAGCTCTAAAGCTTTTATTATTAATAATCTCATAAACAAATGATTCATTAGATTAAAATAAATGCAGCTCTTTTTAAAACATTGAAATAAAAAGGGAAATCTGCATGCGGTCAGTCAGGTGTGTAATCCATCTCCTGCGTGTCTGTTTTCTGCCCACAGAATTAGATCTGCTGTCAGTCTCTGCAGAGTCCCTGCGGCTGATCTGGTCCGGCACCAGAACACTGACTGCTGGGTGGCATCCGGCCAGCTGGAGAACCTCTGCAGCCTCTCACACCTGCTGTTCTCTCTTTTCTTAGGAAAACAGGGTCGGAAATACTGCGTCATTAGGCTTTGCAGCCTGGCCAGCGCTCTGTTTGGGTCAGAGATGCTCCTTCTGCAGGCAAACCCTGTGCAGTCTGGAGGAACCCGGATTTAACTCTGGGACCAGCTGTCAGGCACCAACGACCCCAGAGAGGACGTTTGGCTTATTCAGCAGAACCGCAGCTCTGCGCCGGGTCATTGTCCTTGGCGGTTTAGGTTTTTATTTGTGTGTTTAGTTCTGAGTTCTTTATTGTTGTTCTTTATTATTGTTGTTATTTTTGTTATTTATTATTATTGCTAGAAAGGTGTTGCCATACTAGAGGGCGACTGTGGCGCAGGAGTCAGGGAGTTCGTCCTGTAACTGGTGGGTTGCTGGTTTGATACCCCGCTCCAACCGTCTCAGTGGTTGTGTCCTAGGGCAAGACACTTCACCCGCATCTCCTGCTGGCGGTGGTGAGAGGGTCGGGTGGTGCTGATGTACGGCAGCCTCAGTCAGTGTGGCCCAGGGCAGCTGTGGCGGCTAGCATAGCTCACCACCGTCAGGGTGTGAAGCCGTTACCGTATTAGTACATTCCTTTGTGTTTAGTTTCTTTATTCTTGTTCATTCTCCACTCTTCCCTCAGCATCTGAGCTCGCTCACCGTCCTCCTTGTGTAAGACGTGTAGGTTTAGAACTCCACCATCTTCATCCCAAGTTGCTGTTTGCATTTTCATCCTGCTCTCAGCATACAAACCATGACACAATGTTGCCATTGAACAAGAAGGTTGTGGGTTCAAATCCTGTGTTCTCTCAAGGTTCTTCCTCACAAAGTCCAAAATATGCATGCTGGGCCTCTGGTCTGAATCCCTCCTAGGTGAGTGTTAGTAATATAATATATAGTAATGTCATCTTTATAGTCATTGAAACATATATTACAACGAAATTTGTTCTCTGCTTTTAACCCATCCCCTGGGGGAGCAGTGGGCTGCCATGTGCGGCGCCCGGGGAGCAATCTGGGGTTAAGGGTCTTGCTCAGGGGCCCAGAGTGCAGGCAGTGGGGATCGAACCGGGTACTTGCATCCTTCTCTGAGTGCAAGCTGCTTTAACCACCACTCCCCTATTACGGGCTGTTTGTGCTGTGATGGACTGGTGTCCTGTGCAGGGTGTACCCACTGAATCCTGGAGGTTCCCATCAGCCCCCTGTGAGTCTGCATGGGTTAAGCAGGATGTATGGATCACATCACACCCTCAGACCGACCGGGTTACATCATATTTAGCTGTGAGTCCAGCAGCTCTCTCCCTCCTCCTGAAACTCCTCGTATTACACTTTGTCTGCCTCATGAACACAGACGCCCAGAGTGACTGAAAGTTAACCTGAGTGAAACAAACACACCTAAATGACTGCAGTCAGGATGACAAAGTGCTGCCGTCCCTCTGAATCTCACTGCTTCCCACTCTGCGTCTCTGTCAGACGGACTGGAAACCTGGACAGAAGCAGTCCTCCTCACGGTCACCTCCCACAGATCGGTGCTAAATCAGCAGAGGAAACAAGGCAACAACCTCGACCTGCTGCAGCCCTCTTCCTGTCTGCTGTGGCCAATTACAGAGCAGGCCATCTGGGACTTGACCAGAACCAGTGTGTGTGTGTTTCAGTCAGAAACGTGTAGCCTCGGCTTATATGGAGGTCAGGATCTCTACTTCCTCTGAGCTGCAGCTTTGGGCCACTTAAGCTTCAAAGTTAGGGAGGAAGTGTGTGTTGCTGAAAAAGAAGCTCCATGCTGAACCAAATGTAGATGGATGACTGTCAGGCCTCTTTATGGCACTCACTGAGAGATGTTCTGCTGCTTTTGCTGCAGCTGCAGGTTTTACTGCAGAAGCACAGAAACCTGGAGGAAATGTTGGCAGCTGGATGTTCTCTGTCTTTCTTAGACCATGCAGTGTTTGCAGAGCGTTGTGTTTCCAGATTATGAGGGCGGTACGTCACCTCTGACCTAGCTCATACTGCCTTCCCCATGTCTAGGACTCTGAGGTCCTCGGTTCTGGTTGGCGGTACCACGAGCCCGTTTTAAAACCCGAGGAGAGCGAGCTGTTCCAGCAGGGGGTCCGAGGCCGTCCCTTCGCTGCACAGCCTCCACAGACAGCTGACGCCTTTACTTATTGTGTTTGCTGTTTTAAATACCTTGTTTCTTTGTGAAGACCTTTGTGGTTTTTATGTTGGTGAACGGTGCCATAGAATTCTTTTTGTACTTTTACTACTTACTTGCAGCATTTTCTCCATTACTGGCTTCATCTAGGAGAGAAACTCAGCTAAGCATTTACTAACCAGCATTCTACAGTGATTGTTAACAAAGAGCTGTCAAAGAGGATTAGTGAGAATATATTTCACAGATGGAGGTAAGGAAGCAAGATGCTGCCTAATTAAAGGATTTTTTCATCAGCAGAATTCATAAGAATTTCAATCTTGTTTGAATTTAAGTGCAGATAATTGTTCAGCCGTAGTTTGATTTCTGACAGACAGCTGCTGACTTCAGACAGTTTGTAGATCTCAGACTTTCAAAATGAGCAACACAATTGTCATCTGCATACAGATTAAATAACACATTGTCATAGCATTTTAGGATGTCACCTAAAATATATAAATACAATAAAAACAGGATTGGGCCTAAAACTGAACCTTGAGGTACCCCACAAGACAGTGGTGCACGATCCAAGTAAACCTGACTGATAAAAACCATAAAGGACCTTTCTGATAAATAATGAATGAACTAGTTTAACACAATGCCAGAAATACCAAACAGGTCTCCGTCTGTTCACAAGGACAGCGTGATCCACGGTGCCAAAGGCTAAGTCCAACAAAAGTGACCAGAGTCAGCACTGAGCCACCAGCAAATGATGAATTACAACTAGTGTCAGAATTTAAACATTTGGGTGTGCTGTTAGTACACTCTCCTTTAAAAGTCACATAGAAAAAATAACACAGAGAATTAAATACATTTCTAATTTTAATCAAATAAGGGGATCACTGGTGAACGAAGCTGCCATGATGTTTTTGCTCTGTATGATATTTTCCATGTAAGCTGTTGTATAACCTGCTGGTCTCTGACAGGTGTTACAATCCTGACGCCAACAGAGGGGCTATACAAAACAAGCACTGAACATTTTGGATAAAAAAATGTTTATTTATCACCATTGTAATGTTTTAAAATGTAAAAATGCTTATCTATAGAAGCTAACATGGGCCGGCTCCACCGCCGCTGAAGGACTACATTAAGCAGGATGAAAGCATCACTGGAGCCCTGAGCAGATTATGAGTTACCTGTGAGGAAAACTGCATTTGGGGAAAATCTTCGTTCATATGAGGGCTGTGTGCCAACTTCTGTTAGGGAGACTTCAAGGTTCACAACATTCAAGAAGTATCTTGCATGTGCAAAGTTTAATAAAATGCTACAACTGCTCTTTTGAGTATATGAATGCGTAATTGCTCCTGTCTGTCATCGTCCTGTGTCTTATGTTTTTGTATTATTTTAAATTTAATGTTAACATCAATCTGTCCAGGGACCACAGATGGAAATTAACCAATGGCATCAATCTGGCATATTTACATATTACATGTTCTTTAATATGTACTGTCCCTTTTTAAATAAATAAATAAAATTGTAATTTTCATCATCATCATCATTGACTTGCAGCATTCAGTTCAATTAAATTCAATTCAATTTTATTTATATAGCGCCAATTCATGAAACATGTCATCTTGAGGCTCTTTACAAAGTCAAATCAATCATATTATACAGATTGGTCAAAACTTTCCTATATAAGGAAACCAGTTGATTGCTTCAAAGTCCCGACAAGCAGCATTCACTCCTCCTGAAAGAGCGTAGAGCCACAGTGGACAGTCGTCTGCATTGTTGATGGCTTTGCAGCAATCCCTCATACTAAGCATGCATGAAGCGACAGTGGAGAGTAAAACTCCCCTTTAACAGGGAGGAGAACCTCCAGCAGAACCAGAACCAGGCTCAGTGTGAACGCTCATCTGCCTCGACCCACTGGGGCTTAGAGAAGACAGAGCAGAGACACAGAAAGCTCAGAAGCTCACATTGATCCAGGAGTACCTTCTATGGTAGAGAGGGTAATGGCGGACTAGCTCCATAGGTGGCTGTGCCAAGGAAACACAGCTGACTGATGGATCGACTCATTTGAAACATTTCAAACTGGTTTGGGGTCATGATGGTTGGACTTTGTTCAGATTGTTCTGGATTTATTCTGTTTATTCTGTGGGGTTGGTCTCCATTAAATTATGAGAACCCATGTGTTTTACCTTTTGGTCTTGAAACTTTATCAGATGTTCCAGCAGCCTGAGAAACACAGATAAAAGGAAGCTTTGGACCCGTCACTGGATGCCTACAGGCGGTTCTGAAGGTTTTCTGTGGGTTCTCCAGTCTATTCGTTACACGGAGCCTACAGGCTACTCGAAGAATACTACAGAACCTGTTAGTAGCTGTAGGACCCGTTTGAGTGCTGGGCGGGTTTATATTCTTGGTTCTGTGGCTTTAAGAGCTGAGACCTTGTGCCTCAGCAGAGCGTTTAGTTGAACGATGGATTGACGTCTGCTCCCTCCTCCACGCTGCTCCACCTTCCATCTCTGCTAAGATTTGACTTCCTGTGGGACAGAAGAACCCAGGTGGGATGAGGTCCTCATCTGACCTGAAAGGTCAGAGGAGCCGAGTCTGATGTAGAGATGTGGGAGAAGTGGAGGTGATGGTGGTCCTCCTGGTGGTTCTCCAACATGAAGTTAAAGGTGGAGCAGAGCAGTTTGAGGCTTGTGAGCCGGCGCTGCTGCAGGTCTCTGCAGGAAACAAACATGGACACGTCCTTCAGCTTCAGAGACAATATCAAAGTGCAGCTCGTGTTTTCACCTCTCAGATGTTGGTTTGATTCCTGTTTGCAGACGGAGAGCTGATCGATACCAGGTCAGATGCCTGTCTTTGATAAAACTACTGGCTCTGTGCTCCACATGCTAATGTGAGTCTAACAATCTCACCAACTGAAGCTTTAAAATTACTAAGATGAGACGAAGGTGGGAAAACAAATCAGCAGGGTCTTCAGTCACAGCACTAGCAGAAGGGAAAAGAGCTTTTTATTATCATGATGCTGTGTGGAGGTTCTTCAATGGACCTAAAGTTGTTGTTGGATTTTCAGGAGGTGGTCTGCAGCAGAACCCGAAGAACCGAGAAGCTGATGAAACCGCAGCTTCAGACTTCTGCTCTGCTCTCTGATGTCTGTGTGAGACACAGGAAAGGATCCTGGATCTGCTGCTGAAGCTTCTCAGCAGGGCTGTCTTCAGGACAGGGGTTCAGAGTCAGGGAACCGGGCCAGTAGGTCAGGGTCATCACTGACCCAGACTAATCATCACTGACCCAGACTAATCATCACTGACCCAGACTAACCATCACTGACCCAGACTAACCATCACTGACCCAGACTAACCATCACTGACCCAGACTAATCATCACTGACCCAGACTAACCATCACTGACCCAGACTAACCATCACTGACCCAGACTAATCATCACTGACCCAGACTAATCATCACTGACCCAGACTAACCATCACTGACCCAGACTAATCATCACTGACCCAGACTAATCATCACTGACCCAGACTAACCATCACTGACCCAGACTAATCATCACTGACCCAGACTAATCATCACTGACCCAGACTAATCATCACTGACCCAGACTAATCATCACTGACCCAGACTAACCATCACTGACCCAGACTAACCATCACTGACCCAGACTAACCCTAACCCTGACGAGACAGTCAGCTACCTGACAGATACCTGGGGACCTATGCAAGACGTCTTACCATGGCAACACATGGATGGATTGAAGGACAGTGATCCAGACAACTGCTGGACGGTTAAAATACCAGAACCTGAAACACTGAAGGCTCAGCCCAGATCATAGCTAAGATTTCACAGATGGCAGAAATAAAATGATCCAGGACCAGTAGAAGTGGACCAAACTGAATGAGGGGTGAACATGTTCAGCGTTCCCCACAGTGGCCTGAAGAATCAGAACCAGGTTTCAGAAACACCTGATGGCAGGTGTGTGTGTGTGGGGGGGGGGGGGGTTAGTTTCTCCCACTGGGTCAGGACAGTTTAGAGAGATTTATTTGCTTAATAATTACAATCATCATTTGAAAACAGCTTTTTGTTCCAACTCAGCTTGTCTTTGATTTCAACACCTATTTGATGAACTGAAACATTTAAATGTGTCAGAAAAGGAGAAACAGAAGAATGTTCTGGGGGTGAATACTTTTCTGTGTTTGATTCTGCCCGGCTGTGGGTTCACCTGAGCTCCTCTGGCGCCGGCTCGTTAAGCTAACGAGCTGCACCTGTTCCCCTGCCTGGATGGCCTGCTGCCAGATTATTGGCAGCTGTAAGGGAGTTGTGTCCAGCTCTCTCTGCCTCACCTCGCCTGCACACCTCATCGTTTGCTGGGTACAACCTGGACTGTCTCAGGACCAAGAACCTTGGTGAGCTTTCATCTGCCCGGTTATGTGTGACCCAAAGCCTGACAACCGGACCTGTCTGCAGCCTTGGCCCTGTCCACCAGTCATCGGCCTGCTGCGGCTGTGTCTGCCTGCACCTTTAACATTTTCCTTTTAAATCAACTTTTGAAGTGCAACAATGTGTCTGGTTTGAACGTGGGGTTCTCAGCCTGCTCCGGTATCACATGCTGTCACATTTGGACCCTGTCTGGCCAATCAGCGCCGTAAGTCAGACACAAGGGACAAATGATATGGACACTGGAAGCGGCTTGTTAGTTCTGTCCATTCCTTTGAAACAAAGCTTATTTGGTCCTCAGTCTGTAAATGATGTTGGTTCTGAGAGATTTTATCTCGTCTATTTTGGTCCAGCCTCCTAAAATAGATGGAAATCTAAAAGGAGCTGCAGACTAAAAACAGATCAGTGCAGTCGAGTCTCTAAATAGATCCTTCTGCTCTGATCTGCAGCATGCTGCTGATTTCTGGTTCTGCTCTTGAAGGTTTCGAGACGTCACGGACCCGTCCTTCAGGTATCATCGTTCTCAGCTCTGCAGAAACGGTGCACAGCACTAATGTGGCTCTGACTGTTCACTTATGATGGAAATAAAGAACATTTGTCCAAAGGGCCGTCCTTCTTCTCGGTACCACATTTACCATCAGAGGTCTGTTTGCAGGTTGAGCTGAGTCGGGTCGGCTCAGCTAAGCTCTGACTAAAAGAATCTGTGGCTGCAACCTGCTTCACATCCAGAACCATCTGGAACCTTCTTGGTTGTGAACCTCTGAGCTCTGACAGTTACTTTTCACATTAAAGAACCAAAGCTGCAGTTCTTCAGCAGATGTCCCCCTCTGTCACGATTTGGGTTTTTTCTTGGTTTATGTTATCAGATTTATTAGTTAAGTTTCTGCTTTTGGGGTCTTGTTTGGTTTTGTTTTAGACATGTTGTTCTGTTTAGGTTACCTGTTTTCCACCTGTCACTTTATCAGTTCTGTTTGGTCTCCCCTCAGCAATCTGTCAGCTTTCTTGCCTTGATTAGATCCACCTGCTCACTTATAATTAGTCTTCACTCCTGTTCACCTGTTCACTCCCCTATATAGTCCTGCCACAAACCTCTGCAATCTGCCAGATCATTTAACGAGCCACGGTGAGTTTAGTTCCAGCATTCTTCTGATTGACCTGTTGACGATAACCCGAGAGCCTTTTTGATTCTGAGCCAGCCTGTTCCCTGATCTGTTTTTCCTGCCCTGTCTGACTGATTTACCGGTTTACCGACTAGTTTCTGTCCTATGGTTATCCGAGCTTGCTTTGCCCTGTCTGTACCTCTGCCTATTTTTGACTGCTTTTTGTGTACCGGATTTTGGACTGCCCTTTTGACTATTGAGCCCGCCTGTTCCTGTTTTCATTATTAAAATCCTGTTTTTTGCCTTAACCTCACTTGTTGGGTTTGAATACTGGGTTTGCCTGATTCACGATCATAACAGAATGATCTGGCCCAACTAAAACCTATCGCCCAACAAGTTTTTAGAGGTTTTTTTTTTCTCCCCTCCACACGCTATGGCTTGGGAGGGTTCCAGATTGGCGTTCTGTCCCCCTGGTATCGGTCCCAGACGCCATCTCTCCAGCAGCCGCAGCAGCAGTAACCCGCTGCCTGCTCCGAGTTTACGATTGGGAGGGCTCTTTGTCACAAATTCAGATTCAACTCAGAATAGAAGGGATCACTCACCCAGCGACACCGCTGTCGGCTCTGCCCATGGGTTTTATCCAGAACCAACTTTGTTTATGGAGGTCGAAGCGGAGGTGGTGCGGGATCTTCGCCCGGATCTTTTTTTCTCTCTCCCTCCAGAGGAGGAGATGCAGGGAACGCTGTGGGCTCCACCGATCCCGGCTCTACCGACAGGATCAAACCTCCAGCAAGTCCTGCCGTCCCGCCGTCGGAGGAGGGGACGGAAACCTGTGGGTCGCTCCTTCACCCGTTCTGTTCGGCCGACAGGCGAGTCAGTACCGCGCCCGTCCGTTGCCACTTCCTGCCCAGTGGATCGGAGTCCGGTGCTTCCCAGAGCTGAGCAGCCCACAGCGCCTCCTGTTGGCGCCCGTGATGCTGAGGATCTGGCTCTGGAGGACCAGTTAAGAGCTTTTGCCCCTATTATTAAAGACCTTAGGGAGGCTCTTTTCTGCCAGTATTCAGAGGAGCTGGAGGCAAAATTAAAGGAGGTCGAGGGGCACTATAGAGCGGCTCTCCAAGGGTTCTATAGTGGACTCAATCCTGTCCCCAAGGGTCCAGCCGACGCCCCGGCACCTGCACCTGTCCCAGAGGACCCGCCTCCTACCTCAGCTCCAGTGCCGGCCTCCGGCAGCTATAAGGCAGCACTGTCTGCGCAGCCGGCCCAAGACGCTGCAACCCCGGAGGGTCCGCAGCCGGCCCAAGACGCTGCAACCCCGGAGGCTCCGCAGCCGGCCCAAGACGCTGCAACCCCGGAGGCTCCGCAGCCGGCCCGAGACGCTGCAACCCCGGAGGCTCCGCAGCCGGCCCGAGACGCTGCAACCCCGGAGGGTCCGCAGCCGGCCCGAGACGCTGCAACCCAGGAGGGTCCGCAGCCGGCCCGAGACGCTGCAACCCAGGAGGGTCCGCAGCCGGCCCGAGACGCTGCAACCCAGGGGGGTCCGCCGCCGGCCCGCGACGTGGGAACCCAGGAGGGTCCGCCGCCAGTCTGCGACGTGGGAACCCAGGAGGGTCCGCCGCCAGTCTGCGACGTGGGAACCCAGGAGGGTCCGCCGCCAGTCTGCGACGTGGGAACCCAGGAGGGTCCGCCGCCAGTCTGCGACGTGGGAACCCAGGAGGGTCCGCCGCCAGTCTGCGACGTGGGAACCCAGGAGGGTCCGCCGCCAGTCTGCGACGTGGGAACCCAGGAGGGTCCGCCGCCAGTATGCGACGTGGGAACCCAGGAGGGTCTACCACAGGGCCACGATGAGGGGGTTCAGACGAGCCCTCTTTCAGGCCGCAACTCGGGGGCTCATCGGGACACTGGGCGCCGTGGTCCTCGCCCAGACGACAAGCGGCGCCGTGGCTCTCGCCCAGACGACAAGCGGCGCCGTGGCCCTCGCCCAGACGACAAGCGGCGTCGTGGCCCTCGCCCGAACGACAAGCTCCGTCGGGGGCCTCGCCGAGAAGACAAGCACCCAGAGCCCCATGGAGACTTAGAGGCCCCTGGACCTCTTCGGAAGCTCTTACCCCCTCATCTTTGGCTTGACAGCCAATTTCCCAAGTGGCTGACCAAACTGTCTTTGTCGGAGGTTCTGGAAGGGTTATTGATGAGGTTCTGGGTGTTAAAGGGTCTGGGAGCATCTGAAGTCTGTGGTCCGGGGCCTCCTGAACCTGAAGCCTGTAGCCCGGGGTCTCCTGAACCGGAAGCCTGTAGCCAGGCCCCGTCTGAACCTGAAGCCTGTAGCCAGGCCCCGTCTGAACCTGAAGCCTGTAGCCAGGCCCCGTCTGAACCTGTAGCCTGTAGCCAGGCCCCGTCTGAACCTGTAGCCTGTAGCCAGGCCCCGTCTGAACCTGTAGCCTGTAGCCAGGCCCCGTCTGAACCTGTAGCCTGTAGCCAGGTCCCGTCTGAACCTGTAGCCTGTAGCCAGGCCCCGTCTGAACCTGTAGCCTGTAGCCAGGCCCTGTCTGAACCTGTAGCCTGTAGCCAGGTCCCGTCTGAACCTGTAGCCTGTAGCCAGGCCCCGTCTGAACCTGTAGCCTGTAGCCAGGGGCCGTCTGAACCTGAAGCCAGTAGCCAGGGGCCGACTGAACCTGAAGCCAGTAGCCAGGGGCCGACTGAACCTGAACTCTGTAGCCAGGCTCCTCCTGAACTCTGTAGCCAGGCTCCTCCTGAACTCTGTAGCCAGACACCTCCTGAACTCTGTAGCCAGGCTCCTCCTGAACTCTGTAGCCAGGCTCCTCCTGAACTCTGTAGCCAAGCGCCTCCTGAACTCTGTAGCCAGGCGCCTCCTGAACTCTGTAGCCAGACGCCTCCTGAACTCTTTAACCAGGCCTCTCTTCTAGCTCTTAGTCCGGCGTTGTCTCCAGCCTTTAGTCCGGCGGCAGGTTCTGTTCTTTCTCTCTCCAGACGTCGGTTCCTGAGGGTCCGGTTCTACCGACGGTCCCCGAGGTTGCTGCTCGGCCGCCGGCCTATGAGAGACCTGCTCCGCCGCCGGTCTATGAGAGACCTGCTCCGCCACCGGCCGCCGGACATCGTTGCTAACCGGGGCCGTCCTTCAGGACACCCGCCGGATTACCTGTCTCACAGAGGTCGTCCGCCGGAGAACCTGACACGCCTAGGACGTCCGCCGGAGAACCTGACACGCCTAGGACGTCCGCCGGAGAACCTGACACGCCTAGGACGTCCGCCGGAGAACCTGACACGCCTAGGACGTCCGCCGGAGAACCTGACACGCCGAGGACGTCCGCCGGAGAACCTGACACGCCGAGGACGTCCGCCGGAGAACCTGACACGCCGAGGACGTCCGCCGGAGAACCTGACACGCCGAGACCGTCCTTCGGGACGTCCGCCGGAGAACCTGACACGCCGAGGCCGTCCTTCGGGACGTCCGCCGAACAACCTGACACACCGAGGCCGTCCTTCGGGACGTCCGCCGGACAACCTGACTCGTCGGGGCCGTCCTCCTGGACGACCGCCTGAGAACCTGACTCGTCGGGGCCGTCCTCCTGGACGACCGCCTGAGAACCTGACTCGTCGGGGCCGTCCTCCTGGACGACCGCCTGAGAACCTGACTCGTCGGGGCCGTCCTCCTGGACGACCGCCTGAGAACCTGACTCGTCGGGGCCGTCCTCCTGGACGACCGCCTGAGAACCTGACTCGTCGGGGCCGTCCTCCTGGACGCCCGCCTGAGAACTTGACTCGTCTTGTTTTGTTTGAGTTTTTATTTGGACATTTATTTGATTCTAGCCCTCCGTCCTGTACCTCCCTCCACCCACCCGAGCTAGTCTGTTTTGTTTCTGAGGCCGTCTGGAATCCGGCCTTGAGGAGGGGGTTCTGTCACGATTTGGGTTTTTTCTTGGTTTATGTTATCAGATTTATTAGTTAAGTTTCTGCTTTTGGGGTCTTGTTTGGTTTTGTTTTAGACATGTTGTTCTGTTTAGGTTACCTGTTTTCCACCTGTCACTTTATCAGTTCTGTTTGGTCTCCCCTCAGCAATCTGTCAGCTTTCTTGCCTTGATTAGATCCACCTGCTCACTTATAATTAGTCTTCACTCCTGTTCACCTGTTCACTCCCCTATATAGTCCTGCCACAAACCTCTGCAATCTGCCAGATCATTTAACGAGCCACGGTGAGTTTAGTTCCAGCATTCTTCTGATTGACCTGTTGACGATAACCCGAGAGCCTTTTTGATTCTGAGCCAGCCTGTTCCCTGATCTGTTTTTCCTGCCCTGTCTGACTGATTTACCGGTTTACCGACTAGTTTCTGTCCTATGGTTATCCGAGCTTGCTTTGCCCTGTCTGTACCTCTGCCTATTTTTGACTGCTTTTTGTGTACCGGATTTTGGACTGCCCTTTTGACTATTGAGCCCGCCTGTTCCTGTTTTCATTATTAAAATCCTGTTTTTTGCCTTAACCTCACTTGTTGGGTTTGAATACTGGGTTTGCCTGATTCACGATCATAACACCCTCCTTGCTGGAGAGGACACTTACAGGGGACTTCCTCAGTCTAACAGTTCAACACTAATCATCTTTATTCATCATTGCAACAAGCAGTCCAATGAAATGTGTCCTCTGCATTTAACCCCGCCCTCAGGGGGCAGGAGCCACCACTGGGCGGCGCCCCGGTACCATTCCTGCTGCTTCACTGGTTCTCTGGGCCACAGGACACCTCCTCTTCTGATGGGAAGTTAAAAGTACTCCTAGGTCACCATTCCTGACTCATTAGGTCTGGTTCCTGTGCAGCAGACTGGCAGAACTTTCTGTGGCTTTGGGTTGGTGTGGGTGCTGTAATTCACTTTGATGCCTGGACTCCAGGATGAGGTGTGTGAATCTTTGTGTCAGCGGGGTCTCCGGTCGTCCTCCATCATCCATCATGAACAGAACAATCTGACCTCGTCACCAGAACCACCTGGAACCTTCTTGGTTGTGAACCTCTGAGCTCTGACAGTTACTTTTCACATTAAAGAACCAAAGCTGCAGTTCTTCAGCAGATGTCCCCCTCCTTAATATTGTCAGCAGAACTGAACGGTCCGGCTGCCGCCTGTCTTCACTGTTAGCCTTCAGCTGCTTATCAACATCAGCTCTAAACCAGGTAACATTGATGGTGCGAGCTGTTTCAGCTGGTTTGAACAAACCCAGCCCGACCGTTTCATCTGAAGCAGAGAAAAGATCCTCAGGGAAGTTCTGGACAGCGGCCCAGTCCTGTTTCTGCTCTGAAACACAGAAGCTGTAATGAACCCTGATCTAAACGCTCTGCAGTCCGTCTGCCTTCTCTCCTCCCGCCCTCACCGACTGCCATAAACACCAACCTGAATAAACCCTGGTTCACGTTCATCAGCAGCATGAATGGTAAAACGGTGAATGGCTTCTCCATCACGTCTGATAACCCGTAAAGGTTGCTAGTTTGGGTCCAGGTCTGTGGTACATCAGCTCCTTGTGATGTCTGGGACCGTGGTTCAGTTCAAAGTGACCTTCAGACCTTTGAGCATTCCGGAAAACGTCCTGTTGAGTGGTTGTTCTCCTCTTTCCCGTGGTTCCACGTGTCTCTGTGGTTCTGCAGGTTCTGCAGGCCTCCCTGGGTTCACAGCTGCACTGAGATACCAGCATAGCTGAACTTCCTCCTGGTCTCTGTGTTCATCAGCCCAACTCCAGTCCTTTAGTTACAGTAAAAGCTAAATTAGAAGAGTTTTGGTTGCACTGAAGTAAAAATACCTTCAGACATGTTGTCATGCTGGGGTTCCTTACTGCTGTCACATGACCTGAACCTTCAGCTGATGTGCTCTAAAATAGCTCCTGGATTCTGTGAAACTAATTATTTCCCTCCCGCCTGGCCTCGGCTCTGCATCTCTAAAGATAGAACCCACTCTGTCCTGCTGATTGTGTCTCCGCTTCATTCACATTCAATGAAACGCCCGCTGTATGACAGCCCACCTGTCCACATCACCTGACCTCCTCACTCACCTGTGCAGCTGCTCCTCCTGTAATTACAGCCGTCCTGCCTGCAGCTCCGAGGACGGAGGAACGGGCCCCGCTCTGCCTGTCGGTAAAAGGAGGCGAGCAGTGGAGGGATTAAGCCACATCTTAATCTTCCTCTGATTTATGAGAATGAACGTTCTGCCTGGCTGCAGCTCAGCAGAGACACAGGAGGGTTTTCCAGCGGATCGTCTGGATATTTCTGCCTGCTCTTCCACAACAGTGCTCCCTGCATCTCCGCTTTATAGGGCTCATCCTCCACAGTCACGTCTTCTTCAGCGGGCCTGTGCTTAAGAGCCTCTCAGCCATCGCACATCTTAAGGGTTATAAAGTTTCTGAGTCAAAAAGAGGATTATTTGTTTTTCCGACTGATTTATGTTCACGATTTAAGCAGAAAACTGATTTGAGTGGAGACGAAAAGAGAGAAATGAAGCGGAGGAACAAAGAGGCATTAACGAGGGCTTTGTTCCCTGTTCCAGTAAACACTTCACATGGTGTCTGCTGAGCAGCTTTGATATACAGCAGCAAAAACTCCCACGAGTCACACTCCAGCGGACGATTCAATGATCTTTACCTTAGTTTGCATCTGGAGATGCTTCAAGCACAGACCAGACAAAGAAAAGATATTTGATGGGAAGTTTCAGCAACATCGTGCAGTAGAGCCAGGGAGTCGTGGTTCTGCCCTCAGGTCTTCTCCCAGTGGGACATTTCCCAAACACGTCCACAGGAAGGTGTCCAGAAGGCCTCCTCCTCAGCACAAACCCATCTCCACTGGCTCCTTTCAGTGAGGAGGAAGCAGCTCCTCCTCACCTGTCCAGCTCAGCTCTGCCCAGAACCACAGGTAAGGCCTGGGCCCCCAGTCACCAGATAGTGTCAAGAACCAGACTAAAGGCCACTGACCCGGATTAAATATTACTGACCAAGACTAAACGTCACTGACCCAGACTAAACATCACTGACCCAGACTAAATGTCACTGACCCAGACTAAACGCCACTGACCAGGATTAAACATCTCTGACCCAGACTAAACATCACTGACCCGGATTAAATATTACTGACCAAGACTAAACGTCACTGACCCAGACTAAACATCACTGACCCAGACTAAATGTCACTGACCCAGACTAAACGCCACTGACCAGGATTAAACATCTCTGACCCAGACTAAACATCACTGACCCAGACTAAACGTCACTGACCCAGACTAAATGTCACTGACCCAGACTAAATGTCACTGACCAGGATTAAACATCTCTGACCCAGACTAAACATCACTGACCCATACTAAACGCCACTGACCCAGACTAAACATCACTGACCCAGACTAAATGTCACTGACCAGGATTAAACATCTCTGACCCAGACTAAACATCACTGACCCAGACTAAACGTCACTGACCAGGATTAAACATCTCTGACCCAGACTAAACATCACTGACCCAGACTAAACGTCACTGACCCGGATTAAATATTACTGACCAAGACTAAACACCACTGACCCAGACTAAACATCTCTGACCCAGACTAAACATCACTGACCCAGACTAAACGTCACTGACCCGGATTAAATATTACTGACCAAGACTAAACGTCACTGACCCAGACTAAACATCTCTGACCCAGACTAAATGTCACTGACCCAGACTAAACGCCACTGACCCAGACTAAACATCTCTGACCCAGACTAAACATCACTGACCCAGACTAAACATCACTGACCCAGACTAAATGTCACTGACCCAGACTAAACGCCACTGACCCAGACTAAACATCACTGACCCAGACTAAACGTCACTGACCCGGATTGAATATTACTGACCAAGACTAAACGCCACTGACCCAGACTAAACATCTCTGACCCAGACTAAACATCACTGACCTAGACTAAACGTCACTGACCCGGATTAAATATTACTGACCAAGACTAAACGTCACTGACCCAGACTAAACATCTCTGACCCAGACTAAACATTACAGACTAAACATCACTGACCCAGACTAAACATCACTAACCCATATTAAACATCACTGACCCAGACTAAACGTCACTGACCCGGATTAAATGTTACAGACCCAGACTAAACATCACTAACCCATATTAAACATCACTGACCCAGACTAAACGTCACTGACCCGTATTAAATGTTACAGACCCAGACTAAACATCTCTGACCCAGACTAAACATCACTAACCCAGACTAAACATCTCTGACCCAGACTAAACATCACTGACCCAGACTAAACATCACTGACCCGGATTAAATATTACTGACCAAGACTAAACGTCACTGACCCAGACTAAACATCTCTGACCCAGACTAAACATTACAGACTAAACATCACTGACCCATATTAAACATCACTGACCCAGACTAAACGTCACTGACCCGGATTAAATGTTACAGACCCAGACTAAACATCTCTGACCCAGACTAAACATCACTGACCCAGACTAAACATCTCTGACCCAGACTAAACATCTCTGACCCAGACTAAACATCACTGATCCAGACTAATCATCACTGATCCAGACTAAATTTGTCCCTTGAATCGTCCGGTTTATGAAGGCTACATCAACTTGTCTTGGCTCACCTTGCTTTGGCTTGCCTAACTGGATCTGGGTTAGAACCAGAACAATCTGTGACCCAATGGTGCCTTTTCCTGGACTGGGTTGAGATGCCAGGACCTCATCCTGAAGCAACTGACCGGACAGCTGCAGCTTTTCAGCTAACATCTCACGGTTCTTTACGTGGAATCAGGTCTTAGCTTTCTTTGGGTCCAAACACCAGGCCAGCGTCTGTGCATTCTAGCTCTATGTTGTTTTACAGTTACCCTCGTTCAGTGAAGACATCTGTGGCCTTCAGCTCTTTGGTCTTCTTCTCTGTGGTTTCCATCTTGGCTATCAGCCCCCATGAGTTCTGCAGGTCTTCAGTGTTTGGGTCTCAGAGGGATTGTTCTATGAGGACAATAACAGCAGCGATGTCTTCATGCTGTCAGCTACAGGCGTGCTGAGGCAGAGGAATCGTATTTCATTCATCCTGCTTCTGCTGCCCCCACGCTGCACAAACTGACTTATCAAGGCTTATAAGCAGAAATCTATAAGCTGGAGCAGCTCTGATAAATGATCACTGTTTGATTTCCTCGGTGGGGGTCTCTGATAAAAGTGGCTGATGAAGCCTGAAGGCCGAGAGCTGACAGACAGCCGACCAATCACAGCGAGCCGGGAGCAAATTTACATCAAAGCTGTCATGATGGAGAAACCCTGAGAAATGTGACCCCGTCCTGCCGGAGCGTCCTGAGAATCGATCAAGTCTCTGATCTCACGCTCTGCGAGAACACCGCCTGCAGCACCCTCAGGACTTCAGTTCAGAGGCCGGTCTTCCCTCTTCATCAGGTCCTGTCAGCTCTGACATCTAGTCCTGGGTCCTGGTATAGACGTGCATGAGAAAGTAATCAGCGTCTATGTCAGAATCTAGCTGTAGAATCTGAAGCTGGTGTCCATTAAACGCCGATGGTGCCGATGGCAGAGCAGAGAAAGACACAAATCCTTTTTTATGGGTGCTTCTTCCACAACGTCGTAAAGCAGCTCCATCTGGAGCAGTTCCCATCGCTGAGTCCATGAATCTGGGTTCCTACTCCTGGACAGGGGTCTCCAGAACCTCGTCAGAACGTCTGAACAGAGGAGAGGCCTTGCAGTGCAGAGGCGCCATGCTGCAGCTGAAGCTGATCTCAGAGCTCTTCCTCCACAGCGTTACACTCCCACAGCCTGCTCCCAAATTATTTACCGCTGCTTCCCTCCTATTAGTTAATAATTCATTCCAGGAAAATGGATGAAAACTGTTTATTTAGCGCAGCAGCTGCCTGATTCTGATGAATTACTGATGAACCTGAAAAGCTGTTCAGCAGTGTGGGCTGCTTTGAAAAACCCATTTTAATATTCCACACTTAGAAAATACAAGCAACCAAGAAAAGCAAAACCTGAGACAGCAGCTACAGCCGTATGCTGCTCAAAACGTTGCGTTTGTTGGCAAGATTGATTCTGCTGGATGAAGCACCTCCACGCTGTCGCTGAGTGGAAGAAGGAGGTCCTGGATCCAAGCTGCTGGGTCCCTGGAGCCTCAGAGATAAACTCACGCCGTCAGGACGCCTCCGGGCCTTTGGACCGCCGGCGTGTCAAGATCTGTGAGTGGCAGGTTTTGGGTTTCTTTTGTTCATTTCCCTGCTGGATCTTGTGTTCTAACAGAACTTGCCTGATTAGGTGGTTCCGGGTGTCTTCGTTTGTCTGTGTTCTGTTGGTTCTTCTGGATTTAGTTCTCTCAGTTCAGTTTGATCAGAGGTGGCTGACTAGTCTCCCTGCCTTCCTCGGTATCCCTGCACTCCTGCTGCGTATCATTGTCTCCTGATTGGTCACTCTCCACTCGTCCCTCAGTATAGATGCTGACTGATGCTCAGCGTTCATCGCTGGTTCCTTCCATTACTGCCTGTTGACCGTTGTTCTGCGCTCACTGACCCAGAACTCTGTGGCCAGACGGTATCACCCCTCTGGTCTGGCAACCAGACAGACGGACGGATGTGAAAGCAGTAAAGTAGATTACGAGAACCTCCAGATTAGGAGACTAAAGTAGTACTGTTATCAGTTATGTTATGAAACAATGCCTTCTCCCCCCTGTGTTAAAATGAGGAATGTTGAGCAACTTGAAAAGTTTTACTTTGGTTTCGGTTTCACAGATTAGGAAATACTAAATCTTTTCTGTACATCAGCATCAAATTATTATTAATATCAGGACTTTGCAACAATTGTGGAGACGACTTTGTTCTGGTAATATTATGACATTATTCTACTTAAGGAAAATTAATTGTTGGCCACAGAGGAATACTTTTCGACAGTGGCACAGGAGTTAGGGAGTTCATCTGACAATTGGCAGTTTGCTGGTTCAATTCCCCGCCCTGATCATTTCAATTGTTGTGTCTTTGGGCAAGAAACTTCACCCACATTACCTGCTGGTGGTGGCACCATTCCCATCAGCATTTCCACAAAGAAACTTAGAAATTTGGGATTAATTTCACATATTTGCAAGAAAAATGTGGATGTTTTCTGGTTTTGAAACGTTGTAAATATTTGAGAAAAAAGCCTAATTTTCCATGATTAAAGGCATTCATTTTCTGTATTAAAGCTTAAAAATGTGATATATTACACTTGCTGTAACATAAAACTATACATTAGAATAAAGGCATGAATGGGGCTGTGTAAACCTGAAATATCTGCTCAGTTTATCAAGTTATTGCTTAGTTGCCAAAGTGCTGCAGCATTTTCAGAGAAGCCATGTTCCAGAGGAGGTGATGGCGTCTGCTGCAGGCTGCTGACCTCTGGGCTGGATTCAGAGGACTGAAGGTCAGAACCAGAACCAGGAGTGAAGCAGCTGAGGAACCACTCTGGACCTTCAGTAAATCCTGTTTTTCCTGCTGGGGAATCTATGCACCTCCTGAATGAAAGGGAACCTTCTGCAGACAGATCTGGACTCCACCTCCAGGATTCAGAGAGCTCCAGAACCTGATAAGAAGAACCTTTAGTTCTGAAGAAACCCTCCAGCCTGACGGAAGTGACGGGTTCTGGAACGATTCCCAGACTCCAGAACATTTGGGACCATGGTTTGGACACCAGGTTCAGTACTACTGCTGCTGATCTGGGAAATAAAGCTCCAGCTTTTATACCTGAAATATCTTCGGTGGTTTTCTTCCCTTTGCTGGTTCTGGGGTCCGAAAACGGAGAGGAGCAGCCGTAGGAACCCGTTTGAACCGACCAGAACCATCTCCAAACATCTGCTTCTTGTTCCTGAACATTTTACAGCTGCTCCGCTGCTTCTCAACATGTTGCCGGGACGTAATGAAGCGGTTCATCAGAACCGTGGCGTCGGGTCAGCAGAGGGAACCCTTTACGGAACCGTCCAGCCTTCAGCAGTTCCTCGCATTAAGGGTTGTGGAGACGTGAAGAGGAAAAGCCCTTTGTTCTTCCTGGTGAACTCATGGTGACGTTAGAAGCTGATATTAGCTGGAGCAGGAAGATCCGGGGGGAGGACAGATAAACCGGCTGCTTTTATTACCAGTTATTGTCTCTGCTGCTGTGAGCTTCTCCTTGTTCAGGAAACAAACACGTTCTGCCGCTTCACATAACCGCTAATTAGGAACCATGAATCTTCTCGCTGCCACAGCATCAGCCTGAAGCTTACAGCTTCTGGGATCTAGCAGGAGAGACGAGGCTTTAAACCTGGGCCAGGAACCGTGGGTCCGCTCTTTATACCAAGGCTGAGAGGCGCCGGTTCACCCAAAGCATCGAGGAGGAGGAGGAGGGAGGAGGAGGAGGAGGAGGAGGAGGAGGAGGAGGAAGAGGAGAAGCTGTAATTGCTGCTCGCACCAGAAGCAGAAAGCAACCAGAATGAGACCAGCTGACTCTGATTTATCCTTTTAAAAAACGTTCATTCATTCATGTCTTTGGGGATCGTTTCCTGTTCCTGTTTGTGTTCTCCTCTGTGTTTCTGTTTGTGTTCTCCTCTGTGTTCCTGTTTGTGTTCTCCTCTGTGTTTCTGTTTGTGTTCTCCTCTGTGTTCCTGTTTGTGTTCTCCTCTGTGTTTCTGTTTGTGTTCTCCTCTGTGTTTCTGTTTGTGTTCTCCTTTCTGTTTCTGTTTGTGTTCTCCTCTGTGTTCCTGTTTGTGTTCTCCTTTCTGTTTCTGTTTGTGTTCTCCTCTGTGTTTCTGTTTGTGTTCTCCTCTGTGTTCCTGTTTGTGTTCTCCTTTATGTTTCTGTTTGTGTTCTCCTCTGTGTTTCTGTTTGTGTTCTCCTCTGTGTTTCTGTTTGTGTTCTCCTCTGTGTTTCTGTTTGTGTTCTCCTTTCTGTTTCTGTTTGTGTTCTCCTCTGTGTTTCTGTTTGTGTTCTCCTCTGTGTTCCTGTTTGTGTTCTCCTTTATGTTTCTGTTTGTGTTCTCCTCTGTGTTCCTGTTTGTGTTCTCCTTTCTGTTTCTGTTTGTGTTCTCCTCTGTGTTTCTGTTTGTGTTCTCCTCTGTGTTCCTGTTTGTGTTCTCCTTTATGTTTCTGTTTGTGTTCTCCTCTGTGTTTCTGTTTGTGTTCTCCTCTGTGTTTCTGTTTGTGTTCTCCTCTGTGTTTCTGTTTGTGTTCTCCTCTGTGTTCCTGTTTGTGTTCTCCTCTGTGTTCCTGTTTGTGTTCTCCTCTGTGTTCCTGTTTGTGTTCTCCTTTCTGTTCCTGTTTGTGTCCTCCTCTGTTCCTGTTTGTGTTCTCCTCTGTGTTTCTGTTTGTGTTCTCCTCTGTGTTTCTGTTTGTGTTCTCCTCTGTGTTTCTGTTTGTGTTCTCCTCTGTGTTCCTGTTTGTGTTCTCCTTTCTGTTTCTGTTTGTGTTCTCCTCTGTTCCTGTTTGTGTCCTCCTCTGTTTCTGTTTGTGTTCTCCTCTGTGTTTCTGTTTGTGTTCTCCTCTGTGTTCCTGTTTGTGTTCTCCTCTGTGTTTCTGTTTGTGTTCTCCTCTGTGTTTCTGTTTGTGTTCTCCTCTGTGTTCCTGTTTGTGTTCTCCTCTGTGTTCCTGTTTGTGTTCTCCTCTGTGTTTCTATTTGTGTTCTCCTTTCTGTTTCTGTTTGTGTTCTCCTCTGTGTTCCTGTTTGTGTTCTCCTCTGTGTTTCTGTTTGTGTTCTCCTCTGTGTTCCTGTTTGTGTTCTCCTCTGTGTTCCTGTTTGTGTTCTCCTTTCTGTTTCTGTTTGTGTTCTCCTCTGTGTTCCTGTTTGTGTTCTCCTCTGTGTTTCTGTTTGTGTTCTCCTCTGTGTTCCTGTTTGTGTTCTCCTCTGTGTTCCTGTTTGTGTTCTCCTTTCTGTTTCTGTTTGTGTTCTCCTCTGTGTTCCTGTTTGTGTTCTCCTCTGTGTTTCTGTTTGTGTTCTCCTCTGTGTTCCTGTTTGTGTTCTCCTCTGTGTTCCTGTTTGTGTTCTCCTCTGTGTTCCTGTTTGTGTTCTCCTTTCTGTTTCTGTTTGTGTTCTCCTCTCTGTTCCTGTTTGTGTTCTCCTCTCTGTTCCTGTTTGTGTTCTCCTCTCTGTTCCTGTTTGTGTCCTCCTCTGTTCCTGTTTGTGTTCTCCTCTGTGTTCCTGTTTGTGTTCTCCTCTGTGTTCCTGTTTGTGTTCTCCTCTGTGTTTCTGTTTGTGTTCTCGTCTGTGTTTCTGTTTGTGTTCTCCTCTGTGTTCCTGTTTGTGTTCTCCTTTCTGTTTCTGTTTGTGTTCTCCTCTGTGTTTCTGTTTGTGTTCTCCTCTGTGTTCCTGTTTGTGTTCTCCTCTGTGTTCCTGTTTGTGTTCTCCTCTGTGTTCCTGTTTGTGTTCTCCTTTCTGTTTCTGTTTGTGTTCTCCTCTGTGTTTCTGTTTGTGTTCTCCTCTGTTCCTGTTTGTGTTCTCCTCTGTTTCTGTTTGTGTTCTCCTTTCTGTTTCTGTTTGTGTTATCCTTTATGTTTCTGTTTGTGTTCTCCTCTGTGTTTCTGTTTGTGTTCTCCTCTGTGTTTCTGTTTGTGTTCTCCTCTGTGTTCCTGTTTGTGTTCTCCTCTGTGTTTCTGTTTGTGTTCTCCTCTCTGTTCCTGTTTGTGTCCTCCTCTGTTCCTGTTTGTGTTCTCCTCTGTTCCTGTTTGTGTTCTCCTTTATGTTTCTGTTTCAATTCAATTCAATTCAATTTTATTTATATAGCGCCAAATCATGAAACATGTCATCTCAAGGCACTTTACAAAATCAAATTCAATCATATTATACAGATTGGGTCAGATTATACAGATTGGTCAAAATGTCCTATATAAGGAAACCAGTTGATTGCATCAAAGTCCCGACAAGCAGCATTCACTCCTGGGGAACCGTAGAGCCACAGGGAGAGTCGTCTGCATTGTACATGGCTTTGCTGCAATCCCTCATACTGAGCAAGCATGAAGCGACAGTGGGAAGAAAAACCACCCATTAACGGGAAAAAAAACCCTCCGGCAGAACCAGGCTCAGTATGAACGGTCATCTGCCTCGACCGACTGGGGTTACAGAAGACAGAGCAGAGACACAACAAGAGAGACAAACAAGCACAGAAGCACACATTGATCTAGTAATCTGTTCTACATTAGATGGTAGTAACGGGTGAGCCGTCTTCTCTGGATGACGTCAAAGCCAACAGAACGCCAGACCAGGTGTACCTACTATGAAGAAAAAGAGAGAGAGCAAAAAGTTAAAAGCTGAAATGACGACAGTCATTTCAATGTAATACAATGCAAAACTGGAGAACCGTAGAATGAAGAACAGTAGAAATCAGTAGAGTGAGAAAATTAGACCCTGATGTCCTCCAGTAGCCTAAGCCTATAGCAGCATAACTATAGAGGTAGCTCAGGGTAACATGAGCCACTAACTAGAAGCTTTGTCACAAAGGAAGGTTTTAAGATTAGTCTTAAAAGTAGACGGGGTGTCTGCCTCACGGACCAAAACTGGGAGTTGGTTCCACAGGAGAGGAGCCTGATAGCTAAAGGATCTGCCTCCCATTCTACTTTTAGAGACTCTAGGAACCACCAGCAGACCTGCAGTCTGAGAGCGAAGTGCTCTGTTAGGAACATACGGGGTAATCAGAGCTCTGATATATGATGGAGCTTGATTATTAAGGGCTTTATACGTTAGAAGAAGAATTTTAAATTCTATTCTTGATTTAACAGGAAACCAATGAAGGGAAGCTAAAATTGGAGAAATATGATCCCTCTTGTTGATTTTCATCAGAACTCTCGCTGCAGCATTTTGGATCAGCTGAAGGCTTTGAACTGCATTTTGTGGACTTCCTGATAGTAAAGAATTACAATAGTCCAGCCTTGAAGTAACAAATGCATGGACTAGTTTTTCAGCATCACTCCTGGACAGAATGTTTCTAATTTTGGCGATATTCCTGAGGTGAAAAAAGGAAACTCTGGAAACCTGTTTAATATGGGATTTAAATGACATGTCTTGGTCGAAAACAACACCAAGATTTTTAACTTTATTACCAGAGGCCAAGTTAATGCCACCCAGATTAAGTGATTGATTAAGAAGTTTATTTTTTGAGGACTCTGGCCCAAAAAATGTTTGTGTTCTCTTCTGTGTTCCTGTTTGTGTTCTCCTCTGTTCCTGTTTGTGTTCTCCTCTGTGTTTCTGTTTGTGTTCTCCTCTCTGTTCCTGTTTGTGTCCTCCTCTGTTCCTGTTTGTGTTCTCCTCTGTTCCTGTTTGTGTTCTCCTTTATGTTTCTGTTTGTGTTCTCCTCTGTGTTCCTGTTTGTGTTCTCCTCTGTTCCTGTTTGTGTTCTCCTCTGTTCCTGTTTGTGTTCTCCTCTGTTCCTGTTTGTGTTCTCCTCTGTGTTTCTGTTTGTGTTCTCCTCTGTTCCTGTTTGTGTTCTCCTCTGTGTTCCTGTTTGTGTTCTCCTCTGTGTTCCTGTTTGTGTTCTCCTTTCTGTTTCTGTTTGTGTTCTCCTCTGTGTTCCTGTTTGTGTTCTCCTCTGTGTTTCTGTTTGTGTTCTCCTCTGTGTTCCTGTTTGTGTTCTCCTCTGTGTTCCTGTTTGTGTTCTCCTTTCTGTTTCTGTTTGTGTTCTCCTCTGTGTTCCTGTTTGTGTTCTCCTCTGTGTTCCTGTTTGTGTTCTCCTCTGTGTTCCTGTTTGTGTTCTCCTCTGTGTTTCTGTTTGTGTTCTCGTCTGTGTTTCTGTTTGTGTTCTCCTCTGTGTTCCTGTTTGTGTTCTCCTTTCTGTTTCTGTTTGTGTTCTCCTCTGTGTTTCTGTTTGTGTTCTCCTCTGTGTTTCTGTTTGTGTTCTCCTCTGTGTTCCTGTTTGTGTTCTCCTTTCTGTTTCTGTTTGTGTTCTCCTCTGTTCCTGTTTGTGTTCTCCTCTGTGTTCCTGTTTGTGTTCTCCTCTGTGTTTCTGTTTGTGTTCTCCTCTGTGTTTCTGTTTGTGTTCTCCTCTGTGTTCCTGTTTGTGTTCTCCTTTATGTTTCTGTTTGTGTTCTCCTCTGTGTTTCTGTTTGTGTTCTCCTCTGTGTTTCTGTTTGTGTTCTCCTCTGTGTTTCTGTTTGTGTTCTCCTCTGTGTTTCTGTTTGTGTTCTCCTCTGTGTTCCTGTTTGTGTTCTCCTTTATGTTTCTGTTTGTGTTCTCCTCTGTGTTCCTGTTTGTGTTCTCCTCTGTGTTTCTGTTTGTGTTCTCCTCTGTGTTTCTGTTTGTGTTCTCCTCTGTGTTCCTGTTTGTGTTCTCCTCTGTGTTCCTGTTTGTGTTCTCCTCTGTGTTTCTATTTGTGTTCTCCTTTCTGTTTCTGTTTGTGTTCTCCTCTGTGTTCCTGTTTGTGTTCTCCTCTGTGTTTCTGTTTGTGTTCTCCTCTGTGTTCCTGTTTGTGTTCTCCTCTGTGTTCCTGTTTGTGTTCTCCTTTCTGTTTCTGTTTGTGTTCTCCTCTGTGTTCCTGTTTGTGTTCTCCTCTGTGTTTCTGTTTGTGTTCTCCTCTGTGTTCCTGTTTGTGTTCTCCTCTGTGTTCCTGTTTGTGTTCTCCTCTGTGTTCCTGTTTGTGTTCTCCTTTCTGTTTCTGTTTGTGTTCTCCTCTGTGTTCCTGTTTGTGTTCTCCTCTGTGTTTCTGTTTGTGTTCTCCTCTGTGTTCCTGTTTGTGTTCTCCTCTGTGTTCCTGTTTGTGTTCTCCTTTCTGTTTCTGTTTGTGTTCTCCTCTCTGTTCCTGTTTGTGTTCTCCTCTCTGTTCCTGTTTGTGTTCTCCTCTCTGTTCCTGTTTGTGTCCTCCTCTGTTCCTGTTTGTGTTCTCCTCTGTGTTCCTGTTTGTGTTCTCCTCTGTGTTCCTGTTTGTGTTCTCCTCTCTTCCTGTTTGTGTTCTCCTCTGTGTTTCTGTTTGTGTTCTCCTTTATGTTTCTGTTTGTGTTCTCCTTTATGTTTCTGTTTGTGTTCTCCTCTGTGTTCCTGTTTGTGTTCTCCTCTGTGTTTCTGTTTGTGTTCTCCTCTGTGTTCCTGTTTGTGTTCTCCTCTGTGTTCCTGTTTGTGTTCTCCTTTCTGTTTCTGTTTGTGTTCTCCTCTGTGTTCCTGTTTGTGTTCTCCTCTGTGTTCCTGTTTGTGTTCTCCTCTGTGTTCCTGTTTGTGTTCTCCTCTGTGTTTCTGTTTGTGTTCTCGTCTGTGTTTCTGTTTGTGTTCTCCTCTGTGTTCCTGTTTGTGTTCTCCTTTCTGTTTCTGTTTGTGTTCTCCTCTGTGTTTCTGTTTGTGTTCTCCTCTGTGTTCCTGTTTGTGTTCTCCTCTGTGTTCCTGTTTGTGTTCTCCTCTGTGTTCCTGTTTGTGTTCTCCTTTCTGTTTCTGTTTGTGTTCTCCTCTGTGTTTCTGTTTGTGTTCTCCTCTGTGTTCCTGTTTGTGTTCTCCTCTGTGTTCCTGTTTGTGTTCTCCTTTCTGTTTCTGTTTGTGTTCTCCTCTGTGTTCCTGTTTGTGTTCTCCTCTGTGTTCCTGTTTGTGTTCTCCTCTGTGTTCCTGTTTGTGTTCTCCTCTGTGTTTCTGTTTGTGTTCTCGTCTGTGTTTCTGTTTGTGTTCTCCTCTGTGTTCCTGTTTGTGTTCTCCTTTCTGTTTCTGTTTGTGTTCTCCTCTGTGTTTCTGTTTGTGTTCTCCTCTGTGTTCCTGTTTGTGTTCTCCTCTGTGTTCCTGTTTGTGTTCTCCTCTGTGTTCCTGTTTGTGTTCTCCTTTCTGTTTCTGTTTGTGTTCTCCTCTGTGTTTCTGTTTGTGTTCTCCTCTGTGTTTCTGTTTGTGTTCTCCTCTGTTCCTGTATGTGTTCTCCTCTGTTTCTGTTTGTGTTCTCCTTTCTGTTTCTGTTTGTGTTCTCCTTTATGTTTCTGTTTGTGTTCTCCTCTGTGTTTCTGTTTGTGTTCTCCTCTGTGTTTCTGTTTGTGTTCTCCTCTGTGTTCCTGTTTGTGTTCTCCTCTGTGTTTCTGTTTGTGTTCTCCTCTCTGTTCCTGTTTGTGTCCTCCTCTGTTCCTGTTTGTGTTCTCCTCTGTTCCTGTTTGTGTTCTCCTTTATGTTTCTGTTTCAATTCAATTCAATTCAATTTTATTTATATAGCGCCAAATCATGAAACATGTCATCTCAAGGCACTTTACAAAATCAAATTCAATCATATTATACAGATTGGGTCAGATTATACAGATTGGTCAAAATGTCCTATATAAGGAAACCAGTTGATTGCATCAAAGTCCCGACAAGCAGCATTCACTCCTGGGGAACCGTAGAGCCACAGGGAGAGTCGTCTGCATTGTACATGGCTTTGCTGCAATCCCTCATACTGAGCAAGCATGAAGCGACAGTGGGAAGAAAAACCACCCATTAACGGGAAAAAAAACCCTCCGGCAGAACCAGGCTCAGTATGAACGGTCATCTGCCTCGACCGACTGGGGTTACAGAAGACAGAGCAGAGACACAACAAGAGAGACAAACAAGCACAGAAGCACACATTGATCTAGTAATCTGTTCTACATTAGATGGTAGTAACGGGTGAGCCGTCTTCTCTGGATGACGTCAAAGCCAACAGAACGCCAGACCAGGTGTACCTACTATGAAGAAAAAGAGAGAGAGCAAAAAGTTAAAAGCTGAAATGACGACAGTCATTTCAATGTAATACAATGCAAAACTGGAGAACCGTAGAATGAAGAACAGTAGAAATCAGTAGAGTGAGAAAATTAGACCCTGATGTCCTCCAGTAGCCTAAGCCTATAGCAGCATAACTATAGAGGTAGCTCAGGGTAACATGAGCCACTAACTAGAAGCTTTGTCACAAAGGAAGGTTTTAAGATTAGTCTTAAAAGTAGACGGGGTGTCTGCCTCACGGACCAAAACTGGGAGTTGGTTCCACAGGAGAGGAGCCTGATAGCTAAAGGATCTGCCTCCCATTCTACTTTTAGAGACTCTAGGAACCACCAGCAGACCTGCAGTCTGAGAGCGAAGTGCTCTGTTAGGAACATACGGGGTAATCAGAGCTCTGATATATGATGGAGCTTGATTATTAAGGGCTTTATACGTTAGAAGAAGAATTTTAAATTCTATTCTTGATTTAACAGGAAACCAATGAAGGGAAGCTAAAATTGGAGAAATATGATCCCTCTTGTTGATTTTCATCAGAACTCTCGCTGCAGCATTTTGGATCAGCTGAAGGCTTTGAACTGCATTTTGTGGACTTCCTGATAGTAAAGAATTACAATAGTCCAGCCTTGAAGTAACAAATGCATGGACTAGTTTTTCAGCATCACTCCTGGACAGAATGTTTCTAATTTTGGCGATATTCCTGAGGTGAAAAAAGGAAACTCTGGAAACCTGTTTAATATGGGATTTAAATGACATGTCTTGGTCGAAAACAACACCAAGATTTTTAACTTTATTACCAGAGGCCAAGTTAATGCCACCCAGATTAAGTGATTGATTAAGAAGTTTATTTTTTGAGGACTCTGGCCCAAAAAATGTTTGTGTTCTCTTCTGTGTTCCTGTTTGTGTTCTCCTCTGTTCCTGTTTGTGTTCTCCTCTGTGTTTCTGTTTGTGTTCTCCTCTCTGTTCCTGTTTGTGTCCTCCTCTGTTCCTGTTTGTGTTCTCCTCTGTTCCTGTTTGTGTTCTCCTTTATGTTTCTGTTTGTGTTCTCCTCTGTGTTCCTGTTTGTGTTCTCCTCTGTTCCTGTTTGTGTTCTCCTCTGTTCCTGTTTGTGTTCTCCTCTGTTCCTGTTTGTGTTCTCCTCTGTGTTTCTGTTTGTGTTCTCCTCTGTTCCTGTTTGTGTTCTCCTCTGTTCCTGGAGCTCATTTGCTGCTAAAGGAGTCCCTTTGACAAGGATCTGCCCTCCAAGCTGCCAGGCTGCTTGTTCTGGAGGTTCCTGGGAGGAACGAAGGAACATCTCTGGGACAGTTCTACCATCCTCTCTGTGGTTACACCTTGCAGGTAAATCACCTCAGGCTCCAGCTGTGATTGGCCGGCCACCAGAGATGCTGAGCAGCTGTTACCTGAAGCTGCAGCAAAAACCTCCGTTAGATACAGAAGCACCGAAGAGCCAACATGGACCTGGAGGACCGACATCCATCAGCAGGAACGTCTGAAGAAGAGTGAAAAGCAGGAAGACGAGGAGCTGATCGGCGTGAAGAAGAGAACTCGTGATTTCATTCTGCCTGATGAAGCATCTCCTCTTCATCCATCTCATGTGTGTAGCAGGTGACGCTGTTGGATCCATCCCAGCTCCATGATGGTGTCTCTCCTCCAGAGCAGCAGCAGGTGGTAATGCTTGCACCAAGGTTCTGTTCTGGTTCTGTTCTGGGTTTGTTCTCATCTTCTCCACTGTTTGTTCGGAGCGTTTCTGTGGTGTTCTGTTCTGTTGTTATGCTTTTATTTTCATTCTGGGTTTTATTGCAGCTGATGCTCGTTCAGGTAACTCACCTGTTCCTCAATTAACAACTATTGTTTTTAATTGACTTTTGCAGGACCTGGCCTACCTGCTACGTGTTTTTGGGTTCCCTACAAGCTCTGAAGAGCTCACTTTTAGGAAGGTTTCATCCTGATGTTGTCCTCTTAATATCATCCAGTTTTATTTTTTTATTCTGATTCTGTTTGATTCTAGCTCAGATTTTCACATTGGTTTCATCTTGTTTTACACATTTTTCATCATGATTGTTCTATAATTCTATCCTGTCTTCATCTGTTTTATTCTGATTTATATTCTGGTCTCAAATAAATTTTTGTTCTTGTTTTGTCTGAGTTTGACGTATATTTTTAGTTGTGATATCATCTGGATTTTATCCTGATTTTAATCTGTTTCCCCCTGAATTTATGAAGACTTTACTCTGACTGGTGAGATAAAACATCTCAGCATCTCTGCTGGCCCTCCAGTTGTCCCTGACCTCTGATTGGCCGCTGATTGACCCCAGACTGGCCCCTGACTGACCCGTGATTGGCCCCTGACTGACCCCTGATTGGCCCCTGACTGGCCGCTGATTGGCCCCTGACTGGCAGCTGATTGGCCCCTGACTGGCCCCTGACTGACCCCTGATTGGCCCCTGACTGACCCCTGACTGACCCCTGATTGGCCCCTGACTGGCAGCTGATTGGCCCCTGACTGGCCGCTGATTGGCCCCTGACTGGCCGCTGATTGGCCACAGATTGGCCGCTGATTGGCCCCTGACTGGCCGCTGATTGGCCCCTGACTGGCCGCTGATTGGCCCCTGACTGGCCCCTGATTGGCCCCTGACAGGCCCCTGACTGGCCGCTGATTGGCCCCTGACTGGCCGCTGATTGGCCCCTGATTGGCCCCTGACTGGCCGCTGATTGGCCCCAGATTGGCCACTGATTGGCCCCTGATTGGCCCCTGACAGGCCCCTGACTGGCCCCTGATTGGCCCCTGACTGGCAGCTGATTGGCCCCTGACTGGCCGCTGATTGGCCCCTGACTGGCCGCTGATTGGCCACAGATTGGCCGCTGATTGGCCCCTGACTGGCCGCTGATTGGCCCCTGACTGGCCGCTGATTGGCCCCTGACTGGCCCCTGATTGGCCCCTGACAGGCCCCTGACTGGCCGCTGATTGGCCCCTGACTGGCCGCTGATTGGCCCCTGATTGGCCCCTGACTGGCCCCTGACTGACCCCTTATTGGCCCCTGACTGGCCGCTGATTGGCCCCTGACTGGCCGCTGATTGGCCCCTGACTGGCCGCTGATTGGCCCCTGATTGGCCCCTGACTGGCCGCTGATTGGCCCCAGATTGGCCACTGATTGGCCCCTGATTGGCCCCTGACTGGCCCCTGATTGGCCCCTGACTGACCCCTGATTGGCCCCTGACTGGCCCCTGATTGGCCCCTGACTGGCCGCTGATTGGCCCCAGATTGGCCACTGATTGGCCCCTGATTGGCCCCTGACAGGCCCCTGACTGGCCCCTGATTGGCCCCTGACTGGCCCCTGACTGACCCCTTATTGGCCCCTGACTGGCCCCTGACTGGCCGCTGATTGGCCCCAGATTGGCCGCTGATTGGCCCCTGATTGGCCCCTGACTGACCCCTGATTGGCCCCCACTAGACTTTCAAAGCTAACTTCATTACAGAACGGACTCAATAAAAGCACAGAGAGAGTTTTTTATCTGAGAAAGCTGAAGGGAAGCGGCCATAGACCTCCTGTTTCAGTCGGAAGCTCTGAGTTCTTTAGCTCAGAGATTTAGGATCAAAGTGACACCTCCTTTTGCCGTATGACGGGGCAGTGAATGCATCATGATACGTTTGTTGAACTCTTTGAATCTGAGCAAGTGTAGAGTCTCACTGCATCTCCTCAAACTGAGGAGCATCAGACGAGGGTTTGATCTGCTGGGAGTGAGGGGCTGTCAGAGAAGCTGACTGTTCTGCTGGACAAACAGAACCAGACTTTCTGGATCTGCAGAACTGAGCAGCCATAAGGCAGATGATGAAGGAGTTGATGTTTTCTGTTTATCTTCTCGTTCTTCTTCTTCCTGCTCTGCCTGCAGAGTCCCTGCAGGTTCTGGACGTGGACCAGGTGTTAAATGTGAAGAAGAAACATTTAGATCATGGGTGATGAAGATGTTCTGCCTCAGATGTGGGTTTAAACAACTTTCACTGGGTTAAATGGTTTCTGAAGTGAAGAGAACAAACCTGGCAGAAGATCCACAGGAACCACATCCTCCGTATTCTGACATCTGGCAGGACATAAAGGAACCAAACCTCTGTTGACCATCAACAAGGATTCTTTCACCGAACCACAAGAAAACACGGTAACCACCAATGGTGAAACTGGGTTCATTCTGGGTTTATTCTGGTTCTGGGTTTATTTTGGTTCTGGGTTTATTCTGGTTCTGGGTTCATTCTGAGTTTATTCTGCAGCAGCTTTAACTGTAAACAGGAAAACAATCTGGCGGGAAAGTTCCAGATTTACAGATAAAATCCTGAAAAAAACAGCAGGTCTGTGTTTCTGTTCACGTTTAAGTGGAGGGACTCCAACCTTAAGAACCGGACCTGAAGAACCGGACCTGAAGAACCGATGGAACCAGAAGCAGCTGCAGTCTGACATCTTTTCCTTGGTCATCTTTGGTTTCTAGATTTTAGAAACATCGCAGGGAAACTGTTTCCACGTGAGGAGAAGCGCGTGCATGCAGCACATGGAGTCACGTCTGCCCACCCGCCACGGGGGCGCGCAGCTCCCGGGGCCAATTAATAAACGCGCCCCCGATAATAATCAACGCAGCACTCAGAGTGCGAAGGCGGAAGGTTTCTCCCCGTGCGTGACGCGGTGCTGCGTGGCGGACTCTCCCCCGACCCACGGGGATTCTTTGGCGACACGCCCCCACCCGCGGAGAGGAGGAGGAGGGAGAAGAGGAGGAGCAGGGTGAGTTTCCGCCTCTCCTCCCAGCAGCAGCACCTGTGTGACCGCAGTACGAGCAGCTGCGGCCGCTTTTCCTCCATACGAACCTCCTGCTGGTCTGCACAGGTTCGGTTCGGATTTTCTCCTCCCTGCGGAGCCAGAAGTGGTCGCCATTCATGTACACCTTACCGCAGGGAACCGCTGCGGAACTGGATCGGTAGACTGCAGCGTGTCGAGCCGGAGTGGACATACAAATGTCGGACCGGTGCCAGGTTCGGGTCCGGCTTTGGGGAGCGAGATTACCCCCTGAGAGCTAAAAAAACTGCAGGAAACCCTCAGATCCGCGTGAACAGAGAATCCGTACAGCTTTTCTCCCTGAGGAGGTGAGTCTGCCTAACTCAAACAACCTGAAAGTGACTCCAGCAGCTGCTGATCACGGGAGCTCTTTGTTTCCACAGCGTTCCTTTCACCTTTTTACGCATTCGGTGCGTAAAACTCTGCTCTCTGGCTGCCCTGGAGGTCCTAGCTCCATACTTTCAGCCCCGGATGCCCTCTTGTTGCTCCGCAGCCCTCTGAACCCCCTCCGAGTCTCCGCACCGCTCCAGGCCAGCATGGCTGCAGGAGTCGCAGCGTGGATGCCGTTCGCCCGCGCCGCGGCCATCGGCTGGATGCCGGTGGCCAGCGCGCCCATGCCGGTTCCCCCAAAGGAGAAGAGGCGCGGCCGGGACGGACTGATCGTGCTGAACGTGAGCGGCACCAGGTTCCAAACTTGGCGGGACACGTTGGAGCGGTATCCGGACACCCTGCTGGGCAGCTCGGAGCGGGACTTTTTCTTCCATGAGGAGAGCAACGAGTACTTCTTTGACCGCGACCCGGACATCTTTCGGCACGTCCTGAACTTTTACCGCACCGGGAAGCTGCACTACCCGCGTCAGGAGTGCATCTCCGCGTACGAGGAGGAGCTGGCTTTCTTCGGGATCATCCCGGAGATCATAGGGGACTGCTGCTACGAGGAGTACAAGGACCGGCGGCGGGAGAACCAAGAGCGCATCCAGGATGACGAGGAGAACGATCAGAGCAATGACCTGGTGTCCCCAGACGCCAGCTTCCGTGAGACCATGTGGCGCGCCTTCGAGAACCCGCACACCTCCACCATGGCGCTGGTCTTCTACTACGTGACGGGCTTCTTCATCGCAGTGTCGGTGATGGCAAACGTGGTGGAGACGGTGCCATGCGGCGCTGCGCCAAACCGCATCAAGGTGATGTCCTGCGGGGAGCGGTACGCGCTGGCCTTCTTCTGCTTGGACACAGCGTGCGTCATGATCTTCACGGTGGAGTACCTGCTGCGCCTGGTGGCCGCGCCGAGCCGCTACAGGTTCGTCAAGAGCGTGATGAGCATCATCGACGTGGTGGCCATCATGCCCTACTACATCGGCCTGGTCATGACGGACAACGAGGACGTGAGTGGCGCCTTTGTCACCCTGCGCGTCTTCAGGGTGTTCCGGATCTTCAAGTTCTCGCGGCACTCAGCTGGACTGCGCATCTTGGGCTACACGCTGAAGAGCTGCGCGTCGGAGCTGGGCTTCCTGCTCTTCTCCCTCACCATGGCCATCATCATCTTCGCCACAGTCATGTTCTACGCTGAGAAGGGCTCCGGCAGCAAGTTCACCAGCATCCCCGCAGCCTTCTGGTACACCATCGTTACCATGACAACGCTGGGGTAAGTGATGCTCGTTTGTGGCCCCTGAGGTGGGCGGGGTCTGCGCTGCTGGCTGAGGCGGGGTTAGCTGAGAAGATGGTGGACATATGGGTGGGGATATCAGCTCCTCTGAGAGTTTCAGAAGGTCTGATCCACCAGAACCTAGCTGAGATGAGAACTGAGGGCTCTGAAGGGGGATTTATGAATGATTTAATCTAAAGCCAGCGCAGAAATCCAGCAACCCTTTGGATGAGGTTCTGCAAGACCAACGTCAAATCACACAGTTTACAGGTTTTAGCAGCTGATCGCCCTTTAATGGGACAATGATCACAGCTTTGGTTGCTAGAGTTTGCACCTAAACCTGGATAATCTTCAGAAATCAGGTTCAAGCAGCCGGTAGATCAGCTCTGCAGGAGCCTCATCCTGGAGCTCCAGTTTCCTCCACAAACGTCTGAGATCCATTTGCTGCTCGGTCCCAGAGTCGATCTGTGTCCTCCAGGGAGGTTGCTGCCGATTCTTCTCCAAATCCCACTTTCACTCAATCGTCCACGTTCATCTGTTTACTGGTTAACCTTAAGCTTTCCTCCCATTACTTCCTGGTAACACCCTGGTTCTGTTGAGCTGTAACCCTGTAGGAGCATATTTTAAGGTAGATCCGCTCAGAAATGTTTTGGGACCAGAGTTTCACCAAAGAATGTCATGTTTGCAGGTGAGGTGTGGAAGCTGTATTTATTGAGAAGTAAATGAAGTCCAGAGAGGCTCTGCGGTCCAAACAGTTCTGGTCATCAGATTTAAATGGATCTTTGACCGTTTAAAGTGATTTTCTCTCATCTTCTGCTAGTCTGATCATGACTGTAAACGTAATGAATGAAATTAAATAACTAGAAAAGCTGAGTAGAGCAGAACCAGCAGAACTGAACCATCTTGGACTGAAATCTGCAGGAAGGAAAGCATCTGCTTAAATCCTGGAACACGAGAGAAACCGCTGCAGGTTTGTTCTGTTGCTCATCCCAGCTGGACGTTTAGAGGAGTCTGTTTCTCTCTGCGGCTGCGTCTAGTATCTGTGGAGCTGAACGCAGCGGTTCTGATGGTTCTGAGCAGAAGGTTCTGGTCTCTGGTCTCCTCCGTTCTTCTAGCTCTGCTGTCCATGGTGCTGAAACTCAGCTGCAGGCTGGGCCTCTGTTTGGGAGCTCTGGGTCCAAACAAACCCAGCTGGTTCCGGAGTGACCGGACCGGTTCCGTCAGACCAGAAGCAGCTGAGAGTTCTGTCAGAGACACCTGGGTCTAAACATGGAGCACGTTTTTATTCAGTGTACCCATATGGTGTACCAGAAGGAGGCAGCACCGACAGGCCCGGCAGAACCCGAACAGCTGAATGTTGACTCACATGTTCTGAAAGTCTGTCGCTTCAGTCAGAAACTCCCAGCAGTAGAACCGGACCGGGTTCTAGACAATGTTCCTAAGAGAAACACTGTGGTCCGGAAGGAACCTGGGCCTGTGGCGCCGAGTTTAAAGAGCCGCAGCAGAGAGAAGAATTTCCTCTGTCTGGAGATCTGGAGCTGAAAGATCCAATTGATCGGTACCAGGAGTCCGGAGGACAACCCAAGTTCAGTGCCGGGTCCTGAGTGCGGGTCAGAACCGTTGGTTGCATCGGTGGACTCCAAATCCTCCCCTCTGGATCTGATCATGGGAACATTTTCTGTATCCCATCTCGGGTTTTGGACCGGAGCTCAGTTCCTGGTCCAAACTGTTCTTAAGGTAAAACCAGAACTTTCTGCAGCTGGACACATCAGGTCTCTGAGGAACAAAACCTGGACAAACAGCAGCAGCTTCTGTGAGCTGGGCCCGGTTCTGACTTAGCTGTGTGGTAGAACACATCATCAAATGCTGACCCAAGTCAATTTTATCCCCTGAAATGTTTCCTTAACTAAAAGTAAGTAAAATCTTCTTGAAATTAATATTTTTCCTTGATCCAAGCAGCTAAATAAGACTATTTGCCAATGGAATAAGATGGTGGCACTTAAAATAAGAACAATTCATCTCATTTCAAGCGCAGTTTATCTAATTATCCTATTTTAGGGGTAAAAATGCTGATTCCATTGGCAGATTATTTAGCTGCTTTAATCAAGGAAAAATACTAATTTCAAGAAGATTTGACTTCATTTTAGTTCCCTTTTTGCAGTTCTGAAGAATCGTGGAGTCGTTTCTGGAAAGTCATCGGCCCGCCTGTCCGTCCGTCTGTCGGCCCGTCCTCCAGAACAGGACATGTTCACATGTGGATTTTTACTTTATTGTTATTTAATTAAGTCTCTGTTGAAACTCCACCTTAAATAGCTCGGGTCCAGTCAGAGGGACAAAGATTACCGTTCAGAACCGAATCATCAAGTTCTACAACAAATACAACTTTGAGCTCAGTTTCTTCAAATCCTCCAGATCCAGTAGTTGTGGTCTGGACCTGCGGCTGATCTGGTTCTGATGGTCACTGACCGTAGCTAAAAAGCTGGATCAGGTCCGTAATTCCCGCTCTGATGTTCTGCTCTGGAGTTCTGCTGCAGACAAACAGAACCTGGGATCTTCCATCAGTTGCTGGTTCTGACTCCCTTCATCAACCTGCTGAGTCACCAGAATCATGAGGGGCAGTTTGCAGCAAGGCGGATCAGAACCGGGAGGCCTAGCGAGGAACATTGGAAGCTCTCAGTGATGCTGAGCAGCTGGAAGGTTCTGCAGACGGAACATCATGCTCTGACTATGACTCGTGTCCAGATCCTGCTGGGTTCTGTTTTTTGGACATTGATGCAACACTGAGGTGTCAGAGCTGCAGAATTCTGGACCAGTCCACTCAAAGGTTCTGGTGCTGATAAACTGACAAAGTTCTGTTCATTCAGACTGGAACAGCCCGGTCCTCTCGGACTGGGCTGAGGTTAAACCCGGAGCCTCAGTCTGAGCGGCTATGGGAACAGAACCGGTCCCATCTCCAGAACTGTTGTGCTTCAGAGGCTCTGAGATGTTGATTTGGTTCTGCTGCTGCTCCGTGTCACAGTCTCCTCTCTGTGGAACGGTTCCTCGTTAATGCTGCTAATTAAATTAATGCATCAGCTGCTGGGAACACGCGCGCTGTGATTATGTTTAATGGGTTCTGTAATGAAGCCTCCAGGAGCCGCTGGCAGGAGGAGAACCGGCTCCACAAATTCTCCTGCAGATTCACTTGGAATCGGCGTTTTCTGAATTCATGGTGAGGCGCCGGAGCAGGAGGTGGACTAAAGCTGCAGGCAGGATTTTCAGGAGGAGGTTCTTTCAGAGCAATTTAAAGTTCTGGTGACGAGAACTCAGCTGCTCTTCAGTCTGGTTCACATGCTTCTGGGTCTCTACAGGTTCTCCTATAACCAGGAGAGGGAAGATGGACCAGTAGAACCAGCACTGGAGGAGACCCAGATCGGCTGCTGTCTTAGAAAACCGCCTGAATCTATTCAGAGGTCCGGATCAACAGCTCTGCAGGTTCCACGAAGCTCGTTTAGAACTTTATCTGACGTTCCTCTCAGTTTCAGAGGTGAACCAGAACATTTTCTCACTCTGGGTTGATTCCAGACTCTAAAGTGGTCCTCAGAGTCCTGCAGGATTTTATTTGGACTCAGGTAGAGTCCAGTCTTGATGAATCACCTGAGCAGATTCTGGATGGTTCTGCCTCTCAGTGAAGTGTTCTGGATCCAGTTCCTGATCATCCTCACAGAAATGGTTTCAGGTCTTCTCACCTTCTTCTATAATCTGGTCCTAATATTGTCGACTCTTGTTGTTCAGCAGCTTTAATATGGAGGAGAGACGGCGGCCGTTCTCCGCTGATTTTTAACAGAACTTTATAGAACTATTCTAGAAACCATTACATCCACCATTACTTCCATAATCAGCTGCTCTGTGACGTCTCCCTCTGGTATCTGCGGGTCGCTTTGTGGTCCAGAGCTGGTTCTGACAGAACTCGGATGCTGGTTGGGTTTAACAATAATATGAACGGCCACCCCAAAAAAAATCAGATTTCAGCAAAAAAAATCTGAATTGAGCATCAAGAGCTGCAGTGTGAACGTAGCTTTGGAACCAGGATTCTGTCATAGAGACAAAGATTGTTCTCATGTGTCTGGTTGGTTCTGTGGAACAAGGATTTTAGGTCTGAGCTGAACACTCTGGTAGACCGGACCTGTAGCAGCAGGTCCGGTCTACCAGAGAACTGGGCTTCGAGCGGTTCCTCTGTTTCAGCATCACAGCAGCTTCTGTAGAGAAAGGTCTCCCCACCAGAGCTCCTCTGGACCTCCTCTGGACCTCCTCTGGACCTCTTGTCCTGTTCTTTATCCTGCTGAGGCTCACACAGACACCAGATTGGTTCCTGAAGGTCTAGATGTTCTGCAGCAGCTGGACCAGCAGCGTCTGAACCCTGATGCTTGAGCCCGGTCCAAAGCTGTGGCGTCCAGCCTGAGCCCAAAGTGTCTGGGTGTCGGAGGAGACGGTTCTGATGGGTCCAGAACTCCTGTTAGGATCTGGACCGGGTTCAGATGAGAGAACGACCCACTGCAGATGTTCTCATCTGTCCTCAGACGCTGTTCCAGCTCTGATGACTGTAACGTTCTGTCCTTCTCTCTGAGGGATGGGGCCCCCAGGGGCCTCTGGAGCTGCTGGTTCTGATCCTGAATTAGGTTTCAGTGATCGGATCAGTTGGCCCAGAGGCGGATCAGCTGTCCATGCCTTCCTGAACATGTGACCCTGCACCAGTTATTTATTCATGGCTGCTCTCCTCCATGAGGCGCTGCAGCCTCAGCAGAACGTCTCCAAGGTCAGCTGCAGGCTGTGGATGAAGGCCGACTAAACCTGCTGCTGTTTCACAGCCGCCACCCTTCCTCTCAGGTCAGCAGCTGCTGCCGGTTTCTGGAGGACCTCCCTTCTGTTGGAGGCCTCTGCTGCAGGAGCTTTGGACCTGCTGCTCTGAGGCTCAGGATGTGGGACAGAAGCAACATCTCCATCCCCTGGCCTTCTGTCGCCCTCCTCCTCCTGAGAGCTGGGTTACAGAGCTAGCAGCTCCAGGGTGGAACTCCAGATGTTCCTCTCCTGGTCTCCTCGCTAGAAGTGGCATAAAGCCCCTCCAGAGAGTTCAGGGTCAGCTCCATGGGTCTCCTCCGGGTGGGAGGTGTCCTGATCGGATGAGCCTCCTCACCTGGTTCCTTCTTAATGTGGAGCAGCAGGAGCTCTGTCAGAACCTCCTGGAGGATGGATCTCCTCTCTACCTACCTATCACCTCATTTCAGCTGTTTGGATCCAGCATCTGGTGCTGATCCATTTCGGAGGACCTTCAGGGAGGGTTTGAATGTAGATGGAGGAGTGGCTCGTCTTCAGGTCAGCTCCTTGTCCACCGCTGACTGTAGAAGTTTCTCGCTGTTCGTCTCCAGGAGCAGGAATCAGAGGAAGTCTGCAGGAGGTCCGGTCTGTGAAGAACCTCAGAGCGCCGCACGAAGGAAGACCATCAGAGCATCACGCTGTCCTAAAGTGTCTGTTTAGGTCTTCAGAACCACCAGGATTCCTTACAATCGCCTCCGAGGCTCATGGGTACTGTAGTTTTTGCAGCCTGGGTCTAAAGTGAGAGGTTTTCACAGCGTGGCGACGTGCACAGCAGCAGAACCAAGACACATTAACGTCCTTCAGGAGCCGCTTTCTGCAGCTGTGGGAGGACACTTTGACTGGTCCCCAGGAAAATTACGTCCCGCTCTGTCACACAGTCCATTTGTCCTCCCCCTCCCTCAGCGCAGAGCTTTTCCTCTGCGTGTCAACACACCTCCGTCTCCAAACTGTCAGCGTGTCCTCTCAGCGTTTTTCTTGTGCCGCTGTTACCCTTTCAGGGCCATCAGCCCGTGTGTGCAGCCGTCACGCCGCCAACACTCCATAAATTCCGCCGGGACGCTGGACGGATCCCGCTGTGGGGTCAGCTTCTTATTCGAGTTCACGGAGACTCAAACGGACGGACGAACGCGCGCCCAGAATAAACCTGAGCCTCCAGGAAGCACAGAGCTACTTCTGATGGAGAAACGCTGAGGCAGGAGGAATAAAAGCTACGCACACCGAGACACAGAGTGCTAAAAGTAGTGGACAATTACCAGAAGGAGGCAGTGAACGCTGGCTTTCTGCCTCAGATCAGAGGAAGGAGAGCAAAGCTTATAGCAAATACAGTCAGATGTGTAAAAACATCAAGGCTGCAAACCCCAGCAAGACACAGAAATGGACACAAACTGCCTAATGAACCACAATGAGACGCAGCTGACGCTCACAATGAGTAAAATATAAAAGCAAAATGTCTACAGAGTCCAAAAATCAAGACCAATCTAATTCCAGAAACTGCCTACAGCGGCCAGTTGTCCAGGAAAAGCCATGAAACATGTCAGAGGATCTGCCATGGAGCTGGAGATGATGGTCAGCTGATCTCTGCTCCTCGGTCCCGAGGATTTAAACTCTCAACCATCTCCAGCCCCGGAGTCGCAGAGGCTCAATAAAAGGTGGCTCTGGTTTGAGGAGAAGGCGGCGTTTGATGGATGGAGCGGAGCACAAAGCGCCCGTTTTCTCATTAAAACACAAACTCCCTCGACTCACACGCACAAATGTAAATCCATTAAGAGTCTGCAGGCAGAAGTAAATCTGCGGAACCTTCATTGCTTCCTGTGACTCTAATGTTTCACTGAGGAGTTGGAGAACGCTCGCTGAGTTCATTAGCAGGCGATTAGCAGAAGCGTGCGCGGAGGCGGCTCTGTCCGCATCAGGCAGCAGACACCTGAAGCTGGGATCCGTCAGGTTCCTGCTGGAGAACGTGTTGCTGGACACTGCAGGAAGCCAGCTCACGTAGATGTTCCTCATGGATCTTTCTGTCAGATCTTTGAGGTCCTCGTAAGGCAAAGGCAGATTTATCAGTGTAGCACATTTCAGTACAAGGACAACGCAAAGTGCTCTATGTGATTAAAGATGGGAAAATAAGAGCAGAATAAAAGCAAGTTGGAATAAAATGTAGAAAATTTAAACAAAATAAAACAGGAAAATAGAAACTAAAAGCGAATATTAAAAACAGTTGGTACCAGGAGCACCAATGTCACCTGGACCTTTGGTCCACATCTTGAAAGTCTGTTTCTGTCCCATCACAGTCTAACCCAGATATCCAGGTTCTGGCTCATAATAGTTAAGCTGCGACAACCTGGTTCTGGTAGAACCCAGTAAAATGTAGATATTCTGTCTGATCGGCTAGTCCCAAATGTCCCATCACAGTCCCAAATGTCCTGGCTCTGGAGTGACGGCCTCCAGAATCAGACTACATGAGCCAAACACGACAAGGTTCCCATAAAAGTTCTGCTTCTCTGGGATAAAATCACAGCATGACGTACTTTCAGACACCATGGACCTTGTCATGGTTGTCAGAACCTTCTGGTCCAGCTGCTCCTGTTATTTCCTAGCTGGACTTGTGGATATTTACAGCATTATGAGGTCTTCTCCAGCACCAGCTTCACATCTGCATCCTTTATATGGTGAGCATAGAACTGACCCGGTTCCTGGGGTCCATGAAGCTCAGGTATCATCGTCTTCATGCTGACATGGTGAAGGCATCTGGCACCAGCCCCTCTGGATGGAGATGTAGGTCCTATAAGGCTCCTGTATTCATCTCCATCCATCTTCCTGTCGACCAGCTTCTCTGTCCCTGCTGAAGCAAAACATCCCCACAGCATGATGCTGCCACCACCATGCTTCACTGTGGGGATGCTTCCCTGAAGAACCTCTGAGGCCAGAAGCAGAACCGCTGCAGTGGGATAACAAGGCACCGCTGAGGTTTTCCTTCCACAGAGTTTTCTCTTCATTTGGTCTGTCACATAAAAGCTCAAATCCGGCGCCGTGTTGGAACCAAACCAAAGACGAGAAAAGTTTAATGTGTGAGAGGAAAGCAGAACTCTGGACTAAACACAAACCGGGCCTGAAACAGGAGGATTGTTTTCACGCTGATCTACATCTGGGTTCTGCTGACCAACTGAAAGCTCGGTAAACGTCCAGTGGGTCCACCGGGCCGGGTTCTGCAGCACCAGCTGATGTTTGTGTGAGGCTACAACTACAGAACCAGCTGAAGCTTCCATTCCACCCGTCACAGGGTTCTGGCTGATCTGGACCCGCTCCAGCTCTGTCGGCGCTAAATGCTGATCAAATATTTAACCACAGCTGCTCCGCCCCAAACTCTGGGAACAAAGAACCCGGGGAGGGATTGTTTGTTCTGGAGTATCGGGTCTCTGGACAGACCGTCTGGGAACAGGAACACGGGCCGTCAGAACCAAAGCAGAATTCACACCGTGTTCTGACCTACAAGCAGCAGAACCCGAACCGTAGACAGAACCAGGTTCTGGTAGAGCTGTGGTCTCAATCATCCAGGCTCATTCACGGATTTAGTTCTGTTCCTCAGTTTTGTCCAACGTTGTCCCTGACCACAGAACCACAGAAACTCAGAACCACAGAACCGTGGAACCACAGAAACTCAGAACCACAGAACCGTGGTTCCAGTGTAGCAGAACCGTGGTTCATCTGCAGCTTATCTCCTTATTTTGTTCTATTTACAGGCGAAGAGGATGGATGCGTCTTTGAGACACAAATGGACTATTTCCCAGAACCTTTGAATTCTGGTTCTGTTTGTTGTAAATAATGAGTGATTTTCAGAACCTTTGGATCTTCTAAAGACAATGTGAGCAGTGTGAGATGCTGTGAAGCTGCTGCTGGTTGTGCCTTGGTTCTGCTTGGCATCGACCTGGCTGTTTAAGGTCCAAACCCGTTTATTTATACAGCGCCAATCCACAACACGTTCTCCCTAGTGGAGCCCCTCAGGTCCTCCTGACAGGTTGGTGCAACGTTTTCTGCCCAAGGAGACCCGGTACCGAGGAAAACGCCCCTTTAACAGGAAGAAACCTCCAGCGGAACCAGAACCAGAACCAGGCTCGGTGTGATCGGCCGTCTGAGATCACAGAGCAGAGAGGTACTGATCCAGGAGTACTTTCTACGCTGGAGGATGATGGCGACTCGCTGCAGGGGCTGATCCTGGGAGACCGGCTCTGGTCCAGGTTCTGGTTCCAGGTTCTAGGTCCAGGTTCTAGGTTCTAGGTTCTAGGTTCCAGGGTCCATGTTCTAGGCCAGGTTCCTGGTTCCAGGGTCCAGGTTCTAGGTCCAGGTTCTAAGTTCCAGGGTCCATGTTCTATGCCAGGTTCCTGGTTCCAGGGTCCAGGTTCTAGGTCCAGGTTCCTGGTTCCAGGGTCCAGGTTCTAGGTCCAGGTTCTAGGTTCCAGGGTCCAGGTTCCTGGTTCCAGGGTCCAGGTTCTAGGTCCAGGTTCATGGTTCCAGGTTCTAGGTTCTAGGTCCAGGATCCAGGTTCTAGGTCCAGGGTCCAGGTTCTAGGTTCCAGGGTCCAGGTTCTAGGCCAGGTTCCTGGTTCCAGGGTCCAGGTTCTAGGTCCAGGTTCCAGGTTCTAGGTCCAGGTTCCTGGTTCCAGGTTCCAGGTTCTAGGTCCAGGTTCTAGGTTCCAGGGTCCAGGTTCTAGGCCAGGTTCCAGGTTCTAGGCCAGGTTCCTGGTTCCAGGGTCCAGGTTCTAGGTCCTAGGTCCAGGTTCCTGGTTCCAGGTTCTAGGTCCAGGCTCTAGGTTCCAGGGTCCAGGTTCTAGGCCAGGTTCCTCGTTCCAGTGCCCAGGTTCTAGTTCCAGGTTCCTGTTTCCAGAGTCCAGGTTACAGGTCCAGGTTCTAGGTTCCAGGTAGGCCCACTGAACAGAGGTGCTGGTTTGAATCCCACTCTGACGGCGTCTGCCTCCCATCAGAACCAGACCATAACCGCCCTGTTCTCCTTACACTTTATGTGACTGAGGAGGAGCGTTCTCTCTGCACATTTAGGGCCAACTGATCAGGTTCTTTTAGCGCTGAAGGGTCCAGCTGACGGTTCTGGGTCCATTTCACGGGTCCAGAACCCCGCTGAGGCTCTGCAGGAACCCGGTTATCAGGGAGGAAGGTGTTACCTTAGCGTTCACCTGGGCGCTGTCATGGAGACACAGCGATGGCCCAGCAGGTGCTGCTGACTTGAAGGAAGTGAGGCGTGGCGCCCAGAACCTCTGCTGCTCAGGTGACCCGGTTGACCCGCTGACCCGGATAACCCATCAGTCTCTGGAGTCCTGGTCACCAGTTCCTGACTCGGTTCTGGTCTCGTCACAGAACTTTGGACTCTGTCAGGATCAGACTCTTATTTCCTTTATGGTGTCAGGTTCCTGATTCACTGGTCTGGGTTCTGCTGTTCTCTGACTTGCTTATCACCTAAAGCTTTTTTAACTTTTTATAAGTTTCACCAGTAGTGAGGCCCGTCACCACAGCAACAACTCATGTGGTTCTGCTGAGAACAGGACAGGAGTCGTCAGAGAGGCTTCACGCACTCTCTGGTTCCGTTAGAATCAGCTGGAGATGTTCTACAGCTGTGGGCATCATCCATCCATCCATCCATCCATTCCTCCATTCCTCCATCCATCCATACATCCATCCATCCATCAATCCATCCATCCATCCATCCATCCATCAATCCCTACATCCATTCCTCCATCCATTCCTCCATCCATCCATCCATTCCTCCATCCATCCATCCATCCATCCATCCATCCATCCATTCCTCCATCCATCCATCCATCCATACATCCATCCATCCATCCATCCATACATCCATCCATCCATCCATTCCTCCATCCATCCATCCATCCATCCCTACATCCATCCATCCATCCCTACATCCATCCATCCATCCATCCCTACATCCATCCATCCATCCCTACATCCATCCATCCATACATCCATCCATCCATCCATTCCTCCATCCATCCATCCATCCATCCCTACATCCATCCATCCATCCCTACATCCATCCATCCATCCATCCCTACATCCATCCATCCATCCATCCATCCATCCATCCATCCATCCATCCATCCATTCCTCCATCCATCCATCCATCCATCCCTACATCCATCCATCCATCCCTACATCCATCCATCCCTCAATCCATCCATCCACCCATCCATCCATCCATCCATTCATTCCTCCATCCATCCATTCCTCCATCCATCCCTCCATCCATCCATCCATCCATCCCTACATCCATCCATCCATCCATCCATCCCTACATCCATCCATCCCTACATCCATCCATCCATCCATCCCTACATCCATCCATCCATCCCTACATCCATCCATCCATCCATCCCTACATCCATCCATCCATCCATCCATTCCTCCATCCATTCCTCCATCCATCCATCCATTCCTCCATCCATCCATCCATCCATCCCTACATCCATCCATCCATCCATCCATCCCTACATCCATCCATCCATCCCTACATCCATCCATCCATCCATCCATCCATCCATCCCTACATCCATCCCTCCATCCATCCATCAATCCCTACATCCATCCATTCCTCCATCCATCCATCCCTACATGCATCCATCCATCCCTACATCCATCCATCCATCCCTACATCCATCCATACATCCATCCATCCATCCCTACATCCATCCCTCCATCCATCCATCAATCCCTACATCCATCCATCCATCCATCCATCCCTACATCCATCCATCCATCCATTCATCCCTACATCCATCCATCCATCCCTACATCCATCCATCCATCCATCCATCCATCCATCCATCCACAAAGGACAGGAAGCAAACTTTAGGATCTTGTACCTGAGCTGACTCACCAGCAGCAGAACCGATGATCCAATGATCCGATGATCCGAACTGAGAAATGTTCTGAATCATTCTCTCTGATTCCAGCGGCTGTCCAACATTTTCACCAGCTGATGAATATTCGCGGTTTTTAACTTGGTGGTACAGAACGCTCATCTGGTTTGGACCTGGAACCCGCAGCTGTGCACCAGCTGAAGATGAAGGCAGAGGTCCAGATCAGCAGCAGAATGGCTTCATGAGGGGAACGTTAAAGAAGAGCTGAGGACAGGAGAGGAGGTCTCTGACCGAGTGACTAAACGGACCGAGTCAGGACGGAGAAGCTGATCGATGCTCCAGCAGAACCTTCCAGGATGTCCACACTGAAGAACCGGGTCGTTTTCCTCCATCAGAGGTTCTAAATTCATCAGTCAGTCCTGCAGTTTTCAGAACCCCCGATTTATCCCCGACCTCACAACAGGGTTCTGCTGATAGGTTCTGCTGATGCATTTATAGGGTATTTGTCTTTGGACACAGAGGAACCTGATGGAAAGTGGGCTGAAAATAGGCGCTGGCACCAACTGGGTCACGCTCTGCTTAGACGGACCAGACCCAGAACGGTCCGTTTCTCCGTCAGGTGCTCCACAGAGAGCTCGTTGAGATGAGCAGCAGAGAGGAAAGAAGTGGGTCAGCCGGCGAGCTGCAGAAGGCTGAGATAAACCCGACCCAACAAGAACCAAACAGCTGGGATCAGATAATGAGGAGGTTCCTGTCTGTCCGTCACAGAACCTCTGCTCTGGTAAGGAACCGTCATTGAGGACGTCACAGAACCTCCCTTTAAAGATCCAGAGGAGCAGCAGCTCCACCCTGAAGGTCAGGTTTGGTAGATCACCAGGAGGCCATTACTGGTCTGTCAGGTTCTCCACAGGTCAGGTGGTTCTGGGTAACGGTTCGCAATAAGCAAGGTTCTATAAACACTTTTCCTCCACTAAGACGCCTCCTGGTCAGACTTGGTGCTCATGAACGGCAGAGCTACCGATAATAATAATTTATCATCATAATAAATCAAGAGAAAGCCGCCATGAAGCTTGTGGACGGCTGATTTCTCAGATTAATTAGATCGTCTCACATTTTACCTTTATTTATGGCTAACCTTTATTTCTCTAAGCCATGATTGAGTTTATTCCTTTTGGATGGAGGCATCTCTTCATGGAGATCAATCTGCTGCAACACGGCGTGCCGCTGCAGGAGAAGCTGGTCTGGATGGGGAACTGGACGCAGCACGCCGTGGTGTTTGGGCCTGAAATCCAGGATTCTCAGAGCAAACGACGCGTTTGGGAAGCAAACTGATCTGGAAGAGGAGAACTTTAGCTTGATCTAAACACTCTCAGCGGTCTGAGGCTTCTGGAGGTCCCTGAGGGGCCACACATGCTCTCAGATGGTCGCCTCCTGGTGTCGCAGCAGCTCCATTGTGTTTTTCTGCACATTTTATTGTGACTGCAGGACGCCTGGCGCTGATGAGCTGATGTGAGCGGAGTAAATGGGAGGCAAGCCTCACGGGAGGAGGAGGATGAGGGAGTTTCCAGGGCGACCGCAGCTTCCCTCGAGCTCAGAGAGGTGATTACCCCGCAATGCAATTAGACTTGGCTTCCTCTGCCCAAATTAGAAAGCAAATGTAATAAAGTGTGTAAAACACGGAGAAGACGAGGAAGGAGATGTTGTTTCTGCAGCTGGAGGAGCCTGGAGACGCTGCGGTCTGCTCTCACAGCAGCGTTTTACTGTCAGGAGCTGATCTGAGAACAGAAACAGTTTCATCTGAGAGCGGCAGGAAGACATCTGCTCAGTGCAGGTAAAGGGAGATGTTCCTGAAGAACCTAAACAGATCGTTTAGGAGGTTCCATCTGTTGCTGAAACATAACGATGAATCTTCTCCCCATCATCAGCAGTTTAGCAACAGAAACAGAGAGTGATGGTCGCAGCCTGCTGCAGGTCATTAGTTTTTAAATGAAGGAGAATTATGGAGCCTTTCCTGCTGCTCTGTGGGGAGACCTGCAGGCGTGGAGCTTTGTAGGACTTGGAGAAGATCTCGGGATGGTCTAGTGGACGTGGAAAGCTGAATATTAGGGTCTCATTGGTGTTCCTGACACGGCTAATGTCTCTAGAAACCTTTGTTCTACCTCATCCAGCTCACCTGAGGCTCCCAGGCCGTTCCCAAACCTGAGGTTTATTGCCTCCACAGAGTCCGGGGTCTGCCCTGACACCTGCTCCTTACAGGGGGACACGTCCACAATACTTTAGGTCCTGCACATCAGATGGATCCATCAGAGCAGGAAGCCTGTTTCAGCTGCTTGGAGACATGAAGTCATTCCTTCAGTCAACACAGAACCACAGGTTTATCCGCTGGGAACCTGGAAGTTGCACCTGGAAGCTGCGCTGGGACTGAGGCACCTTCCACATCACCGCCAGCAGATGCTCCTCCAGCCCACCAATCAACCTTCTGCTCCTTTCCTGCTTCCCAACAGGAAACCTGAAGGTTAACCGTCCTGTTGCCTGTAGACTGAAGCGTCAACACGTTCTGGGGGGTTCTGGGGGGTTCTGTGGCTCCTTAACTAGTTTATGGGTTGAAACAGAACCTGGAGGCCTTGGCTTGACCGGTACAGACGTTCAGGCCTTCAGGGGGAATCAGTGTCTCCTGAGGGGGAGTCAGTGGGGGAAGTGTGGATGGATGGACTACTGTGCAGTTGTATTCTTCTGTTACTGTGAAGTCTCAGCTTTAATGTCAGCTGATTGATGCCAGACAGTTTGAATTTTCCGCTGGTTCAACTCCTGCCTGCTGTTTTAGTCCATCAGGTGAGAGGAAGCACCTGACTGAGCCGAACTCTAAAACTATCTTTTCGGTCCCTCTGTGTCCTCAAGGCTGCATCTGCATGTAGGAGACATTAATAATGACCCATTAGGTGGTTTTGTCTGGGCCTGAGGACGGCGGGTGATTATCGCCCTGCTGTTCCAGCGTTAATCCACTAACTGTGGCGACACGTTATTCAATCAATCGATCTTCAGATGTACGACATCAGTTAGGACTAAAGGAGCTTAGAGGAGACACAGAGGAGGGCTCTGCACCCCTGATCCCCTCGGGTCAGATCGCTGGTTGGAGAGGGTTCCCAGAAGCCCAGTGAGGGCTCTGGTCTCATTCAGGTTCTGCTGGTAGGAGGTTCTAGGGATCCTCAACATAGTTCATTGCTGTTCAGGACTGTTTGGATCTTCTTGGTTGTTGAACGTCTTATCAGTTCTACTGTGTTCTTGAGGAACTGTTCCCAGAAGTTAGAGTTCTCTGAGGAGGTTCTGAAAGTAATTAAAAGTCAATAAAATGTTATTTCTACAGCACCTTTCACAGATATCAACATCACAACATTCATTCCTGTCTAAATCAAAATCAAAATGTTTCTGAACAGAGACGGTGGATTCTCTGCAGACAGACGGAGAACGTCCAAAGCCTGGCAGCTGCTAGCTGAGGAGCCACCATTTTTAAAATGGGTCCCAGGAGCTAATTTAAAATGTGACAATGTGTCCTAATGCACACCAGCAGCCAGAGCAGAGGTCAGAACAGGAGGAATATCTGCCACCCAGAATCCGATCCTCTCAGCGTATTCCAACAGACTTCATGTCTGCGCCGTTTATCCCCTGCGTCCTCTTTGTCTCTCTGTCTCTGCGGCTGGGAGGGACCCCGACTAAGAGTGACCCCTACTAGGACTGACCCCGACCAGGACTGACCCCTACTAAGAGTGACCCCGACCAGGACTGACCCCGACCAGGACTGACCCCGATTACGACTGACCCTGACTAAGAGTGACCCCTACTAGGACTGACCCCTACTAGGACTGACCCCTACTAGGACTGACCCCGACTAAGAGTGACCCCGACTAAGAGTGACCCCGACCAGGACTGACCCTGACTAAGAGTGACCCCTACTAGAACTGACCCCGACCAGGACTGACCCCGACCACGACTGACCCCTACTAGGACTGACCCCTACTAGGACTGACCCCTACTAGGACTGACCCCGACTAGGAGTGACCCCGACTATGAGTGACCCCGACTAGGAGTGATCCCGGGTAGGAGTGACCCCGACCAGGACTGACCCCGACTAGGACTGACCCCGACTAAGAGTGACCCCTACTAGGACTGACCCCGACTAAGAGTGACCCCTACTAGGACTGACCCCGACTATGAGTGACCCCGACTATGAGTGACCCTACTAGGAGTGACCCCGGGTAGGAGTGACCCCGACTAGGACTGACCCCGACCAGGACTGACCCTGACCAAGAGTGACCCCTACTAGGACTGACCCCTACTAGGACTGACCCCGACCAGGACTGACCCTGACCAAGAGTGACCCCTACTAGGACTGACCCCTACTAGGACTGACCCCTACTAGGACTGACCCCGACTAGGAGTGACCCCGACTAGGAGTGACCCCGACTAGGAGTGACCCCGACTAGGACTGACCCCGACCAGGACTGACCCTGACCAAGAGTGACCCCTACTAGGACTGACCCCTACTAGGACTGACCCCGACCAGGACTGACCCTGACCAAGAGTGACCCCTACTAGGACTGACCCCTACTAGGACTGACCCCGACTATGAGTGACCCTACTAGGAGTGACCCCGGGTAGGAGTGACCCCGACCAGGACTGACCCCGACCAGGACTGACCCCGACTAGGACTGACCCCGACTAGGACTGACCCCGACTAGGAGTGACCCCGACCAGGACTGACCCTGATCAAGAGTGACCCCTACTAGGACTGACCCCTACTAGGACTGACCCCGACTATGAGTGACCCCGACTAGGAGTGACCCCGGGTAGGAGTGACCCCGACCAGGACTGACCCCGACTAAGAGTGACCCCTACTAGGACTGACCCCGACTATGAGTGACCCCGACTATGAGTGACCCCGACTAGGAGTGACCCCGACTAGGAGTGACCCCGACCAGGACTGACCCTGATCAAGAGTGACCCCTACTAGGACTGACCCCGACTATGAGTGACCCCGACTAGGAGTGACCCCGGGTAGGAGTGACCCCGACCAGGACTGACCCCGACTAGGACTGACCCCGACTAAGAGTGACCCCTACTAGGACTGACCCCGACTATGAGTGACCCCGACTATGAGTGACCCCGGGTAGGAGTGACCCCGGGTAGGAGTGACCCTGACCAGGACTGACCCCGACCAGGACTGACCCCGACTAGGAGTGACCCCGGGTAGGAGTGACCCCGACCAGGACTGACCCTGACTAGGAGTGACCCTGACTAGTAGTGACCCTAACTAGGACTTACCCTGACTAGTAGTGACCCTGACTAGGACTGACCCCGACTATGAGTGACCCCGACTATGAGTGACCCTGACTGTGAGTGACCCTGACTAGGACTGACCCCGATTATGAGTGACCCTGACTAGGACTTACCCTGACTAGGACTGACCCTGACTAGGACTTACCCTGACTAGGACTGACCCCGACTAGGAGTGACCCCGACTAGGAGTGACCCCGACTAGGACTGACCCCGACTAGGAGTGACCCTGACTAGGAGTGACCCTGACTAGGACTGACCCTGACAAGGAGTGCTCGCTGTGGCTCCGCCCCACACCTGGGAGGCAGCGCAGCGTATTTTACCCGATATTCCCAGTAACTGTGCTCTGATCGGTTTATCGATCTGTTGCTCTGAGACAGCGAGAGCAGAGAAACCATCGTCTCATCCAAGCACCCAAACTAAATGACGGTCATCTAACTTAAATGTGCAGACAGCTTGACAGAAATCTGGACCGGTTCTGTGCAATCTTTAGGGTAACCATGCGGCTCGCTTGGTTCTTCCAGAGGAAGAGCAGGGCTGCAGTCCTGGCTCCTCATCAGTGTGGATCTGCCGGGCGACCAAAGCCCACTCCCACTCAGGTAACGTCGTCAGAGTGGAGGTGGCGTTTCTGTGGTTCCAGCGGGTGCAGAGCCTCTAACAGCTTGGACTTCAGCTGCATGGATGTGTTGCCGTCCTCGGCTGCGGGCCGCGCTCTGATGGAAGTGTCAGCCTCACACAGGAGGCCGTGGGCGGCTTTCTGCCAACAACGTCAGCCATGTCTTCACAGTGGAGCTGTGACTGTGCTGAGTCACTGGCTCATTAATCACAGCATCCACAGGTTTCTGATGAAGCATCAGGCTCAGTGATCCAGATCCGCTGGTAGGAACGGTCCTTAACGACCTGCGGTGGTCCACGGAGCCGTCACAATACCCATTAAAGCCAGGAGCTGCTGTCAGACTGTCTGTGAGAGAGAGAGGGTACTTTCCGCTCGCTTTACTAGTAAAGTGAGGACCTTTTGTCGGTCTGTTGTGGGTTAGGGGTTTAGGTTTAGCGCCATGGTGTCAGTCAGGTTAGGGTCAGGTATGAACCTGTAACCTGTAACCGTTAGCGTCAGGGTTGGGCCCTAGGAAGGCTTGAATGTCTGTTGAAGTCAAGGCACGGTCCTCATGATGTGGTTAAACACTGTGTTGTTGTTGTAGATGCAGAGACTCTTTTCCTTACTTCTTTATTTTTTTAGTTTTCTGAAGAAGAGTCCAAGTCCTCGGTTCTTCTGGAATCACCCTGACAGTGAAACATCCCTCGGTTCCTCATTTGCCGGAATCATCCGGAGGTCAAAACTTAAAATTATTGTCAGGCGTAAAGGTCTTAAAATGAGGGAAATAGTCCAGAGAAGAACTCTGGGAGCCTGGAGAGCAATTTGTCTAGATCCTGGCTGGATCAGGAGGTTCAGCAGGACTGCAGAGGATTAGAGTTCTGCTGCAGAACCGGTTACATCAGGGTTCCTTCCTGGGCTTCATCCGCCCGGTTCTCTGTCTGATCCTGTAGCTGCTGCGTGCATCCTGTAGCGTATCTCTGCTGCTGGAGGCAGCGCAGTGTTTCTGTGAGAGACTGGAGGAGACGGTGGAGGACCGACCAGGCTTCATACTCCCTCTTACAGCCTGTTTGTGCTGACTGGCAGCTGGAGAAGACTGTTGAAGGTTTCCGCTCCGCTTGCTGATGTTCTCCTGTAAGATGAAAACAGGTCAGAGGGTCAGATTTTATGCGTCTGGAGAGAGATCACGGTGCAGGAAAAGCGTCTAAATGTTCAAATTCTGAAGCCAGGTGTTCTGGTGGGACTGTCGGACAGCTTCAGAACTTTGTTCTGATTCTTTCAGTCCAGACACGGCGACCTGGTTAAGAACTGGGTCCCTGCAGTGTTTTAACCAGCAGGAGGAAGAAATCTTCTGCAGGGTCAAAGGTCCAGTTTGCTCCACATCCTGCAGGAACAGAACCTCCTTGCTGTCCTGACTCATTCTGGGACTAGATGGGATCGCGTCCTGATGGCTCCTGATCTCCGCTCCTGCTGTTCTTCATCAGAAATTCCCCTGCGAGCAGGAGAGGAGGAGGGGCTGCTCCTCTGTTCAGGACGTGAAGCAGCCAATCAGGGAGCGGCGCCTCACCTGAAGGAAGCGAGGAGATCGGCCGTGATGCTGAGGCGTCATCGGGTCCGAGCGTCTCTGCTAGGATCGGTTCCCGTCAGGCACAGAAAGCATCGCTGTCCACCCTCCTCTTCCCAGTCCGAGGGGAATGAGCTCGGTTCTGTTCGGGTACCGGTTGGAGACGGGGTGTTCTAGTGGGAACCTTTTAGAACACAACAGAGAACAAAGTGAGCAGGATCTGCCTGATTAGGAACCAGGTGATGCTCTGTTTGATGGGAGGAAGAGCAGAACTCCTCTGGTGGTTCTGATGGAGCTGTGTGCCTCCAGTCTGACCACTGATTGTGTTAAAGAGCAGAGGAAGGCCTCCGGGCCGAGCCTGGTTCTGTTGAGACCCGGTAAAGCAGAACAATGGGTTCCTGCCGCTGTGATAATCATCCTCTCTGCTCCTGAATCAAAGCCATTTGTCTTCCTCCTGAGCAGTTCTGGGGGAAATGGCGTGCAGCTCCACCAATCAGCGGAGGAGGGGAGCGTTAGCAGCGGCGTGGTCCTTCCTCGCCTCCTCATCCTGCAAACACGAGCTGCTGCGTTCAGCCGCAGCTTTCCTCCAACCAGAGGCCGCCTCCTGCTGCGTTCAGGTGGAAGACGACCCGCTGAGCCTGGTCTGGGGATCAGACTCAGTATCTCCTCCTCCTAAGGAAACACTTTCTGATTTCAGAAGCAGATTTCAACCGCTTCACTGCTCCTCCAGGGGGCGCTACACACCTGAAGCCTCAGCAGAAAGTCCTTCTAATCACGTGAGTCTGACAGATCCTGCAGGGACCTAGATGAAGGTTTATCACTGTGTGCTGATGTTAGCGCTTTTCATCTTCCTTTACTTCCAGCTGGTTTTGATTTGCTCACTGTTGGACTCAGAGCTGCTCAGAAATGCCACTAATCCCTCTAAACATGGAGCCATGAAGAGGCTGCACCGATACCACCTGCAGAACCTCCTCCAGAGAGGTTCTGCTCCTCTCCTCGTTCCCTCAAATCGGTCCATGTTAGTCCTTTTTAATGTCCCATAAGTAAAGAAAGGCCGTCCTTAATTGATGTCTGATGTAAGTGTTGCTGTCTGTGGTGGTGATGGACGGGGGGGGGGGGGGGGGGGGGTTTCTCTGTCGAAATGTCAGGAGAACAAAGATCATATCGGTAAATATCGGTTGTCAGCCATAACAGCAATAAGCCTTGGTCCCACCACAGCATTTCAATCAGTCCTAGGTCTGGACTTTGACTAGGCCATTGCAGTCTAATTATTTCTATAATTATTTATAACAATTATCTGCTGCTGACTTTAGAACCAACGTTCTGAGGCAGAATGCAAAGTGAAATTATTGATGTTAGAAGTAGAAGAAGAAACAGAACTTTGATGCTTCAATGATCCTAAAAATAATTTTAAAAACTGAGAAACGCTAAAACAACCCTGATGTCTGCTTGAAAACATCTTACTTCTTCACAAATGTTTGTGGTTATGAACCCTAAAGTTTCTGTCTGGCTAATTAAAGTGAATAAAGAGCTGAGGAGAACAAGTCAGCTGTCAGGTCTTCCTCTCCTGACCAAACTCCTGAAGGTCCACTGTTCCTCACAGCTGGGAGTAAACACCTGTTCACCCTCTGATTCTGATTCTCCTGCACCAGGAGCTCCAGAACCGACCCGGTACGAGCTGATGGTCTCCTCTCTGCTGCTCAGCCAGCCTGCAGCCCAGGCTGCACTTTCACTCCAGCCCCACATAAATCTGCTCTGCAGCTGATTGAAGAGGGGAAAGAGAGCCGTAAAATGGAAAAATGGCTCCTGGGGGAATAAGCTGACCTGCTTTCTTTCCTTTCTGTTAAAGAAAAGTCTGGTTATGAGCTTCCAGGCGTCTTTATGAATCTCACAGCCCTTTCTGTCTGATTGCTGCTGATTTGTCGACCTTCGGCCTCGCGGCTTTCGCTACCGAGCTTCGCTTTTATCTTCCTTCACAGCTTTAAAAGACAGCCGGCGCTGGGAGGGGCGGCGCATTAGCCCGGCTTTATCTCCATACGCTGCTCTCTCCCTCATCACAGTTTGACCGCCTGCAGAGCCGCAGGATCTCTGCAGACCCTCAGGTCCACATCCAGCAGAACCCCCAGCCGTCCGGTATCCCCACAGGTTGCTGCTGCATCATTACGCCCAGGTTCTGTCCTCTCAGCCCAGTTTGACCCGTTAAGTTCAGGTTCTGGTTCGCTCCTCACTGACCTTCCATATGGTCCCCGACCAGAATCCTTTCCTGCTTGAGGAAATATAGAGAAACCCTTCAGCCACTGGGCCGCACTGGGCCAGGCATCCCGGTCGGATCGGATCTTCTCCTGTTATCTGGTTCCGTCAAACATCTGGAAGTCAGTCCCGGGAATATTTAGTCTCTCCTGCTGAGACCAGAACCAGTACATTTCCTGCTGGTGTTTCCAGGTTGTATGGTTCTGGTTTACATGGTCCTGGTGCAAAGGGTTCTGGATAACAAGGTTCTGAATGAGACGGTTCTGAATCAGATAGTTCAGGATCAGATGTTACATGGTTCTGAATGAAGTGGTTCTGGGCCACATGGTTCCATATCACATGTTTAAGGACCAGAGAGTTCTGGATCACCTGGTTCTGCATAATGTGGATCAGGACCAAAGGGTCATGGATCAAATTCTTCTGGATCACCTGGTTCTGGATCACCTGGTTCTGTAACATGTTGTTGTGGATGAGCCGTTAGTGAAACTAGTGACCGTTATTGTCTTTGTTGTCATCGTGTGTCACCGTACTGACATGTTGGATCAGGCAGAACCGGGTCAGAAAGCACAGAATCTCACGTGTCTTCAGCAGCTAATGGAGTCATTTTCAAAAGATCTGACCACAGTTTACAATATTGTTCATAAATATGGTCACAGAATTGCATGGATGTTGGATTATAATTCACATTTACGAGTAAGAGGCAGAATAAATGACCTGATTTACATCAGAAACCTGAGGAAGCAGCAGGATGATTGTAACGTTGTGACTATAACTGGCCTGCTGGTTTGATCCCCAGCAGGGGGCGCTAGCCCCCACAGTTCTGGGATAGAAGTTTAGTGGAAATCAGGGCTTTGAAGCGGTTCAAGGAACGAAAACGAAAACCGGGAACTTTTTGTATTTTACAGGGAACAGAAACGAATCCGGAAACGTTATTATTTTTTATGTTCTGGAACTGGAACACTTATTTAAAAATAATGGTAACCGGTTAATACCGGTTACCAAGTTTTCGTTGCCTAATTAACTAAAAAAAAAAAAGTAATTATTTTCCTGCGCACGTTACCATGACGGCTGAGGTTCACTTCCTGTGTGACATCACACATTCGCTGACTGAATGGAGAGAGAGCGGTGTCTCCACTAGAGCTACACATCTTAAATAAGAGGTAACTTACGATCCATCGTTAAGTAAAACGCTCATTCCAAACAGCTGATAGGAACGAAATTAACCGTTCTGGGAACAGTATTTTTTTGTTCTAACCGGTTCAGGAACGTCAATTTATTGGTGGAACTCATAACTGGAAACGTTATAATTCCGTTTCTGTTCGGAACGAACCGATTGGGGAAAAAAATCGGTTCAAAGCCCTGGTGGAAAGTCTGGTTCAGGTTCCTGAGGAAGAGGAGCCATTGTTGAGCCTTCTTCACCAGGTGGGAGGTGTTCCCAGTCCAGGAGAGGTCGGAGGATTCCTCTGCTCTATTTCACCTTTTTTCCCTTTTAACACTTTGCCTCATCTTTTTCTCTTCCTTTCTTTCTCTTTTTCTTTCTGTTTCTGTTGCCACTTTATTTGAAATAATCCCAAAATAATATCCAATAAAGGTTTTTGTATATAAATCAAGTGGAGCACTATGGTGAAAGCAGTAATGCTCCACTTGTGAAAGTAAAATCTTTGGGCTCTCTTTGGCATTGTTGTGCCGCTACGCATGTTCTAAGTTATTTAATTTTTAATAAATAACTCTCTGTCTGTTAGGTGTAGTCTGGTAAAAATCAGCCCAACCAGCTGATATCAGGACAATAGTTGATGATTCGAGCACTAGAGATCTTTTAACAGCAAACTCTGCACACATGTAGAATAAAGGAGTGACAACTTCTCTTCAAGTTCCAGAATTTATTTACAGAAATAAATTAACCTCCAGAGAACATCACTATAGAATGCTGTTTATCTGAATTAACTATATGTAAATCAACAAATCCTCTCTACCAGGCTAGTGAAGGCTAGCTGGGGGTCAGCAGAAGGTCAGCTGGGGGTCAGCTGGAGGTCAGCAGAAGGTCAGCTGGGGGTCAGCTGGAGGTCACCAGAAGGTCAGCTGGGGGTCAGCTGGAGATCAGAGTCCAGGTTGTTCTTCCTGTAGATCCTCAGAGTGGATGCTGGTGTTTTGACGGGTCTCATGCTGGATTTTTCACCGTTGTGATTCAGGCTGTTTGGACCTCTTTTTAAACATTGCCCTGTCTTGGTTCTGGACGGCTTTAGGTGGGTTTAACTGTTGACTTGTTCTGGTTTTAACTGGTCTCTCTTTTAGTTGAATTTTAACTGACTGGGTTTTATTTTTGCACGGTTAGGACTTTATTTCAGACTGCATTTGAACCAGTTCACATGTGGGTTTAGGTGTCTTTTAGCCGGTTTGGGTCCAGGTCTTGGTTCGTTCTGCTGGTGGAATGTGACACATTTGGTTTTAATCAGGCTGGTGTGACGCTTGTGTTTTCTAGCTAACTGAGGCAGGACGTCTGGAGGATGTCAGGGCCGACAGATGAGCTCAGTCTGAGCCAGAAGAGGAGATGTTCCTGAGAGGTCCGGACCCCTGACAGACCTGCAGCAGTTAATCCAGTTACGTGGACCCGGATGATGCCAAGTAAACACGACGTTAATCCGACCGAACAGCGGCTGATAGCCTGAAAGCTGCTTAAGCTGAGCTGCAGGTTCAACTTGGTGAAGATGCGGCAAACGCCTTCAGCTCAGCTCAGACGGAGAAGTTCTGACCCAGACTGGAGGCAGCGGTTCTGGAAGGAGGGTTGAAGAAGAACCAGGTGGCGTGAATGATGAAGGAAAGCTGTTAAAATTGTGCTCCATCACTCAGATCCTCATGTTAACAACTCGCTGCCCTGCCTGCACACAGCAAACACTCATCTATAATGAAAACAGCAGAGTGGGTTTGTGTGTGTGTTAGCGTGTGTGTGTTAGCGTGTGTGTGTTAGCGTGTGTGTGTTAGCGTGTGTGTGTGTTAGCGTGTGTGTGTTAGCGTGTGTGTTTGTGTGTGTGTGTTAGCATGTGTGTGTGTTAGCGTGTGTGTGTTAGCATGTGTGTGTTAGCGTGTGTGTGTGTTAGCGTGTGTGTGTTAGCGTGTGTGTTTGTGTGTGTGTGTTAGCGTGTGTGTTAGCGTGTGTGTTTGTGTGTGTGTGTTAGCGTGTGTGTGTGTGTGTTAGCGTGTGTGTGTGTTAGCGTGTGTGTGTGTTAGCGTGTGTGTGTTAGCGTGTGTTCTGCTTGCAGAGCTGCTCCTGTTAACAGTGTTCCTGCAGCTGAGCGCCGTTTGTTCACATGGAGACATGAATGATTCAGGAGCAGCGAGGCGAGCGTTAGCTCACCTTCTGAGACGTTAACCACGCTGCCAACAAGTAATGCTTCCTGTATGGACTCATGCTCTGGTTCTGGTTCTGTGTCCTGATCATCAGCTGACATGTGAGCATTTAGTTGCCTCCTGCAGACCATTTCTGGTCTTATTTCCTGCAGGGAGTAAAAACATTATTTCTACATGTTTCCTTAGGCAGATGAGCAGACATGAAACTGGGCCTCATCGATAACGGCCCGCTGAAGGTTCTGTACAGGGAAGTGGATTCTGGGTCCCGCTATCCCAGCTTGGCGCTCCATACGCTGTAGGATGTGAATATTGTCTGGTTTGTGAGGCTGCCGGCCCATTTATGTCCGGCTCATAATTCTTGTGGGCGCTGCCAAACGATTGAGGCGGCTGCAGAATCTGGGTCGCCCCTGTCTGCAGACAGAACCGTCCTCAGGGACCAGGGCTCAGGTTAGTCTGGTTGTTCTGCTTGTTCTCATGCTGCAGCAGGTCCAGATCTGAGCTGATGGAGGGTAAAGCCTGAAGGCGTGATGAACAGAACCTGCTGGCAGGCTGTGTAACCAGAGATGGTATAAGGCAGAGGTCCACAGCCCTGGTCCTCAGGACCCCTGTGCTGCACCAGCAGCCCTGACGTCAGTGAACGGCGTGCTGAGGAGGCGAGGCAATCATTGCATTGTGTCTCTGGTTGGGCGTGTATATTCAGCCCACAGCCAGGGACTTCCTGTTGCTTTGGAGGTCAGAAGTTAAAGTCTGGGGACCGGCGGTCTGCAAGAAGCAGCGCTCTGGGGAGTCTTATGGCTTTTACTAAACTAAAGCAAAGACTACCGGTGTTGAGGCGACTGAAAAGGCGAAAGCTGAGGTTAGTGGCGTTCTTGGAAAACTCTGGTTTATTTTTAATGTTTGTTTTATAGAATAAATCATTTTTCAATCACTTTTCCTATTATGACGATGATATTGTGATTTATCAGCTGGCGCTTTATCTAATTCCATTTACCACCATCAGCACAGTCTGGGTCAAATTACAACCAGAACCACTTTCCACTCATGTATTACTCCTGGTTCTGATCCAACACCTACATGAGAACATCCATGTTCAGCTTTAAGTCCTGAAGGTCCACCCAGCTGCTCCCTGACTTCCTTTAAATCAAGGTTAAAAACCTGTTTAGTCGCCTTTACATGTTTAATGTTCAATTTAAACAGTTGTAGTTCACTGAAGCTTCGTGTAGTTTGTAGTCCAGCTCACCTTGACCTGCTGCTATTATTCCACTGCAATGTCCGTTCCTCTGTCTTCTTTTCTCAGCTTCTGTTCATGTTCAGCACTTTGAATCCTCTTGTTACTGAAGTGTGCTACAGATAAACTGGCCTTGCCTTGATTAAAGTGTTTACTGTAGGGGTAATAAAACCGGTTTCCTGTACTCCGGCTGCATTTGGTTCTGGTATCAGAAGCATAATTAGTCCAAAGTTTGGCTGTTTTTCACCTAAGATCTGGACCTGCTTTGGGTCGACACCAGTTAACCATATCTGATCGTTTTATACTTGGATCACCTTTAAGCAAAACTGTTTAACCTGTTTAACCTTTCAGCTGATGCTGGGCTAGAAACATGACCAGGTGTGTAACAGCAGCACATATTTTAGAGTAAAATCTGCTGCACTTATTTGCCTCGTAAGTGAGCTGCTGGATCAGAAACACCATAACATGATTTCTCAGAAGCTTCCAGTGATCAGAATTAAATCAAATATTGATGCTTTGACCTGTTTCTGCTCCTTTCACATTCATGCATTGAGTGCATTTTACATTACTTCAATTAAAGGTCAGGCACAAACATCTTGGGACTATTTCAGAAGGTAAATTAAACTTTTAACCTGTGAGGCAGTGTACATCAGCAGGTTTTCTGTTTAAAGGTGACATAACGTGTTCTGTAGTTCTTTCTTTTCACTCTGAAATCAGTCAGGTGTGGTTTATGAACGTCTCCTTTAAGGAAGTTGACCCATACTGACCCTGTGGTGTTGAATCTGTTGTGTCCTTTCCTCGGGGTCTTGGTCTGGTCGTCCCTGAACAGCAGGCAGGTGGAGCCCAGAGCAGCTCCCCTTACAGCTCCTTCCGTCTGGACGGAGCGTCTTCGTCCAGACGGCTGTCAACCATGAAGCTGGACGCACACAGACTGGTTATGGAGGCTCGCTCTTGTCTTCTGTGATCTGTGGAGTGTTGAGCGCTGCTGTCTCTGGTGGTTCTGGTCGTGTTGAGATCCGTTCTCCCGGGTTTGTGTGGAAGGATATTCTGAACCAGGGCAGCACAAATCAACCTACAGGTTCAAATACAGGAACGAGGGTAGCAGTTAACCTCCGTCCTCCGAGGAAACACCTTTGTTACACACGTTTACCTGTAAAGTGCAGGTTCCTCCGGTGAGCTGTAGGGGGCGCTATCAGCAGACCATGAAGGTCCTGATGAACCAACAGCGTGTCTTTAAACCCTGACTCAGAGCAGTCGACACACACACAGTTTGATGGAGAGCGCCGTCACAGCGACACACACACCTGTCCTCTCTGAGTGCTCCAGTTCTGTGACACCTGGGCAAGGTCGCAGCGTGTGATTGGCTGTTCTGTTCCTGCCTTGAAGGTTGGCAGGATAAGGCGATCCGTCACTGACACGACGGCTGCTACCCTGAGAGACACGAGGACGTCGCTGCACAGCAGGACACACACAGGAAATGTGTCGGAGCTGTCATTCTGTCACTCAGCAGACTTTGACTAGGCCACGCAGCACCTTCAGCCCGCCTCTCTGTTGTAAATCTGCTGCGCTGTTTTAGGATCATGGTTCTGTTGATGACCCATTTGGACCAAGCTTCAGCTCACATTTGAATTCAGAATATCTTGGTAAATAAAGGAGATCGGGGTCAAATTAAAGGGTAACTCGTAATCTGCTTTTCTGCTAATAAACGGTTAACATGGTTGTCTTTAGTGCAAAATTACTGAACATTTGTAAAAATCCTGCTTTTGTGTCTAAGACCGTCTGTGTGGCGCCCCCAAAGGGTCAACAGGTGTCTGGCATTGGATCAGTATTTCTATAGGCTATGTGCACAAGATGGCGCCCGCTAACTTCCGGCCAAGCGTGGTGATGGCATCCACTTCTAGTTTGCCAGATGTAATTTTGGAGAGCCTAAGTCAGAAAAACTTGGACGTGTAGACCTGTATCTCTCTAATATTAGAAAAATCACATTCTAATATAAACTAGGGCTGGGCGTTATAGAAAAAAAGCTTATCGATTAAAAAAAAATGCATATTGATCGATATCGATAATTATTGAAAATATTTAAAACCATATTTTATGTGCAGCTCTGCCTGGACATTTTATGATATTGCTAAATGATTTGATTTAAATAAAGAACACAAACACAGAATTCCAATTAAATCTTTATTTAACCAACTTTTTTAACCATAACAGATTTTTTTTTAAGAAAAATAACTTAACTTTATATCGCGGATCAAGAGTGGCAGGTAATTGTTTGAAGCCAGGTTTTTCAGCTGCAGAGAACAGCAGCATATCCATCACTATGAAGCACGTTACTGCATGCGTTATGTCCTTACGCCGCTTGGACGCTTTGTCATTTTATCACAAAGAAGGAAGCCCAGTTTAGCTGCTATACCTGCTTTGTTTAGGAAGAAGTTCCAGAAAATTCTGACGACGACGCGGAGCCGCGCAGCTCGCGCTGCTGCGGGTGTGAGCGGCTTACGTGATGAATACTGGTGGGTTGCGTTACCAGACTTTGTTTTTACCGGTTCCTTGCAAGTTTTACAAATCACTGGTTTATTTCTATCAGGCTGGCAAACTAGTAAAACCTCGTTTTGGGACCGTTTCCTCTGCCACTCCTTGCTGCGACATATTCACGTGTTGTGTGTTGTGGTTTGAGAGGGCGACGCTTAGTGACGGCGTGTCGACTGTAGCAAGGAAGTAAAACTGTCTATAGGGCTTGGGCGTCATGACGTATTCATTCGCGTGGCCGCCATGTTGACTGCCTCCGCCGCCGCTACTCAGACTACTGCCTATGACCACCGCGTACTGTACTCCCTCTCAGCCGTGTTTTAATTTGATTAATTTCACCTTAACTTGATTTCAACCATGGTAAACCGTTGCTGTATTGTGGGCTGTAACAGCGCAACACATGATCGCCATGGGAAAAACATAGAAAATGGGTTAATTTTCCACCGCTTTCCTGCCTGGAGGCGCAACCACGGAGAACAAGTGTCAGAGATAACGAAGAGTCGTCGGCCCGCTTGGATCGCGGCTGTAAGACGACCGAATATAACTTTCCACAGTATCCCGATGTCAATGAGAGTGTGTTCCCTGCATTTTCACTCTGGTAAGTTAAAGATGCACGGTTTTATTTTATAGCCTACATTGTTTCCTTCAACCGCGACACCACAAACATGCATGAATGCGCGCCCAGAGACGGTTGATATAGCATTTCCTCCTCTTCGTTACTAACTACACCTTTGAAACACATAGCAGCTAGTTAAAAGTACATTACATGTGTGAGTGGTTGTTAGCACTAACGGTTAGCAGCTACTAACCTAGCAGGTGCCAGAGCCCGTCTGAGCACAGCTTACCTTTGTACGAATTACTGTGTTCCCAATGTTTGCTGGATTTATGATCTGCAGCTCAACTGCACATGAGACTCCAAGTACTTGTAGCTTTGGAACTGTTCTGAAGTATAGGCGCTCACACCACAAACAAGGTAGCCGAAGACGTCCGATATGCAAAACGGTGGCAACAAGTCGTCGGTGCTCCACTCATTGTTCGGGACTTCATATGGATCCAAATTATTAATAATGCTGATTTTGTCAACATACCGGTCCCTGGCTTCTCTGTTTAATGTGTCCCGGTAAATTACAGATCCTTTTCGGGATTTAAACATCTTTTTTCTATCTATTCTACTTCTACTTCTCTTCGTTCAACAACGTTATGTCAGCGTTAAGTTAACGTTCGCGTAGCTGTCAACATGGCCGCCACGTCCCACAATGCAACGCGAATCCCAAGCTCTATTGAAGTTTTTATCGACCCTATTTTTTCCTATCGCGCCACACGTCTATCGATCGATAGATATTGTTATTGAATTATCGCCCAGCCCTAATATAAACAATATCTTTTAATCTTGTGAAACGTTATCCCTCGAGCCCTGACGTCAATAGTCCGTCGATTTAAATAAAAATACGCCGCACAGTTCTGAGCCATCATTAGTGGTTCAGCTTGAATCAGCAGGTTAGGGTAGCAGGTCGACCGCCCCAAGATGGCGGCCGTAATTCCTGCGCCGTGACAGTCAATGCGGGGTCTACTCTTATATTATGTCTACGAGTGAGACTACTTGCTAAAATGTCTAGTTTGACAGATGTTTGACCTGGTTTAGTTCTGTTTTAGACCCTTTTCATCCTTGTTTAGTTAGCTTAGGTGATTTTCCACAAACTAATTTAGTTGTGAAATTATTAAAATGTGAACACAATAAACGTTCCCCTGTCTCGTGTTCACTGCCCCCTAGTGACTGAATTGAGAATTGTGCTTATTTCTTTTTTCCCCAAACAAGTTTTTTACTTGTTTGTAAAGGCCACAAATAAAATACTTTATAAAACCAACACTTCTTAATTACTGATTACATTAAAACACTGTTTTGGGGCAATTTATATTAATAAACAAATTGGAATACTCAAACAACGAACTTTTATTGTGCTGTTTAAATTCTTAGCATCATTTTTCTTACATTTGCAAGATACTTTAGCAAAACATGGGTTTTTAAAAAGCTCTTAAAAGCTACTAAATCCACAACATGGCATATAGTAGTAAGATGTTAGAACAGAATGAACTAAATAGGACAATAGAAAATTAGTGTACAAAACCATCACTAAAGCCGGCCATACACTGTACGAGTTTTTCAGTCGTGGTACTTATATACATCTGAAACTGTGCGACGGAACCGCGGGTTTTAAAAAGTTCACCGCTCACGATCTGTGCGGGGCGACGCTGGGACGCGACCGGACTGCTCACACTGTACGTCGTGCCCCCTCTGGGACCGCTCGCTGTGGTGGCAGAGGCAGGCGAGCGACGGTGGGTGACAGGGACCCAGAGCAGGTATTCGAGCCCAGCTCTGGCGAGGCCCGCAGGAGGCACCGGGGGAACGGAGGGGAGAGAGGAGGGACGAGACGCACCGGCGGCCGCTCGGCACGGCAGGTCGTCCGGCCCGCACCCCCCCCCCGCCCGCGAGCGGAGGAGTACCGAAACAGGCGGCCAGCGCGTTGCGCGGACCGGAGTGCTCGCCCTTCCCAACCCCCCCGGGCGGAGGTCGCTTCAGGGACGCCCGCTCCCCTCCCTCTGCTGCCGGGGACGGAGATGAGGGGAGGGCGCTCCCTCGTAGCTCTGCTTGAACAGCAGGATGCGCTCACGAAAACCTCACGACAGCCGACTGAATTTCAAATGTTTGATTTTCACCGGCCGTCCGATTCCTGATCGGGAGGTAGTCGTGAGAAGCCAGTCCCCCCTCCTCCCCCCCTCTACGATCAAGCTGAAATTCGTCCCGATTCAAAAAATGTTCGCACGACTGAAGAATCGGCCCGAAAAGGGGAAAAACTCGTACAGTGTACGCCCGGCTTTAGCCATACATAAAATAACAAAATACATAGTAACAAGCTCAGACAACCAAACAAACTTTGGCATTTTGGAATCTACACTTTTTTAAATAGCGACAATCCACATAACTCTTAGTATTGGGACATTTTATCTCCAACAAACCAAATGTTGGCCTCTATGTGAGGTCAAAAACAACAACATCTGGAGAAGAGCCCAACCATGGAGCATCAGGGTGAATGATGAACCCACAGGGCCAAAAGTTGGTGTTTTTGATCCTGCAGTATTCCTGGATAGCTGATGGTTCCAGAGCTAGGCCCCTTTTCATGGCGGCTGTGGCTGCTGTTGCCTTCTTGATGCGCTGCGCTAAACTCAAAGCAGAAGTGGCTCCTCTCACATGACATACTTCCCAGAACCGAGAAGAAGTAATACGGGGCCTCCGGACATTGTGCCATTGAACTGTTGCACTCTGCTCCCTGGTGGCATCTTCAATTTGACGGGACTGTTCCAGCGTTGTCACAAGACAGTCCAGTTCAAGCTGTTGCTGTTGGCTGCAGACAAACTGGACACAGGTGGGCTCGAGATGGTGGTGGTCAAGAAGCAGTGACGGCGGTGGAGGGGCATCCACATGACGAATTATTACCCGACTGACTGGTAGTGGATGTTGAAAAGCGAACGGACGGCCTTCCTGGATTTTACCAAAGGCCGAATCAACTAAAGGGGCATCAGCACTGATTGCCATGGTAGTAATGAGAGGTGCAAGGTCTGCTGAAAGTCCTGATACACCTCTGCTACTCTGAGAACATCAGGGTCTGGTGTGTCTCCTCACACTGCCTTGTAACGTTTGCTCCTTCAAAAAAACAAAACAAAAACAAGACATCCAATTAGTACATGTTCCTCAAAATAAGTATTCAAAGAACATATTCAGTTACTTCAACCTTACATTTACAATAATTACCTTTTCCGACTGTGCGCTGCTGTTTTGGTGTCAGGCACACGGCCTGGTCTAACACCCTGTAAAACAATTAAATGAAATGCTTATAAATAATAACATTGATGATAAAACACAGAAAAGGTACAAACCAAGGGAAGCTCCATCAACCTTCACAGAGTTCATAGAGCACGTGTTATTTTTTTAACACTTAGGGTCTTTGTAAAAAGTTGGTTCAATAAAGGCTTGTGTTTGAATCCATTTATCTAAAAATAGGTCATTAAGCAACAACATAAAATATGCACTTAAAATGTATATTTTGATTTTTTTTGATAATTATCGATATTGATCAATATTATCTCTATAGGTCAGCAAGAATCTGTTGTCCAGACAATATGACTATATGACTTTACAGCTTACTATGTTGTTTTAAATAGAATTGGAGGGTGTGTTATACAAAGTATTTTCATGTGATTCACTTACCATGGTCCTTGGTGTGTGCCAGATCTGTTCGGTTTCAGTACAGCTTAGTTCTGGTGGCACAGCAGCCATATTCAGAGCAGAGTAGTGTGCAGTCTGGTAAAGTAATGCAACACTGTGATTGCACAGCACTGTACCAGCCACACAGCAACACCCAACTTCTGCGATCTCTACCGGGAGGCGGTCTTCAAATGTAATCTAACGGTCAAACTATGCAATGGTTATGTCATAATTGTTTAGCAAGCCGAAAGTGCCGACAAGTGGAAAAAAGACTGGAAGGAAGTGCAGGACTAAAATGTGCTTATTTTTTTTAAACCTTAGCTGATTTAAGCTCACATCTGTTCTTAATAAAGATGAATGAATGCACTTTGGGTTGACATCCCAATTCTTTTTTTAATAACTATTTGCAAAGATACAAGTGAAAGTTTGCAGTTGTCTACAGAGTAAGAACTATCTCTGCAGCACAATGCGCTTTTGGTGATCAGTTTTTAATTAATTTCAAGCTTTTTTTATGCATCACAAAGCGTCTAAAACTACAACTTTGAGCAGGCTTATACGAGCGAATGTGCAATCATCACGTCAGTGACTTTGGTAGGCACCACACATATTTTTAATAAGTAATAGTACTATGAAGAAACTTTGTTTACAAAAATTAATGCTTCCCTGACGTCATAACTTAAATAAGATGGACATTTCTGAACATATTTGCCAACCAAACACACGCAACGTAAACAACAACAGACGTCGCTCCCATAGGAAACTGCACTGTGTTCCAGTCTTTAAATGAAGTAAAAAGAAGCAAAAGAGCAGAATGAACAGGCCTAGGAACTGGCCTTAGCATTAACAGAGTCAAATATTTTTGAACTTACACTTTAACGAAAATCTGTAGTCATTACAGGCTAGCTTCGGGGGCTCTTGTGTAGCTAAGCTAATGCTAAAGTTAGTTAACTTATATGTGCGCTAATACTCCAACACACAACAGCTAGAAATACTTACAACTTCCGCTGCACATGAGCTACATCAGACCCCCAAAATATAGTCCTCTTTGCATAGAACAGATCATGATTTTATGTGACTTCAGCCTACTCTGAGTTCATGAGGCTTATCATTTTTGCGCATCAATCTGTAACAGACCGCCCTGACGCTCACTATCTCTGACGAGTCTTTGTTGGACACTGTGGTTAAAACATTAAAACAGGATCTGAAACAATGGCTTTGAAGTTATATTAAAACAAAATTATTATAAGTGAAAACGAGACAGTATATGTATGTACAGAATAAAAAAACTACCTAGGTAGTTAACATTAGCTCAGCAGTGACCGACTGGTACTTTACTTACCTTTAAAGTTGTCAATGTAATTCGACACGTAAAACCTGAAGTCTTTCTCTTTTTCCTCCGTGGAGCAGATGATAAGGTTCGTATAAACCGGAGGACGTGGTTAATTGTTATTTTTGGAAGGTCCTGCAGGCAGCATGTAGAACGCCATTACTTGCTGTGGGTGAACAGCCTAACCAGAAGCAGACCTCTCAACTTTTATCAAAAGTTAAGAGTGAGATTATGCTAATTTGGGGGCGGGGGCTTGTTTGGGGGCGGGGCTAACCAGACCCTGGAAGAGCCGGTGGAGTCAACTCCATCTCATTTTTATCCCACCAGACATTGAAGTAGACATGTATTACTTTTGTTAAAAAGAGAAAAAGACGTATTAATACTTTATTCTTCAGTTAATGGATTAAAACATAAAAAACACACAATTGTTCAAATAATACTGAATAAAATTAAGTAGTTTTAAGTTATTCACCAAATTATTACACTGTTACACATTAATCTATGGGTTTGTTTATCATTGTAGATCTATAACCTGATTGGTGGATCAGGCTGAGTTTCATCAAGTCTTTATGGTCAACAGTTTCCCCTCAGCAGCAACACTGAAGCACACAGAGGTTCACGCTGCGTCTTTATGCACGATCCAGCTGCTGATGTGTCCCTCTTTTCAGCTCAATGCACTTCTAGACTGTTACAGTTTATAACCAGCCCGTTGCCAAAAAACGCATCCCCTGCTGTTTCATAGAAATATACACTTGTAGTTGATGTAACATTTTCTACGTGTTTACACATGTGTTCTGAACTACTAGTGTGAATTTCAGGTGTGTGGGACAATTTTTAGATTAAAAACATAGGGGGATGCGTTTTTTGGCAGCCCCATTGCCAAAAAACGCATCCCCTGCTATCTCAGAGGAGTTGACACTTGTATGACTTTATTCCTGTATATCCAAAGGACAAGGGTCAGCCAATACAAATTCTGCCCTGTAAAACAATGACAGTGCAATTGTTGCTGTATGATCTGAAGCCCCATTTGGAGCTTTTAAACAGGCTTTTGAAAAACTTTGATAATTTGCTGCTGTAATATTATAGATTTTTTAGAATAAAAAGCTAGCAGATGTGCAGAATCAAAACATAACAGAAATACAATTATAGAGCATTCAGTATTGTAAGAAAGCCCACACTGTTTCTGGATAAATAGATTATTGTATGAGTTAAGTTCTATTCCGTTTTATGCCTCTTTCCTTGTAAGTTTGAAATGTCCCATGCTCCTGAATGCACCATAGCTTTCTGACGCTCACGAATGCAACACTGTGAACGCTGAGCTGTGTAGACGAAGTTTTGCAGTTTCACAACACACGTCGGCTCTCACGGTTTATTCTTGTGTGTGAATGACAAGAGACCACAACAAATAAATTCGCCGTACCTCAGATAAAAACTTTGGATTTAATGTTGTTCATAACACCCGTACTTTTGTAAACGAATCTGCCAAATACACACAGTTTTTTTCACACTAGAAGTACATTTAAACGTTTTTATATAATTAATATAAGAACAAGTCGCTCCGTTGGTCGTATTTTAAAACGTTTTCCGTCGATATTCATTTGTACAGAGTGAGGCGCGCTCCCGCGACAGGGGATGCATATCGGCAGGCATGCACTTTGAGCACAACACCGGCTCACTTTCACCACTGGTTAAGACTAAAATTATTCATAACTCTGATCACTCTTCCTGCTGCTCTGTTAACACGAACTGCAGCAGGAATTACTGATGGCCACAAGCTGTGAAAGAAGCGGAAACAGCTCAGCAGAAGGCGGAGTTTTGTGGTGCAGCCCAGATGGGCTTTGTGATTTTTATGCGTGAGAAATGCCGTGTGAGCGTGTGAAGTTAGTGAAATGCGTGTGTCACACGGTCAATGCGTGAGAGTTGAGAGCTATGCAGAAGTATAGCCCCTTTCAGTTAGCGGAAGTTGCGTAGCAACATGGTGCACATAGCCTATTGGCTCAAACGTTTTTGTGACATCATCAGGAGAAACTGACGTCAGTAGCTCTGCAGCGGTGGGGTCGTCTCATTTTTCTATCGCTTTTCAGGTTAGTGATTTATGAGCTTATATCCAGTAATGAAGCTTTTACTAGGAGCCCAGGCTCCTCAGGAGGAGTGAACGCTGCGAGTCGATGACTGGATGCTACCTGCAGGGTTCCTTAGAGAGAAACTTTGAGCCAACCTGCCTGCATGTTCTGACAGAATCGAGCGTTGACATGTTGTGAACTGGTGCTATACAGATAAAACTGGACTGAATAAGAGTCTGAGGCTTCTGCTCAGTTCTCTGAGCTTCCTGCTCTGAGCTTGGCCTGAACCTGCTGGAAGGGCAGCTGCTGAGATGTTCTCCTCTCTGCAGGATGATGGACTTTAGATGGTCTGGAGATGAGCTTCTGGCCCAGATCATTGCTGGTGTCTTGCCGGCTTGGCACGGTGTTAACACACATCTGTGTGCTCCAGCCTTCTTGTATGGAGGAGCTCCTGCTGACGATGATCAGTTAATGAATGCACCTGATCTGCAGCTCCTGGCTCGTACTGTCCCTCTGGACCCCCGTGGAAGCAGAGACGATCATCTGATGTGTGAAAGTGTCGTATTCAGCAGAAACTCACAAGAACTAAAATCTGGACTGTGATCAAAGTCAGTCTGCAGAGCCACCAGAGCTGGCAGTTCTGCAGACTGCAGCTGATGGGAAAGGGGGAGAGGAAGAAACACCTGAAGGGATTTCCATGTAAGCTCGTTAAACCTACAGGAACAGTTGAAAGAAAAGGGCTGAGGCGGACTGGGGGGGGGGGGTAGTCTGTCTGACAACTGAATGCTTCCATAAAGATCAGTCCACGGCCGCGGTGGGAGGAGTGCTTCCCCCGCTGAGCCTCAGGCTGAAGGTCTGCGGGCCAGAAAGTCCTGCATCCAGGCAGCATTTTCAGGAGCAGGATGCATCTCCCGTCAGAGCCAGCTGCGGCTGCGCAGTGAGTGGACGTCTTCACAGCGGTTCTCTGACTCCCCCCTGTGGAGGCGGGCTGCAGTGCAGCCTTCAGCTGAGTTTAGTTTCCTCTCCAGTTCCTGTCAGCAGCAGCAAAGCTGGTTGATGATGAGGAGGTGAGCTCTTACCGGACTTTCTCCAGAACCAGTCACATCCACGTCTTTCTTTCTGCACCCAAACACAACAGCTGCTTCTGAAGGGAACGCCGTCCAGAACCTTTTGGACCGAACCCACTGAAAGGTTTCATGACGTTTAAAAGGAAATGCTCAGAGGGCTCTGAGTCGGACATGTTGGTGAGGTTCAACATGGAGACGGGACAACTTTGATGTTCCAGAACCTTCTGGGTTTCACTGGCACCAGAACCTCAGACTAGAACCACAAGCTTTCCCAGGTTCCTGGAACATGGCAAGAACATCATCTCTTTCCCTCCATCCCTCCCTCCATCTTCTCTCCATCTCTCAGCAGAGTCCTCCTCTCCTTTGGGTCAGAGAGGTGCTGCCCTCCCTGCAGAGCTTTTAATCCCAGAGTGAAGGATATGTTTCCTGAAGGTTCCAGGTCTGGTGGTCTCCAGCAGGAGGTGACCTCTGACCTGGTGGACCGTAGATGAGAACCTTTTCCCGGGTTATTGGGTCAGTTTACAGGTTTTTTGGAGAGGTTTGTTTCCACCAGATGGCACCAGGCCCTTCATGTTCAACCGTTAAATGTCTCGTTACGTCTCAGCATGATGGAACTCAGTGCTACTGCGACAAATACCTGAACTAAGAGGAAAGTAGTCGGCCTCAGGTGAAGAAACGCTGACCCATGACTCTCTGCCCTCTCCTCAGGTACGGTGACATGGTACCAAAGACCATCATGGGGAAGATCTTTGGCTCCATCTGCTCCCTCAGCGGGGTGCTGGTCATCGCTCTGCCGGTACCCGTCATCGTCTCCAACTTCAGCCGCATCTACCACCAGAGCCAGAGAGCCGAGAAGAGACGAGCGCAGAAGGTAAACCCGGTGCAGACTTACAGAACCTCCTCAGAGACCCAGTCCAGCGTGTGGACCCTGTGGTTCAGACTGAGTCAAACCAAGAGAAACTGGTCTAACTGAGCCTGAATTAACCGGTCAGAGTGGAGCAGATTGTCTACTGAGAGCTGAGGAGGCAGAACCGACAGGTCCGGTCAGAGTTTGGCCGTTTGTCTTCATTAGAGGAGCTGCAGAACCCTCAGGAGAAAACAGAGGAGGACACAGAGGGAGGAGCAGGATGCTCCTCACCTCCTCCCACCTCCAGCCGGCGACTGCTGGTCCCACCGGGACTCAGACCTGGACTCTCTCTGCAGGGAACCAGACCCAGCCTGCCTCCTCACAGTAATGCATAAGTTCTGATAACTGGGTCGGCCGAGTCAGAGTTTATCTCCACAGGAGTAACTAACGGCCAGACGTCATGTGACTAAAAGGTTTTATCTGGACCAGTTCTGCTGCTCCGGTTCTGGAGTCAGGTTCTGGTAAAAATCTGTTTTAAATCAACAGAAGAAGACATTTGATTAACACTTAAATGTTTATATTTATGAAGCTTTATGATTAGATCTGTAGAAATTAGATAATATTTTTAAAGGTTTAATCAATCTCACAGGAAAATGAAATCAGATGTTTTTTAAATGATATATTTTACGAAACATTTGTTGTCAATCATGTGAATAAATTCAGTTAAATTGGTTTTTATTTAGAATTTTACTATTCTTATTTTATGAATTTTGAACTGTTGATTTTTAAAATCTAAAATAAATACTGAATGTATTAAACTATATTTGATAATTTTAGCTCATTTCCTTTTTGTATTAATTCAATAAAAACTCTTAAATATTGTTTTTCAACATCAGTATGAATAGAATCACTGAAAAAATAGAGCAACTACTTAACTTGTTGATATCTGACTGATACAGTTCATACTACAATAAATTAGACATACAATTATAACCAAAGCTCTAATTCTAACTAAAATTTAAAATGAAGTGTTTAATAGATAAAAGTTAAATGATGTATTTATTAATAACTATCCGCCACAGAGACTCTGTTAGAGTGGAGCACCTGGATGCACGTGCAGCTCCAGATGTAGCTCAGAGCCTAACGAGGAGAACATCTGCAGGTGTTCTGTGAGCTCAGGTGTGTTGTACCTGCGGTCAGCAGCAGCTCATGCTTCTCTGCACCAACCTGTGTCCACAAACAGAAGAGCCGGCTTGCTAGAATTCACGCGGTGAAGAGCGCGGGAGCTCGAGCTTACATGCAGCACAAAGGCAGCCAGCAGCTGATTGGCCCAGATCAGCAGGTAAACATGGAGACCAGGAGCCCAGCGGCTGCAGGTCGCTGCATGCAGGGCGTGAGCCGACGGAAGCGGGTTCTCCTTGTTCCATTGTGTTCTCCTATACGTTCCTGCGTCTGCTCGCCTGTCTGCTTCAACAGCGGCATTTGAACTGTTGCATGTGAACAATTAAAGGTCAAAGGTCGGACGATCTGCATGTTTGGCTGCTTGTCTCGTTCAGGCTCAGACCAAATGCACAGCGGTAATTGACCCAAAACACGCAGGTCCCTCTATTGTCCACTAGGCGGCAGCGATAAGCTGAGTCATGAAAACAGTGTGAGGGAGAAAACCAGCAGCCTCACTGAGCTCCTTCTCTGTTGAGCGCTAAGCGCCATCTGCTGAGGGGACCTGTGAAGGCTCCTTGTTGCTGATGGGGTCTTAAACTGCGGGGTGGACCCTGGCTCCTGGCCTGCTATAGATGGAGGCTTCAGGAAACCTAACACTACATATCACCCCACAGTGAAACACGGCGGTGGCAGCATCATGCTGTGGGACGGGGAAGAAGGTCAGGAAGAAGATGGAGCCACAGAAGAAAACCTGCTGCAGGAGACCTGAGACTGGGGTGGTGGTTCTCCTTCCAGCAGAAGAACCACTCTGAACATGCAGCAGGAGATAGATGGATGGTTTAGATCAGAGCAGATTCATGGGTCAGAACGGCCTAGTCAAAGTCCAGACCTGGATCCAGCTGAGGATCTGTGGCAGGACCTGAAAGATGACGTCTCCAGATGATCCAGAACATGTGTGAGGGAGTGTGACAGCTTCTGGAAAGCCTTGGTGGTGTCTCCTGCTGAAGAAAGGGACCTTCTGCTTTCTGCTGATGGTGACCAAGGTCCTCAGCTGGACTCTGGAGGCCTCAGTGTGTGTTTAACACTTTCAGGCATGAGGCTAGCCTTAAAGAAACTTTGTAAAGCAGTTAATAAAAATGTAGAACTTTCAGTTTTTAGCTTCTCTAGAGATGGAGAACCTGGTGGGTCTATGACCGTAACTGTGGGCGTTCCTCTCTCACATGGCGCTGGCCTGGACCTGCTGAAGGTTCTCTCCTGCATCACGGGTCTTCTCAGCTTCTCCTGGAACGTCTCCCTCTCTGCACCGTTCTGCTGACCTGCTGCAGTGATCAATGAGGACACATCCAGGTGGCTTAGAAGCCGATGGAAGCTGAAGATGATGACCTGGCCAACTGAGGCCACGGTTGGAGACACCGAATGACACAAGAAGGAGGTTCCTGGTGCTGAAGCACCGGTTCTGCTGGTGGATGACAGGCAGGGACCCACTGAGTGGACTGAAAGTGTCCAAGTCAAACAGCTAAACTGAAACCAAAGCAGCAGCTCGGTTCTTTCTTTAAACCTTGATCTGACAAACCGTAGCAAAAAGGACTTGATGGTCTGTGTCTTCTCGTCATTAAAACCAGAACATGCTCTCAGTGTCTCCTGCTGAGACTCTGATCACTCCTCTGGGTCCCAGGGTCATGGGTTTTATCAGGGACCCAGGTGGGGACACATCAGGACTGGAAGCAGGTCATTTAGGACATCTGATGTGGGAGGTCTTGCAGACGTCTGAGATCTTCCTGCTGACCTGGTAGTCCAGATCAGAGTCTACCAGGACCACGAAGTCCTGAATCTAAGTGTGGTTCTGCTCATTTTCTGGATGCAGTGAAGTTCTCACTGCAGACGCTGAGAATGTTGTCGTCTCTGTTAATGAAAGGTTGGAGCTATGAGGACGAAGGTTAGCTGCACCTTGTTTGAAGCGAACACTTTGATGGCCCTGGGCTGTTCCGGTCGTCAGGGTTTGTCGTGGTTGCTTGCTCTGCCAGGTTCAAGGTTCTGCTGGATTGTCTGGTTTCAGACCCCTGGAGGCTGGTTGAAGCTCAGACATGCAGCTCAGTGGGTTTTTCAGGTCCAAGTGGTTCCCAGCAGAGCTTCTGCAGCAGGTCACTGGTTCAGGTTCTTTCTCGTTTCCCCTGATCATGAAACCCTCCACAGGTCTCTGAACCCTCACAGTGGATCCTGTCTGCGCCAGGAGGCCTGGAGAGGAGCATGAAGGGGTTCTGCAGGAGCAGAGAGGATGACCGTCACAGCACACTAACAATCCCCTGTCATCTCCTCCTCCTCCTCCTCCTCCTCCTCCTCCTCCATTTTGACAGGCCTGTGGTTCTCTTAATTCACCGACACGTGGATAAATGAACTGAGGCTGTGCTGCATGGCAGCCAGGCAGCAGGGACAATGTGACCCAGAGGACCGACTGAAGAACCCATCAGCTGGTGGTCGTATTGTAGAAGATGGCTCCATCCCAGAGGAACAGCTGAGAGGAGGTCTGCTACCTTCACCAGAGCCGCTGCAGCCAAACGTAGAGGACCTGGCCGTTGTCACCATGACCAGAAGATATTTTTCCAAGTAGCCTGAGATCTGAAGATGTCTGCTGGTGTTGGTCCTTCATCTGAAAGCTATTCCATTTAGGCTCTAGCTGCAGAAAGAAGTCTGGATAGATTGATTTAGGACCAGAACCCTCTTGATCCCTTCGACCCAAACGCTGTGGATTGTGTTGAAGGGCTCATGTGAGTAGTTTCAGCAGTCAGCATCTTACCTCACCACAGTTTATACACACAGCTGACTCCACATAGGGTCTAGTGCAAGCCCAGTCAAGACCAAGGTGGCGGCCATTAGACAGTCCACCATGAGGAACGCTGCGTTGGTCCAAACTGGGTCAGGTCTGTAACAACATCTGCATGGACGGTCTGGGTCTGTCCCTCAGGGTCACATTCAGCCTGCAGCTTCCTCAGTTAGTCTGACGGCGTTCTGCAGCATTTCCACTGCCATCACCTGAATGTTCTGAGTGTTGGTCCCATCCAGATGTGTCCTCCCCTGTCCTGGGGTTCAGCTAATGCTGCTCTGTGTTTGTGTCCCGCAGGCGTCCAAAGAAGCTGGCCAGGCGCTGGTGTGTAAGATCAACCCGACCTTTGACCTGCAGCATCACCACCTGCTCAACTGTCTGGAGAAAACAACGGTGAGCAGAATTGATGAGAGAAACCGGACGTACAACCAGTTTTCTTACCTCCTCCACCTCTTTGCTCCTCAGAACCACGAGTTTGTAGACGAGAAGCCGCCGGAGTCGAGCTGCAGGGAATTAAGTCCGGTGAAGCAGCTGTCTCGCTCTTCCTCCATCTCCTCCTCCTCCTCGTCTAATGGCTTCTCCTGCTGCGGCCGCAGGAGGAGGAAGACCTTCACCGTGCCGAACTCCATGTCTCTGGGGCTGCAGGGCAGCATCCAGGAGCTGTGCACCATCCAGATCAGGGAGCGGCACATCACCAACAGGTCTGTGAGGAACAAGAAGGTGTTCCTGGTACGGCGGGAGTCATCATTTAAGATCTCCATGATGTTCAGGGAGGTTTCTGAGGGTTCACGCCTCTCTCAGGTAGAGAAGATGAGCCAGGAGATGCCGTTAGAGGCCACAGGAGTCCATGGAGACATCTCAGATGTTGTTAGGAACATAGAAACGTCCAGAAGATCATCAAAGGGGCTTGACTGTGTTGATGGTAGGAGGTGGAGGAGGTTCCTGAGCAGATTAATAAAGTTCTGGATTTTAATGCTCTGATAAACCTGGATGAACTGCAGAGGTAAGCAGATGCTGGACAGGAGGACCAGGAAGACCAAGAGGAGTCTTCAAACACCTGGGGTTGTGTCTGAACTGCTGCTCTTTGAACGCATCAGGTAGCAGCTTCTGGAGATCCTTAAATGGTTCTGGGGGCTGTTAAAGGGTTCTCAGAGGAACCAGGGATCTCTCTGGCGTTAATGAGCTTTTAGATGCCACCAGGAGGCAGCAGGAGGTTCTGTGGAGATCCAAGGCACTTTAGAGATTTCAGCAGCTGATGGATGTTCTTGGAGATGTTTATGAACAGCAGAGCTTCATCAGAGCTGGTTTTATAGATCATAAAGAGGACTGAGGAATCCTGAGCAGGTCTGCAGTGATCTGTGGGAGGTGTTGATCAGACTGGTTGTCCCAGGTGGTCCAGAAACACAGTGGATGGTTCAGGGAGGTGGGACATGTTCTCTCAGATGCTGCACCAGCAGCTCACCTCCTAAACTATCTACAGCATGAGCTAGTAGAGACTTTCCTGAAGCCTCCCAGCGGCTTCTAGATGAGATCTTCAGCATGCAGAGACCGCTCTGGTCAGAGGAGAGCAGCTTTCTGCTGGTATGAGCGCCGCAGCCTTCCTGTGCAAACACATGGCACAGGCGGTCACGTGATGCTGTGTTCCCACACAGTCAGACGGCAGGAATCCAGAGTATGTCCAGCTGTGGGAGGCTGTGGGAGGTCTGGGAACTGCCTCCTAAAAGGAAACCCATGCTGGTTCCTCTGTTTCAGCTGCAGATGTTGGCTGGTGGCAGCTGATGACCCTGTTAGCTGCTACGTGTTTGGCTCTAAACCGACGTGCTGGAGACTGAAGCTGCAGCAGGAGCTGAACCTGGATGGACTTTAGTGATGAAAACATACAGCTAGTGCCTCTCTGGCTGGGATTAAACCCGGTTCTCCAGAGCCAGGTCCCAGAAGAACCACAGATGACATTTTTAAATGAACCATTTAGGATCAAACTCTCCTTAGAAGCCCCAGAGGAATTCCAAAGAACCTCAAATGTTCCTCAAAGACATTTCAGGTTCCAGATTGTTCAGTGAGGAAAGTGATTAGGCAGATTTAGAGTAAATCTTTATTTGCCCAAGAGGTTTATTTCTGTCAGGAAAGGAGAGATACATCTCTAGAAGATAATAAAACGAGGACCATGAATGAAGAAAAATAAATGATGATTAGACAGCAATCAATCCCTTCTTCTAATGAAGGATCTGCTTCTTGCTTGGTTCCTCTGGTGTTTTGGTGAGGAGCTTCAAGTCTTTCAGTTTGTAAGGTCTATTTACCATCACCCTAATCTTCAGATCCCTCAACAGATTCTCTATCAGGACACAGTCAGAACTCTGGCTGGGCCTCTCCAAAACATTAACTTCAGGGCCAGTCAGAAGAAAGTGGTTACTTTACTCTGCAGGGGTAAGAAGAACCTACCTGGAATGTCTCCAGAGGCATTTTACCTGCGTCTGAACACCTGAACTACTGGCTCAGCGTAGGGTTAGGGTTGGACTGCAGATAGCTGTTCTACTGAGAACATTTAGGGATCTCTAAACGTTCCACTCGTCGTCATTAACACTGAGATTTATCCCTGCAGGCCTCTTATAGATGTCACAATACTCACAATCAAATCTTGATTATAAATCACCTGATGCTCTCCGAATTCTTAAATCCAGGTGGTAACTCTCACATCTTCTCCTGCTTCTCTTTCCAGTCGATCCAGCCTTAATGCCAAATTCGAGGAGACGCTCCCTCTGAACTGCGAGCAGCCGTACCTCTCCCCGGCTGTCATCAGCCTTCCTACGCCCGGCACCACGCCAGAAGGAGACCGATCCACAGGGTCCCTCGACTACTCCCAGGCCAACATCGTCCGGGTTTCTGCTCTCTAGTGCCCATCTGGCCTCCCTTCACTCCAGACTGTGGCTCCCTGTCCCGAAGGGCTGGACAGACGATGGGAGAAGGTCCAGTGAGAAACATCTACATCCGTATACTCCATCACGGACCGGAGCTGGAATAACATATTCTCCTAAGAAGGACTTTTATTCCCTGATGAAACGGACAGCTTGGCTAATGGCCAGTCTTCTGCGTGGTGCAAGAGAACCGCATCAGCATCAATGTTCTACACATATTGCTTTATTTGACCTGCTGTTTCAGGTCTGATCAGACTCAGAGAGACCGCGGGGTTCTTCTGCACAGGACTGGAGGGAGCAACAGTCCACTTGGAAACCAACCTACAAGAACTTACAGACGTGAGGGCTTCACTGGGGCTGACTATGTTGCTGGTACCCCAGTCCTGGGCAGGGTACCCCTGTCAGCAGAGGTAGGAGCCAAGGCGGACCAGAGAAACTGAAAACACACCCAGACATTCTGACACTACTCCTGGGTCTCCTGAGAGGGTTCTCTGTTATTCCCTCTATAACCACAAACCAAAGTCCTTGGAGCTCCTTTGATAAACAGAGTAGAAACTATTTTTCCACCTCAGTCAGTGGTACACGTGTCAGACCTAAACCAACCCAGCACACTCCCATTGATAGAGGCCAACACCACTCATGTATATTTCCTTTCAGGCCTACAGCCAAACATCTAACCGCAAACAACCCTCAGACCTTCAGTCTTCTGCTTGTTCTTCTCGTGTCAGGCCTCATCTTGGAGCAGCAGTGGGTTCTCAGAGTGTTGAGACCAGAGAGCACTGGTTTGCCTAAAGCACTCCACACCAAAGCAATACTGGGCTGGCTGCTGAACAGGACTCACAGGGCTTTAAAGAGCTGTTGGTTTTAAAAGCATGCACGGCCCTAAACATGTCTGCTGTCTGTCCAGACAGAAAAGGCCACCGTGAAAATAAAACATCCAAAGGCTTTATCTCACCACTATGAGCCTTTTTCAGTATATTGTGTATTTCTGACCAAAGAATGTGATTTTGACACAAGCTAAACAGGTAGTGTGCTGGTTTTAAAGACAACAAATGTGATCGGGAAACAGAAGTAGCCTGAAATAATATATACGTGACAGGAGAAGGAGTTCCTACAGGTAATGGTGTTCCACTAAAGTAAGCAAAGAGGACTACAGCTTGGACTTTCTCTCAGAGACATGCTGGGAGCGATTAGCAGGATATTGCTGCTGCTTTCTGGACAGGAGGAGCATGATCCCCAACACCTGGAAGATTGAGCTGACCGAGCAGCCATCTCCAGCCATGCCAGATTAGTATCTTGTCCTCATGTGTCACTGTGGGGGTAAATCCGGTTGTTATGTCAGATGAAATGAGCATTTTGAAGGTATTATTTGCTGTGGTGTCTTTATGTTTGAAGACTTTGGTATCATTTAAATTAATCTTTTTACCGACGCATGCTAATTCAAGCAAACATAGTGGAGCAGTGGTTACCTGCAGGCTCCTAAACTTTATGACTTTATGACTACACATCTAAGAGCAGCAAGATGAGAATGATTGTTTGAATGATTGATTGTTCATGAAAGGACAGAACCAAGAGGACATTAACAAACTTACTCAATAACATCTGTTAGCAGCTAGTTTAAAGCGCAGCGCCGCGTTTTCTCAGGCTAAAACGTGTCTGTGTCACTCGACCCTCTGTCCCTTCATACCTAAAGTAACTTTTCAGGGTAAGAGGACAGCCTGTTTGAGGACAGTTGTACCAATACATCACAGTGTGACGCAACATTGCTTCGTCCTACGACATTGATTCCATGGCGGCGAGGACGAGCCTTTTCACGCTCCCGCTCCAAATGCCATGACATTTTTTTTCATGTTTTGGTGCTTATCTTTGCCCAATTTCACCAATATAGAAATAGGTGTTTAGACTTAGACTTAGACTTTCTTAGACTTAGACTTTCTTTATTGTCATTTTGTATACACAGAGTGCATACAGAACGAAATTTCGTTTTTCACACAGCTCAGAAATATTGCAGTAACTCTACAGGATACCTTGCGGTGAATTACAGTACAGGATAAAGTGCAGTGATAAATCGCAGTCACTTACAGGATAAGTTTCAATTGACTTCCGGATAAAGTGCAGCAGTGAACAGTAGGCAGTTGAAATGTAAACAATGTAAAACAAATGTAAACAAATATGCAGTAAGGTGCAGCAGTGATTTAAAAGTAGACAGTTGCATTGTACACAGTTTTGCAGTACGTTTCCCGGTAAGGTGCAGCAGCAATTTTGCAGGATACAATACAATGTGCAAATGTGCAAATCAGCGAGTCGAGTGTGGTACACAGTTTTTATACTTCAGCAGTTCAGCAGTTCAACAGTCTGATGGCAGCAGGGAAAAAGCTTTTGCAGAACCTGGTGGACCTGCAGCGGATGCTGCGGAGCCTCTTCCCAGAGGGCAGCAGGGAGAATAGTCTATGGTGGGGGTGTGAGGGGTCCCTGAGGATGTTACGGGCTCGAGACACACAGCGCTGCGATGAAATGTCTTTAATGGAGGGAAGAGGAGCCCCGATGATTCCTTCTGCTGTCCTCATCACTCTCCTCACGTTCTTCCAGTCGGAGGCACTGCAGCCTCCACACCACACAGAGAGACAGCTGGTCAGAATACTCTCTATGGTGCTTCTGTAGAAGGTCGTGAGGATGGGCGGGGGCAGGTGGGCTCTCCTCATCCTCCGCAGAAAGTAGTCGCTTCTGTGCCCTCTTCACCAGTGACGTGGTGTTCACAGTCCAGGTGAGGTTGTCCGTGATGTGCACCCCCAGGAACTTGGTGCTGCTGACCACCTCCACCGCTGAGTTGTTGATGAGCAGTGGAGCATGGTGAGGCCAGTTTTTCCTGAAGTCGACGATGATCTCCTTCGTCTTCTCCACGTTCAGGATCAGGCTGTTGTCTCTGCACCAGCCCACCAGCTGCTCCACCTCCTCTCTGTAGTCCTGATCGTTGTCGTATCTGATCTGGCCCACCACCGTTGTGTCGTCTGCAAACTTCACGATGTGATTGGTGGTGGACCTGGGGACGCAGTCGTGTGTCATCAGGGTGAACAGCAGGGGGCTTAGGACGCAGCCCTGAGGGGAGCCCGTGCTGAGGGTGATGACGTCAGAGGTGTTCTGTCCGACCCGGACTGACTGAGGTCTGTTGGTGAGGAAGTCTAGCAGCCAGTTTCGTAGGGGTGTGTTGAAGCCCAGATGCTCCAGTTTTCCCACCAGATGTTGTGGGATGATGGTGTTGAACGCTGAACTGAAGTCCAGGAACAGCATCCGCACGTGCGTGTTCTTCTCATCCAGGTGTGCCAGGCTCAGGTGAAGAGCAGAGGAGATGGCGTCCTCAGTGGAGCGGTTCCGCCGGTAGGCAAACTGGAACGGGTCGAGTGTTGGGGGGAGACTGGAGACGATGTGTTCCTTTACCAGCCTTTCAAAGCACTTCATCATGATGGGAGTCAGTGCAACAGGCCGGTAGTCGTTGAAACAGGTGACTTGAGGTTTCTTTGGCACCGGAATGATGGAGGCAGACTTGAAGCATGCTGGCTTCATTTATTTGATTTGTTCCTATTCATTTCTATTAGTTAAAGGGTGAAGAAACTGTTAGGGGAAGACCTTTAAATTTATTCTACCTTTAAGGAGACAATTATTTACTTCAAAACAAACAAAGCAGTTAGAGGGAAGTCTGAAAAGTCCTGGTTTCATGCTGAAGCACCTTTTGATTCAGTTTCCCCTCCAGTTTTCTCAGGTAGACTGACCATATAATGTTCACCTACTCTGCATTTTCATCCGCCGTCACAAACCTCGGTTCTGTCTGAAGAAAAGTGACTCCAGAGCATGATGCTGCCACGCCATGTGTCCCTGTGGGGGTACAGGCTTTCCCAACCCACTAATCCAGTCTGACGGAGGAAACCGCAGATTATTGGCACATGTAGAAGACAACCAGAACCAACCAGAGGCTCCTTCCCTGTGGACCTCTGCAGCCTCCCTGAGGTTATATACACCAAGCCTCCATCCTGATAGTGCTTTATGGTCCTTTCTGTGGATAAATAGCCCCAGCACCGGGCCTGATTACCAGATAAACAGATGTAGCGCCATCTAGTGGCAGTATTGCAGAACTATCAAAATGACAGTTTACTTAATTTATAAATCACTTGTAAATAATGCCGGTTTGCCTAATTAATAAATCAAAATTAAATAATGTCGGACTGAGCCTGACCCTCTGCAACGCCTCTCAGTAAAGCAGCAGCTCGGCGTGATGAAGACCAACGTTATTAATTAAATAAAACGATCTACAGCAGCTTTAAGAGCCTCAGATCAGAACATTTACTCTCGTCAGTCAACTCTGCGTCACATCTGAGCCTCGGCAGCTTTAGCTTCTGTGAACACCAACGTTCACACTGGATTCCCACAGACATTCCAGGCTTCTCCCTCCTGGAATCACTTTTTTTTTCCCATTGGATCTTGGACCTTTCTCTTTCGCTGGAAGATGCTAATAGCCGTTAGCCACTTCCTTGTTTTATACACTGCTGCACATGCTCAGTACTACTAAAATCGTAAATAAACACGAAAGGCTTTATTTACTGACAAACTGAGCAAAAACAAAGCATAAAACACCAAAATAACAACTAATACACCATAATAATGTAGCTATGGACCTTTAACGTTGCATGAAAATAAAAATTTTTCATGCTTTTGTCATTTTAAAATCCATATAAATGCAGGTGTGATTAAAAAGGAAAAGCAACATGATAAAATACTATTTCAGATGCAGCTCACAGGTGGGTGATGCTATTTTTTAAGCAGGACGGAGGGCCACATGTGGCCCCATGTTGGTGATGTACTCCTGCTGACTGAAAGCTTTGTAGGGGGAGAGCCTTCTGATCTTGGTGGCTTCAGCTGAAGGATGAAGATGTGAGGAAAACCCAAACGGGACCGCAGAGCTTCAGCAGATTCTCTACAGCTGGTGTCGGGTGTGAACTGCTGAAACTGAACCAAAAGCTGCTTTAACAATGTTCAATTCAATTCAATTCAATTTTATTTATATAGCGCCAAATCATGAAACATGTCATCTCAAGGCACTTTACAAAATCAACTTCAATCATATTATACAGATTGGGTCAGATTATACAGATTGGTCAAAATGTTCCTATATAAGGAAACCAGTTGATTGCTTCAAAGTCCCGACAAGCAGCATTCACTCCTGGGGAACCGTAGAGCCACAGGGAGAGTCGTCTGCATTGTACATGGCTTTGCAGCAATCCCTCATACTGAGCAAGCATGAAGCGACAGTGGGAAGAAAAACCACCCATTAACGGGAAAAAAAAACCTCCGGCAGAACCGGGCTCAGTATGAACGGTCATCTGCCTCGACCGACTGGGGCTTAGAGAAGACAGAGCAGAGACACAACAAGAGAGACAAAAAAGCACAGAAGCACACATTGATCCAGTAATCTGTTCTATATTAGATGGTAATAGTGGTGATCTGTCCTCCCTGGATGATTTCACAGTCAACAGAACGCCAGACCAGGTGTACCTACTATGAAGAAAAAAGAGAGAGAACAAAAAGTTAAAAGCTGAAATGACAACAGTCATTTCAATGTAATACAATGCAAATCTGGAGAACAGTAAAAATCAGTAGAGTGAGAGAAATAGATCCTGATGTCCTCCAGCAGCCTAAGCCTATAGCAGCAAAACTATAAAGGTAGCTCAGGGTAACATGAGCCACTCTGACTAGAAGCTTTGTCAAAAAGGAAGGTTTAACAACTTTAACAATGTTTTAGTTTAAAGTCTGCCCTGACTGGTTCTGGTTCTGGTTTTGGTTCTGACAGGGCAGGGACAGGCCAGTGGTGAGTAGCTGCTGCTTGGCCTGTAGATAAGCCGACTGTAAAGACACCGGTCCCGTTAGCGGAGCTGCAGAGCCGTAGCCGTGGTACCAGACGGTGCTTTACGTGCTCCGTTGCCCCCTGCAGGTTCCAGGTTTGTAATGTGAGCAGCAGCAGGTGATTTAGGAGCTTATTTCCTTTTTAAGTTCATTTTGTTGTTTTATTTCTGGGTTCATTTTAGTCTTGATCCACTCCTTTGTTGACGTTTCAAGTTGAATTTAGGAATCAGGTGATCTTCCAGCCACAGTGACCACAAACCTGTCGCTGTCTGGCTGGAGGTCCAGTTCTGCAGAACTGTGACCTACGGTGTGATGAGCCTGAACCAGAAAGCTGATGAAGGTTCTGTTTCTTCTCTGAGACGTGTTCTGATCCGTTGATTCCCAGGTGGACCAGTGTGAGCGTGGTCCTGTTACGGTGTTTCTGTAGGAGTGGATCTACTCCTCTGCTTGAGCCGAGCGGTTCTGGTTCTGATCCAGACCCTGTATCGGTTTTATATGAGAGCTCTATGCCAGAACCGCCTGCTTTCCTCTGTACAGAAACTCTGTAAAAAATGTCTGTTTGTGAAACAGAACTGAAGCGTTCACAGTTTCATTGGACAGATTTTATTCATAACTCTGTAATCTGCACATTATGGAGGCCTCTGTTTACTAACAACACTTCACTTTACAGATTTATTACTTATAAATCATTATAAATCATTAATTGTTCTTCAGAAAACACAACAACCTTCTAAAGCACAGATTAGATCAAACATTTCTGTGATGTTTAAGATCTTCTGACCCAAGCACAAATGAACCGTTTCAGGAGAATCCTTGTTATAAAAGGTTATGTTATAAAATCAGGAGAATGTCCTTAATCTCCATGATGTCACACAGGTGGAGGAAGGAGGTTCTAGGTTAAAGAGCAGGAACTGGTGGTGAATGGACTGGATTTATACACGCATACATTCCCCAGTACAACATAGGGTTAAGTGCCTTGCCCAGGGGCGCATCAATATGCGAGAGGGGGAGCTGGAATTGAACCCATAACTTCATGATTACCGTTCTATCCACTGAGCCACAGTGAAAGATGTCCTCAGGGCATTCCTGTAGTCTGATTAAGTCGCTGGGTTAGATTGTTGTGGACATTTATCTGTCATCAGAATAAAGTTCAAAGAAGAAGAGAATTAACCCGAGCACTGAACCCTGTGGCTCTCCAGAAGTCCCTGCTGGCTGTCCAACCTTCTATTTTATTAATCTCAGTTTTAGGTCCAGATTTCCAAATGTCTTAAATTTAACACATCATTTTCTTCTTCCCAGTTTTCATTCTTGAAAGATTGTGCATCTATTCCCCATGTTGTAGTTCTAGAAAAGGAACTTTTGTTACCAGTTAGAAGACTACACAGCCCATGATGCACTGCAGCAAACAGCAGGGTGGGTAGAAAGTTAACGCGGAGCTTTTCCTGCTAACAGGATTAGAAACAAGCAGCTGTCCTTCATCATGGTGTATTTACCAGGGTCTTCCTCTGCCTCGGGGCCAGTCAGTGTAACGCAGCGGCCTGGACGCTGGGATAAAGCTCTTAAGGTCACGGGACAAACAAAGGTTTCTCTACTTTAAAAGGTCTAAATGTGCATATGAGTTATTAAGCAACCCCTCAGTCTTCTGTGAGATTCATGCAAGTGTTGGATTTAAAACCTGAGTTTTTCTGGCTTTTTAAATTAACAGTGGCATAAACGCTCCCGGGGAAAACTTCTCCTGAACTTGAACAAAGGAGTCGGTCAGACTAACCGGATCTAAGCCAGTCTAGTCCTGATGGTGTCACGATTTGGGTTTTGTCTTGGTTTATGTTATCAGATTTATTAGTTAAGTTTCTGATTTTGGGGTCTTGTTTGGTTTTGATTTAGACATGTTTTTCTGTTTAGGTTCTGTGTTAGTTTTGGTTTATGGAATAGGTTAGATTTTATTGTAGTTTGATTTTATTTATGTTTCCAGTTCAGTTATGTCTCTTCCCAGCAATCTGTTTATCTGTCACTCCCCCAAACACCAGTTACCAGCCTATCACATCTGCTCATCTGTCAACCTCCAGTCACTAGCCAATCAGTTCAGTTTCCACCTGTCACTTGTAATTAGTCTTCACTCCCGTTCACCTGCTCACTCCACTATATAGTTCTGCCTCGGTCTTCAGTTATCTGCCAGATCATTTAACGAGCCACGGTGAGTTTAGTTCCAGCATTCTTTATTCTGATTGACCTGTTGACGATAACCCGAGAGCCTTTTTGATTCTGAGCCAGCCTGTTCCCTGATCTGTTTTTCCTGCCCTGTCTGACTGATTTACCGGTTTACCGACTAGTTTCTGTCCTATGGTTATCCGAGCTTGCTTTGCCCTGTCTGTACCTCTGCCTATTTTGGACTGCTTTTTGTGTACCGGATTTTGGACTGCCCTTTTGACTATTGAGCCCGCCTGTTCCTGTTTTCATTATTAAAATCCTGTTTTTTGCCTTAACCTCACTTGTTGGGTTTGAATACTGGGTTTGCCTGATTCACGATCATAACAGAATGATCTGGCCCACTAAAACCTATCGCCCAACAAGTTTTTAGAGGTTTTTTTTTTCCCCTCCACACGCTATGGCTTGGGAGGGTTCCAGATTGGCGTTCTGTCCCCCTGGTATCGGTCCCAGACGCCATCTCTCCAGCAGCCGCAGCAGCAGTAACCCGCTGCCTGCTCCGAGTTTACGATTGGGAGGGCTCTTTGTCACAAATTCAGATTCAACTCAGAATAGAAGGGATCACTCACCCAGCGACACCGCTGTCGGCTCTGCCCATGGGTTTTATCCAGAACCAACTTTGTTTATGGAGGTCGAAGCGGAGGTGGTGCGGGATCTTCGCCCGGATCTTTTTTTCTCTCTCCCTCCAGAGGAGGAGATGCAGGGAACGCTGTGGGCTCCACCGATCCCGGCTCTACCGACAGGATCAAACCTCCAGCAAGTCCTGCCGTCCCGCCGTCGGAGGAGGGGACGGAAACCTGTGGGTCGCTCCTTCACCCGTTCTGTTCGGCCGACAGGCGAGTCAGTACCGCGCCCGTCCGTTGCCACTTCCTGCCCAGTGGATCGGAGTCCGGTGCTTCCCAGAGCTGAGCAGCCCACAGCGCCTCCTGTTGGCGCCCGTGATGCTGAGGATCTGGCTCTGGAGGACCAGTTAAGAGCTTTTGCCCCTATTATTAAAGACCTTAGGGAGGCTCTTTTCTGCCAGTATTCAGAGGAGCTGGAGGCAAAATTAAAGGAGGTCGAGGGGCACTATAGAGCGGCTCTCCAAGGGTTCTATAGTGGACTCAATCCTGTCCCCAAGGGTCCAGCCGACGCCCCGGCACCTGCACCTGTCCCAGAGGACCCGCCTCCTACCTCAGCTCCAGTGCCGGCCTCCGGCAGCTATAAGGCAGCACTGTCTGCGCAGCCGGCCCAAGACGCTGCAACCCCGGAGGGTCCGCAGCCGGCCCAAGACGCTGCAACCCCGGAGGCTCCGCAGCCGGCCCAAGACGCTGCAACCCCGGAGGCTCCGCAGCCGGCCCGAGACGCTGCAACCCCGGAGGCTCCGCAGCCGGCCCGAGACGCTGCAACCCCGGAGGGTCCGCAGCCGGCCCGAGACGCTGCAACCCAGGAGGGTCCGCAGCCGGCCCGAGACGCTGCAACCCAGGAGGGTCCGCAGCCGGCCCGAGACGCTGCAACCCAGGGGGGTCCGCCGCCGGCCCGCGACGTGGGAACCCAGGAGGGTCCGCCGCCAGTCTGCGACGTGGGAACCCAGGAGGGTCCGCCGCCAGTCTGCGACGTGGGAACCCAGGAGGGTCCGCCGCCAGTCTGCGACGTGGGAACCCAGGAGGGTCCGCCGCCAGTCTGCGACGTGGGAACCCAGGAGGGTCCGCCGCCAGTCTGCGACGTGGGAACCCAGGAGGGTCCGCCGCCAGTCTGCGACGTGGGAACCCAGGAGGGTCCGCCGCCAGTCTGCGACGTGGGAACCCAGGAGGGTCCGCCGCCAGTATGCGACGTGGGAACCCAGGAGGGTCTACCACAGGGCCACGATGAGGGGGTTCAGACGAGCCCTCTTTCAGGCCGCAACTCGGGGGCTCATCGGGACACTGGGCGCCGTGGCCCTCGCCCAGACGACAAGCGGCGCCGTGGCCCTCGCCCAGACGACAAGCGGCGCCGTGGCCCTCGCCCAGACGACAAGCGGCGTCGTGGCCCTCGCCCGAACGACAAGCTCCGTCGGGGGCCTCGCCGAGAAGACAAGCACCCAGAGCCCCATGGAGACTTAGAGGCCCCTGGACCTCTTCGGAAGCTCTTACCCCCTCATCTTTGGCTTGACAGCCAATTTCCCAAGTGGCTGACCAAACTGTCTTTGTCGGAGGTTCTGGAAGGGTTATTGATGAGGTTCTGGGTGTTAAAGGGTCTGGGAGCATCTGAAGTCTGTGGTCCGGGGCCTCCTGAACCTGAAGCCTGTAGCCCGGGGTCTCCTGAACCGGAAGCCTGTAGCCAGGCCCCGTCTGAACCTGAAGCCTGTAGCCAGGCCCCGTCTGAACCTGAAGCCTGTAGCCAGGCCCCGTCTGAACCTGTAGTCTGTAGCCAGGCCCCGTCTGAACCTGTAGCCTGTAGCCAGGCCCCGTCTGAACCTGTAGCCTGTAGCCAGGCCCCGTCTGAACCTGTAGCCTGTAGCCAGGTCCCGTCTGAACCTGTAGCCTGTAGCCAGGCCCCGTCTGAACCTGTAGCCTGTAGCCAGGCCCTGTCTGAACCTGTAGCCTGTAGCCAGGTCCCGTCTGAACCTGTAGCCTGTAGCCAGGCCCCGTCTGAACCTGTAGCCTGTAGCCAGGGGCCGTCTGAACCTGAAGCCAGTAGCCAGGGGCCGACTGAACCTGAAGCCAGTAGCCAGGGGCCGACTGAACCTGAAGCCAGTAGCCAGGGGCCGACTGAACCTGAACTCTGTAGCCAGGCTCCTCCTGAACTCTGTAGCCAGGCTCCTCCTGAACTCTGTAGCCAGACACCTCCTGAACTCTGTAGCCAGGCTCCTCCTGAACTCTGTAGCCAGGCTCCTCCTGAACTCTGTAGCCAAGCGCCTCCTGAACTCTGTAGCCAGGCGCCTCCTGAACTCTGTAGCCAGACGCCTCCTGAACTCTTTAACCAGGCCTCTCTTCTAGCTCTTAGTCCGGCGTTGTCTCCAGCCTTTAGTCCGGCGGCAGGTTCTGTTCTTTCTCTCTCCAGACGTCGGTTCCTGAGGGTCCGGTTCTACCGACGGTCCCCGAGGTTGCTGCTCGGCCGCCGGCCTATGAGAGACCTGCTCCGCCGCCGGTCTATGAGAGACCTGCTCCGCCACCGGCCGCCGGACATCGTTGCTAACCGGGGCCGTCCTTCAGGACACCCGCCGGATTACCTGTCTCACAGAGGTCGTCCGCCGGAGAACCTGACACGCCTAGGACGTCCGCCGGAGAACCTGACACGCCTAGGACGTCCGCCGGAGAACCTGACACGCCTAGGACGTCCGCCGGAGAACCTGACACGCCTAGGACGTCCGCCGGAGAACCTGACACGCCGAGGACGTCCGCCGGAGAACCTGACACGCCGAGGACGTCCGCCGGAGAACCTGACACGCCGAGGACGTCCGCCGGAGAACCTGACACGCCGAGGACGTCCGCCGGAGAACCTGACACGCCGAGGACGTCCGCCGGAGAACCTGACACGCCGAGACCGTCCTTCGGGACGTCCGCCGGAGAACCTGACACGCCGAGGCCGTCCTTCGGGACGTCCGCCGAACAACCTGACACACCGAGGCCGTCCTTCGGGACGTCCGCCGGACAACCTGACTCGTCGGGGCCGTCCTCCTGGACGACCGCCTGAGACCCTGACTCGTCGGGGCCGTCCTCCTGGACGCCCGCCTGAGAACTTGACTCGTCTTGTTTTGTTTGAGTTTTTATTTGGACATTTATTTGATTCTAGCCCTCCGTCCTGTACCTCCCTCCACCCACCCGAGCTAGTCTGTTTTGTTTCTGAGGCCGTCTGGAATCCGGCCTTGAGGAGGGGGTTCTGTCACGATTTGGGTTTTGTCTTGGTTTATGTTATCAGATTTATTAGTTAAGTTTCTGATTTTGGGGTCTTGTTTGGTTTTGATTTAGACATGTTTTTCTGTTTAGGTTCTGTGTTAGTTTTGGTTTATGGAATAGGTTAGATTTTATTGTAGTTTGATTTTATTTATGTTTCCAGTTCAGTTATGTCTCTTCCCAGCAATCTGTTTATCTGTCACTCCCCCAAACACCAGTTACCAGCCTATCACATCTGCTCATCTGTCAACCTCCAGTCACTAGCCAATCAGTTCAGTTTCCACCTGTCACTTGTAATTAGTCTTCACTCCCGTTCACCTGCTCACTCCACTATATAGTTCTGCCTCGGTCTTCAGTTATCTGCCAGATCATTTAACGAGCCACGGTGAGTTTAGTTCCAGCATTCTTTATTCTGATTGACCTGTTGACGATAACCCGAGAGCCTTTTTGATTCTGAGCCAGCCTGTTCCCTGATCTGTTTTTCCTGCCCTGTCTGACTGATTTACCGGTTTACCGACTAGTTTCTGTCCTATGGTTATCCGAGCTTGCTTTGCCCTGTCTGTACCTCTGCCTATTTTGGACTGCTTTTTGTGTACCGGATTTTGGACTGCCCTTTTGACTATTGAGCCCGCCTGTTCCTGTTTTCATTATTAAAATCCTGTTTTTTGCCTTAACCTCACTTGTTGGGTTTGAATACTGGGTTTGCCTGATTCACGATCATAACAGATGGTCCCTGCAGCACCGTGCAGCCTCTGTAGGACAACGCTGAGGTCCACTGAGGTCCAGCAGAGCAGATACAGACCCAGCTGAGGGTCAAAGGTCCGACAGAATCAGGACTCGCTCCATCGTCTTTCCAGAAACTCAGAATTAAAGCAGCTGATGTTCAGCAACAAGCTGCAGGTTCTCTGGGTTCCTCTGTGAGAGAACATCCAAGAGAGAAGGACTCAGAGGAACTTAAGGTGACGTCAGAGCTCCAGCCTGGAGGAGAGCTGCCGGTCTGCTGGATGAATGTGGGAATATTTAGTATTTGAATAAAACATTAAGGTGCAGGTTGATCTGGATGTACCGCGCAGAACTCAACATTATTAACGAGGAACGTTTGTGAGTACAGAGCAGATGTACACTGGACCACCTTGGAGGTCATCTCTGGGCTGGACTTGTGGATGCTGACTCTCCACGGATGGATGAGATGATTCAGAGACGAGGACTGAAGGTCTCAGATCAGATTTAGTTATTCATCAAACGGCCAAGCTTCATCACTGCTTCTCTCTAAAGCAGCTGCTCTGCTCTCTGGGACTCACTTCAGCACATTTTGCAGACTTTGGCTGTAAAGATCAGAGTTATTGTCATTGTTTCTGGTGAACATGTGATGTAATTGTTCTTTGATGTTGTCAACAATAATTTCCTATTTTCCCCCCCGATGTTTTTCATGGGAAATGAATGCTTTCCATTCCTGCTGATATTTTTCTAGAGCCATGCATGTGTGTGAAGCCGACACAGAAGTTCTTATTTATCTGTACAATAAAGAGGATTATTATCACACCTGTTGTTTCTGGTCTTCATGGTCCTGCGGTTCTGAACCAGGTGAAGGAGTGCAACATACAAGATAATAAATCCGGAGCTTCAGCTTTCAGCTCAGCACCTTCTTCACCACCGCAGACCGGAGCGATGTCCTCATGACTAAACTCTGAGCCATCCGTCCAGCTAGATCAACCTGCTGGTGGTCCGTCCTGTCGTTCTGCTTTAACCAGCCGGTACATGAATGAAACCAAACCAAAGTCCCCTTCCAGATGAAGCTCAGGGTGTAAGAAAGCTTGAGAGAAACCAGCACTACGGCTGCACCCATGGCAGTAAAGAGTAAGGAGGTAGAGAAGGTCAGTCACAGGTTAGATGGTCTTATTCCAGTGACATAGCAAATGTCCAACATCCTGCTCAGTTTCTCACAAACGTTCCACACTGACATGTCCATGGTGTCCATGAGAAGGTGCAGCTCTTTGGTCAACAGTTCGGTTCCTGAAGCGAGCTTCTTATAGAAGTAGTCTGAAGGCAACGCTGGTCCTCTGGTGCTTCAGCTGAGGAAAACCAACCCCAACCGCAGCATCCAGACTGAGCCGACGCCTTCTTCTCTTTGGTGGACAGAAACCCGGAGACAGGAGAACAAAGTTCAGAAAGAACCTGGGCCAGGTGGAGTTCAGGAGCGCTTGTCCTGGTACCGTCTGACAGAGCCGCAGGTCTCTGCCTGGATCAGAGAGCACGCTGGTTGGAGACCAAGCTGAGGAACGTTGGACAGAGAAGGTGGTTTTGGGTCACCTGAAGGGGATGATAATAATTTATGTTGACTGGTTTAAGTTAGAATAGAACCGAGACCATTGAAGCCCTGAGCAGAACGGTTCCAGTGCTGAACTAGGACCGGTTCTTGGTCCGGTTCCTCTGGCCCATGAGTCCAGGGATGTGTGCAGGTGGACCATCTCCATCTCCACAGGAACTCCTGATGTCTTCAGTCCTCGGTGGTGTTCTGGGCTACTCTTTGTTTAATGTTTAGTCAAAGTTAAGTTAGATCAGTTTGTAAAGGTCCAGGTTGTGACGTTCACCTCGTTTGTTCAACTTTACTAAACGTGATCCATCATGAATTGTAGCTGAGTGGACGTGGACTGGTGGACGCTGTGCGCTCACATCTCCTGTTTTCACTGAAAACCCATGAGAAACGTTTTCATGTGAACTCAGGCGCGATAATGTGAATAAGCAGAAATAAAGAGCTTTGTTTCCAACGGGCGTGGCTCTTGGCTCACAGCTTGAAGTAAGTTCTGTTAATGGAGCGTCAGCATAAAGTCTTTTCCTGCCACGCTACGCCGCAGTGTTAAGCCACTCCATCTCCACCTGAGGACGTTTCAGCTCAGCCTCAGCCACGTCTGTGTGTCCTTTAATCGTACGTCCACGGCCTGATTTTGAAGCGTCGGTGCTGGTTCCGTTGGTTGCTGCAACCGAAGCGGCGTCCTCAGGCAACCCAGGAGTCACTTGTGAGTCCGACTCGTGGAACTGCCGACCGTAGTAGAGCGCCCAGAGCAAGGTGAGGGTGAGCGCCATGGCCAGGATCTGCGCCACGCCGATAGAGACCCCCAGGAACCGCAGAACCTGCAGCGGCCTCGTCCCTCGAATGAAGCTGTAGATCTTCGGTCCGCAGCCCTGGAACACACAGAGGAAGGAAGACGTTTTCCTGAAGCTCGTCTTCACGTCTAGCTCAGATTTCAACAGCTCTGATTGGCTGAGAGTGCTGACGTGGGCCGTCCAATCAGAGGCGGCGGTCTCACCTCTTGGTGCAGGTCACTGAGGTCATGGTGGTGGGCGTGGCGAGCGCAGCCAGGGTACTGAGTGGTGCAGCAGGAGTCAGGAGGCCACTCCATCTCCGTCATCTCCAGCCAGTCGGTGAAGTAGATCACCCCACAGCATTTAAACTGAGGGACACACCTGTGAGCGCAGCCACTTCCTGCTACTCTACCTGTGTACCTGTGTACCTGTGTGTGTGTGTACCAGTGTGTGTGTGTGTGTGTGTGTGTGTGTACCTGTGTCTGGAAGCTGTCCCAGGTGTGTGTGAGCCACTGATAACGCTGCAGGCCGTAGTTCGGCATCCGGAACTTCAGGCTGATCATGTCAGCTCGCTGTACTGAGGGCTGGACACACACACACACACACACACACACACACACACACACACACACACACACACACACACACACACACACACACACACACACACACACACACACACACACACACACAATCATCAACCAATGAGCATGAAAAGCCCAAATGTTGTGGAGGAGATGTTCATGGAGGTTGTTCCTGGACAGAGTGTGTGAAGGTGGAGGTTCCTGAGATGTTCCTCAGTTTGCAGCTGGAACATCTAGAACTTTTCGTTAACTGCTGTCCTCAGACCTGCATGTTGATTTCCTCAGATTAGGCTTAGAAAAGATGCTGCTGCCACTTCCTTCATGCTCTTACTTTCTGCAGCTGCTGCTGTTAAAATTGGTTTCCTGATTACCTGACTTCAATTCGGTTCCTGCCGTGGAACCGGGGGAAGGTAGGAAACTGGACCCAGAGACCAACCCTGGCTCCGTCATGCCAAATGCCACTGCTAACCTCTCAGATAACCTTCAGCCTAGTCCTTCTAAGAGCCTTTTCAGCCACCTATGACCAACACCAATGCAGAGGCGTTAAAGGTTCTGGTTCTGGTTCTGGTCTGTGTGGCTCCAGGGTCGGTGCTGTTTGTGACACAGCTGCAGCGGGAGCACGTCACCGATGGTCTCACAGCTTCAACCTCCTCCAGCAGCTCCTGAGGCTCCTTCTGAGCGCCGAGCGGCTCTGAGGGATGTTCTGCCCTCGCTGCTGGTTCCCCTGGGTTCATCTGACCATGAGAGGCTGTGGACCTGTTCCTGCACTGGCAGATATGTTCCTGTTGGTGTTTCCTCTGACCAGACCCCCCTGCAGTCACCTCTGACCTGCTGGCTCCGCCCCCCCAGCGTCAACCAGCCGCCCAGCAGCCTGCAGGTGTGTTGGCTCTCTGCTGATAAGGCAGATAAAGCTGACAGCTGCAGCCCGAGGACAGCCTCTGAAGTTAATCTGTTAATCAGTGTGAGAAATGCAGAAACACGTAGAACACGGTTCCTTGGGTGCAGGATCCGCACTCAGCTCTGCTGCAGGGGGTGCAGAGCCTGATCTGATGTCTGAGAGGCGGAAAGATGAGCTGGTCTGAGAGCGTCAACCCGGACATGTCTCACATATCTGGCTATTCTTAGAACCGGGTCGTGTTGGAGCCTCTGGTTCTGGACCAGCAGCTGCTCAACCCGCCGGCCGAGCAGGAAACTTTCACTTTGTGACAGCACACAGAAAAACTCTAAAACCTTTAAAGCAGGGTTCTAGTGTGTGAGGTTCTGGTCCCGCTCTGTTCGCCCTGCAGGGATCCTGGTGTCGGGCTGCGGGAGTGAAGGTTCCTCACCTCGTCGTACGTCCACACAGCAGAGGCCAGCTCCACGCAGAACATCACCAGCAGGCTGCTGAAGTACTGCAACACACACAGAACACAGTCATAGAACCGGGCCTTCAGCACGACTTCTCCCTAAAAGGCCCGAACAGGCAGAACCAAGACAAACAGCAGCTCCATCTGTTCCGTCTTCAGGAAAAAGTGAGTGAATGTTCTGCAGCAGAACCTGAGAACAGCAGGAAGGAGTCAATGTTCACCACGTTGACAAAAACTCTATCAAAGAGCTTTTATGATACAAAATCCGTCTCTGTGGTGTTCCTTTGGTGAGCTGACCTGCCTGTATGGACCAGCCCCTCAGGTCCAGAACAGAGAGATCAGCATGTTGTAGAGTCTCCTGTCATAGAACCTGCAGGAGCTGTTGATGATAACAAGGTGGTTCCAAACAGAACCCCATAGAGCACCTACTGCTGAGTCCCTGACTGAAGGAACCGATCTGCAGCCACAGTTTGGTCTGTGTTCTTCCTGACCCAGAACAGTCAGGTGGGCTGAGTCATGTGATCTGCCCAGGTATCCCAACTTCCTGCATCTTTCCCATCATTCCCTGTGGGAGGCCTCTCAGCCAAACGTCTCTCCTTTCAGGGAACCAGCCGCTCCTTTCTCCTGAGAGGGACAATGGAGACACCTGACACCTGCCGCACCCCCCACTCAGGCAGGAGACAGACCGGCCTCTGTCAGTATCACTCCCTGATTTCCATCTGGACCTGGACCCACTGAAATAGGTTCAATTCAATTCAGTTTTATTTATAAAGCTCCAATTCACATCACGTCATCTCAAGACTCTTTCTAAAGTCAGACTCCATCAGATCCTCCAGGTTGGTCAGAAAGTTTCCTCTCTAAGGAAACCCAGCAGGTTGCATCAAGTCTCTCCAAGCAGCATTCACTCCTCCTGAAAGAGCGTAGAGCCACAGTGGACAGTCGTCTGCATTGTTGATGGCTTTGCAGCAATCCCTCATACTGAGCATGCATGAAGCGACAGTGGAGAGGAAAACTCCCCTTTAACAGGGAGGAGAACCTCCAGCAGAACCAGAACCAGGCTCAGTGTGAACGCTCATCTGCCTCGACCCACTGGGGCTTAGAGAAGACAGAGCAGAGACACAGAAAGCACAGAAGCTCACATTGATCCAGGAGTACTTTCTATGTTAGATGGTAATAGTGGATGATCTGCCTCCCCTGATGATGTCACAGCTAACAGAACGCCAGACCAGGTGTACCTTCTATGGAGAGAAAAATGAAAAATGCAGTTCAAAGTCTTCAGCTGATCCAAAATGCTGCAGCAAGAGTTCTTATGAAAATCAACAAGAGGGATCATATTTCTCCTATTTTAGCTTCCCTTCATTGGCTTCCTGTTAAATCAAGAATAGAATTTAAAATTCTTCTTCTAACGTATAAAGCCCTTAATAATCAAGCTCCATCATATATCAGAGCTCTGATTACCCCGTATGTTCCTAACAGAGCACTTCGCTCTCAGACTGCAGGTCTGCTGGTGGTTCCTAGAGTCTCTAAAAGTAGAATGGGAGGCAGATCCTTTAGCTATCAGGCTCCTCTCCTGTGGAACCAACTCCCAGTTTTGGTCCGTGAGGCAGACACCCCGTCTACTTTTAAGACTAATCTTAAAACTTTCCTTTGTGACAAAGCTTATAGTTAGAGTGGCTCATGTTACTCTGAGCTACCTCTATAGTTATGCTGCTATAGGCTTAGGCTGCTGGAGGACATCAGGGTCTATTTTTCTCTCTCTGCTGATTTCTACTGTTCTCCAGTTTTGCATTGCATTACATTGAAATGACTGTTGTCATTTCAGTTTTTAACTTTTTGTTCTCTCTCTTTTTTCTTCATAGTAGGTACACCTGTTCTGACGTTCTGTTATCTGTGACATCATCCAAGGAGGACAGATCACCACTATTACCATCTAATGTAGAACAGATTACTGGATCAATGTGTGCTTCTGTGCTTGTTTGTCTCTCTTGTTGTGTCTCTGCTCTGTCTTCTGTAACCCCCAGTGGGTCGAGGCAGATGACCGTTCATACTGAGCCTGGTTCTGGTTCTGCTGGAGGTTTTCCTTCCCGCTAACGGGTGTTTTTTCTTCCCACTGTCGCTTCATGCTTGCTCAGTATGAGGGATTGCAGCAAAGCCATGGACAATGCAGACGACTCTCCCTGTAGCTCTACGCTTCTCCAGGAGTGAATGCTGCTTGTCGGGACTTTGATGCAATCAACTGGTTTCCTTATATAGGAAATTATTGACCAATCTGTATAATATGATTGAATTTGACTTTGGAAAGTGTCTTGAGATGACATGTTTCATGAATTGGCGCTATATAAATAAAATTGAATTGAATTGAATTAGCAACTACTTTCTCAAGAATTTTAGATAAGAAAAGAAGATTAGATATAGGTCTGTAGTTTACTAACTCATCTTGATCAAGAGATGGTTTCTTAAGTAAAGGTTTAATAACAGCTACTTTAAAAGCCTGTGGTACATATCCATTTACTAAGGATAGATTAATCATGTCTAAAATAGGACCACTGATCAAAGGGAATACCTCCTTAAACAACTTGGTTGGGATTGGGTCTAACATACAGGTAGAAGGTTTAGATGAAGCTAAGATTTTAGATAGCTGAGAAAGCTCTACTGCTTCTAAACAGTTCAGACACTGTGCAGGTTCTAAAGATTCCTCCAACGCTGCCTCACTTACTGAGGACGAGGTAATCATGTTTGGGAGGATGCCAATTATTTTATTTTTAATGGCATCAATTTTATTTATGAAGAATCCCATAAAGTCGTTACTGCTAAGAGCTAAGGGAATGGATGGATCAACAGAGCTGTGACTCTGGGTAAGTTTGGCAACTGTACTGAAAAGAAATCTGGGTGGCATTGACGTTACTGCTCTGGGTTTCCAGGTGTTCCAGATGTTTCCAGTAGACCAGGGAGTCCAGTCAGTGGAGGTTCTTATAGTGAGAGATCTGTACTGCTGGGATAACGGCACAATGGTCCACCTGAGCAGACGTGAAGACTAGAACTTCAGAAACTCTGTCCAGATGAAGGTATCAGGCTGGATTTTTGACCTGATGTTCACCATCATCTAGTATCAGGTATCTGATTTTAATCTCAGGTTCTGGAATAAAATCCCACCGATCTCTCCAGGTTCTGGTACCAAGCAGCCTTTGGAAGGAACAAACCCCCCTTCAGCTTTTCTGCTCTGCTCTTGCTTTAACGAGTTTGATTGATGCTGCTGGATTCATATTTTTTGTATGAAAAAAACAGTTTCTCTTCATAACATGTTCTGTTTGTCCCAGTCTGAGCTGATGAACTGAAATGTTGGTACCCAGGAGAGCAGCAGCAGGTTAGACCGCAGCGTGCCGCAGTATCCCACCATGGCCACGATGATGAGGAAGCAGCACACACAGATGAGGACGGGATGGACCGCTGGAGAGTACGTGAGGACAGCAGCTTCCTCCAACCTGCAGCAGGAGACAGAAACGCCGTTTACAGTCTAATACGGGTCAGGGGTCGGTTCTGGTCTCTTTCAGCCACTATGTTGTGGATCTGCTGCTGGGTTTGGATCATGGTTCTTTTGATGACGCAGTTTGGACCAAGCCCCAGCTGTAGGACAGGTGGACTCAGATTTGACTCTATACTTTGGTCTAGAGAGGAGCTCAGATCCTGCTGCAGCAGAGCAAGCCCACATCATCAGGCCTCCACCACCGTGCCTCACAGTTGGTCTGATATGCTGCTAAACCCAGGATAAAATCTGAATAAATCCAGGCTGTTAAAAGTAATAATCCAGGTCAAAAGAGAAAATCAGAATAAATTTGAGGTAGGACCATGGCTCTATCAAATCAGGATTAAACCTGCAGGGAACCAGGAGGCAGCTGAGAGGACTCCAAAAGAAACCAGAATAAAATGAGCTGGAATGATCTCTGGGATGGTGGATTTGATCTGATGTGTGTTGCAGCCATCAGAGAGTCTGACTGCGCTCATAGGAATTCAGAGGAACCATTTCCAGGAACCTGTTTCCCAGTCAGACTGAAGAGACGAGCTACAGGTGTGGGATTCACCTGGTGTGGGCCGTCAGGGTCAGGACAGTGTTCAGGGTGTCTCTGATCCACGCTGCCACTCCGAGGACACACACCGACATCAGCTGCACACAGAGAAAAAACACAACACGGATCAGTTTCTGCAGCCTGGAAATAACCCCTCAGAATGTGAGACATGCTGCGGCAGATGCAGCACGGCCCACTTTCCCTGCAGACCCGCCGCTCTCATCATGAAGCTGCGTTCCTGGGTTTTTACGCCGGATCATTCTCCACCTGTTTGGATGGCACGACTTACAACTGCTAATTAAATACCCCCAGCTATGGATCAGGACTGGCTGCTGATTCACAGCCTCTCCCACCTTCACATGGTCCTGCTGGTCTTCAGCCTGACTTCACAACCTGTCACATGGTGGTGGTAGAACCGTGGTTAGTGTGAATGCTGCAGTGCTGGTGTCCTCGCTCACCCAGAACAGCAGGTTGAGCGCGTACAGCAGGCAGCGCAGACACCTCACCGCGTCCTCCTGAGCCATGTCCAGACCAGAGCTGCTGCGCGCAGCTCACCTGAGCCCGGGACCCCATGGCCCCATGCTCACTGCGGACACCCGACACCCTGCAGGGGCTCGCTGTTGGAACTGGAGCCTGGGTCCGTGCATAAAAGCCACATTCCTCCCAACAGGTGTTTGCCTAGTTTTCCTCGGCTCTCTGGCGGAGTGATGGAGGTTCTGCAGCTGGTAATCTCAGATCCAACATCACTGAGTTAACCGACCTGAACAAGACTTAAAACACATTTCTCCTCCTTTAATAGGATCCAGCAGTACCAGACCGAAGGCGAAGGGCTGAAAAACACAAATAATCCAGGAATCAGCTCCAGAATCTGAAGCTGCAGTGAAAAGTCCCAACCTCCAAGCTGCAGACCGTCCCGTCCTGTTGCCTCCTCTTCCTAAATAAAGCCGAGGCAGGCTCCCCCCTCTGACCCTCCCTGTCCCTCCCTCTGTCCCTCCGTCAGCGGCCCGGGTCCTGGGGGAGGACAGAGGAATGTGTCCGCCTCCAGCCACAGAGGCGCGGGGTCAGCAGGCTGTGAGGAAGAGGATGAAGCTGCAGGGAGGAAGCCACACACACGCAGAAGCTTCCGCAGATATCTTCATGAGGACGCGTCATTCATTTCCACTCACTGGGGACAGAGCCGGCCCAAGCTGACACCGGGCCCAGGAGTAGAACCGGGTCATAGACTCGCGCTAATCTGTGGCTCGCAGACCAATAACTGATTTCCCAGGTATTGGTTCACTAAATATCTGAAATGATTAAACATCTAAGATCACGGCACCGTGGCGGAGACAAAGACCAGTTTTTGGTTTCCATAAATCAGTCTTGTGAAAACTCTTCAGTGCAGAAAAATGTGGCAGATTTGGGTTCAAGTGCATCTTTTTATTTGACCAACTGGTTTCTTCTCACTACCTCTCACATTAATGTTTTGGAGCGGTCCACTTCTGACTGCAATCAGACAGGGAATCTCTAAATCAAGCTAAAGATTAGGGTAATGGTAAGGAGGCCTTTCAGCTCATCAGCAAAGGTTAACATCTTGGCTGTCCCAAAGTTTAATTAGTAGGATTGTAATTCCATTAAATTAAGTGATTTTGTGTGTTTAAGAACATTTTAAGCACACTGTGGTTCATATTGGTTGCTCTCTCTTATTTTGATTTAAAAACATGGATCAACAAAGTCAAGCTAAACTGGGATTAAAGGCGACACCTACTGCTGAACGTTGTTGAGCGTTTAAATATGTTTGATATTATTTATTTATGACTAAACTTGTCTGATGAAACGTGAAGAAGTTATCTCATTAACTTAAATTATTCAATTCAATTCAATTCAATTTTATTTATATAGCGCCAAATCATGAAACATGTCATCTCAAGGCACTTTACAAAATCAAGTTCAATCATATTATACAGATTGGGTCAGATTATACAGATTGGTCAAAATAAGGAAACCAGTTGATTGCATCAAAGTCCCGACAAGCAGCATTCACTCCTGGGGAACCGTAGAGCCACAGGGAGAGTCGTCTGCATTGTCCATGGCTTTGCTGCAATCCCTCATACTGAGCAAGCATGAAGCGACAGTGGGAAGAAAAACCACCCATTAACGGGAAAAAAAAAACCTCCGGCAGAACCGGGCTCAGTATGAACGGTCATCTGCCTCGACCGATTATCAATCGGCAGGACCGCCTTTGACTGACAGAAACATTTATTCTACCATCTGAGTCAACTGCACAATGAATCTCAGGTTTATTTACAGTTTTATTCATCCCCCTGCAGGAAAAACAGCAGAACAAACCCAAATCAGATAAAGTAATATACTGACATAAACAAGAAATGCAACAGCACAATATGTTTAATTAGAAAAGTACTGTAAAGTGGAATAATATTGTTAGGGTGCTATGAAGTGAGAAACTGAGGTCACATAGGTTAAATGGAAATTTTTTTAAATTTTTTAAATGATCCAACTCAACTGCACATTTCATCAAAGTATGCTATTTTAATAATTGTACGGTGTTTCTTTCTTATACTGTAAATTTGCTTTTTCTGTTTTTATTTTTTACATTTATGTGTTAATTGCAAGATAAAAACAACTTTTCCCCACAGACTACTGAACACTAAAACGCACGAAAACAGACTTATCAATGTGAAATTCTACATGTATGTTATTATCTGTTGGACGGCTCCTTATTCTTCGGCTCTATTTTAAAATATGTATATTCATACTAAAGGTGTATATCTCTAAAGATGTAAGTTCTTCCAGGTAGGCCTGAGTTTCAATGTTATTTCTTTTCTATTTAGTTATGGTCAAAGAAGTTGAAGAAGACAAGTAATAAAGCTACAGATATAGCAAATGTTAAATAAGTTAACTATATGATTAAAATATAGCACAGACATTCTATAAAAACCTAATCCGTAGGTAAACATATTGAGAATAAAATAAATGTAAATTTTGTCGTCGAGCAAATAAAACTTAAACATCGAACGTGAAAATATAATTATTTTAGGGTCTATTCATAAATAAGAAAAAAACTACTGCCCCCATGATGCAACAGTGCTCAGACCCGCGAATCAAAATCCAGCAATGTTTTCCAACCAATCAGATCACGGAAAGCCGTTGACGTCAATCGCTCCTGCTTCTATTTTTAGGATCTTTTTTCTGAGCCAGTCTACGGGTGGAGGCGCCATCTTGAAAGACGAAAATTGTTGCGAAAAACGGCTTAAAGGTTAAAAGCGGCAGGATGTTGTACCTGGAAGACTACCTGGAGAGTGAGTAGGGGGCTGTGGCTGGGCGGCTGCGGGGTTTGGGGCCTTAATAAGCGGTCAGTGTGTGTTATTTGTCGGTCGGAGCATTGTCGTCCTTTTTTTCTCCTCCCGCAGTGATCGAGCAGCTTCCCATGGACCTCCGCGACAGGTTTACGGAAATGAGGGAGATGGACCTCCAGGTTCAGAGTACGGTCATTGAACACACACGGCAGCCACACACGCAGGCTTTAGCCCGCACAGGGAACAGGCTTCATACAGCGGCGCCTTTACTCAGCTCCGGTCGCCATATTCCGCTTTTCAAACGGAAAATCTGCCTTTTGTCTTGGCGCTGAGCGCTCAGCATCGCCCCCTGCTGGCCATCAGGCGAACAGCAGGAACTGCTGCAGTTTCTTTGAACCTATTTACTCCCTAAAATCTCAGTATAAATGTCTTTAAAGGACGGCAACCACAGGATCTGTCCCATTTTGTGCTGCTCAAACACAAACCTCTTTTTTTACTGTGACAGACTGAGGGTTGTGAGGTGGAAGGAAAACGAGGCCTTTCAGCATTTTGACAAATACAATCTGAAAAGTGTGGTGTGCATTTAAACTAAGCTCCCTGAGTCAACATTTAGTAGGACCAGGTTTGACTGCAAGTCTTCTGGGGGTTTCTCCACCAGCTCCAGCTCAGTCAGGATGATGGGGATCATCTGAGAACATCAGATTCTCAGTTGGACAGTTATGTCTGGGCTTTGACTAGGCCGTTCTACCACATGCATCTGTGTCTGTTGAACAGTAGAGATTGGTCTGAACAATATTCATTATTCAGCTCAGAGTGGAACGTTGTGGATTAGATCAGGAGGAGGTACCAGACCCGTCTGCAGTCCGGTTTAAGTCTTCAGGTTCAGAACCAGCACCCTAAGACAGTCCCTCTGTCATCTGCGCCCGTCTTTACCAGAACCTTGGGTTCCTCGGTACCAGTAGGACTACAGAAGCTCTGCAGACGGGTTTACTCCTAATTAGGCGTTTCACACTAATTTCCTGTCAGATCGTTTGGAAAACTTCCTGCAGAGTATTGAGCTGGAACTAAAATGATGAAAAAGGTCAGGTGTTGTCATCTGGGAGGGATCCGGGTCAGCAGAGGTCCTGGTCAGCAGAGGTCCGGGTCAGCAAACCCAGAAAATGTCTAGAATTCAACTAAACGTCCCGTTTGAGAAGTTTCTGCTACCACGGCGCCGTGGACGGCTGCCGTTTGGTTCTGACCCGGTCCATCCCAGATCTTCTCGTGCGGGTCTGGAGGCCGTGCGGGTCGGCCCCGCCCTGAGCGTTCCTCCTGTTTGTGTTTCAGACGCCACGGACCAGCTGGAGCAGAAGGTCACGGAGTTTTTCACCAACGCCAAGAAGAACAAGGCCGAGTGGAGAGAGGAGCAGATGGAGATCATCAAGAAGGTCAGAAGTTCTGACCCGCGGAGCTGCAGCAGAGGTTCTGTGATGAAATGTTCTGATCTGGAGGAATGGTCCTCTCTTCCAGGATTACTACAAAGCTCTAGAAGACGCTGATGAGAAGGTCCAGCTGGCCAACCAGATCTATGACCTGGTGAGTAGAGTAGAACCTTCTGCCTGTTCAGGTCGTTCGCCACCAGGTGGCAGTCAGCGCCACACGGCAGGTCCAGACTTCGGGCTCTGCCGGTTCTGAAGGCAGCTGCTTCAGCTTGGTGTGTTCTTCCTCAGGTGGACCGGCACCTGCGGAAACTGGACCAGGAGCTGGCCAAGTTCAAGATGGAGCTGGAGGCGGACAACGCCGGCATCACGGAGGTCCTGGAGAGACGTGAGTTTCTTGGTCCGACTGGACCTCAGAACCGGCTTTGAAGTTCTGGAGTCAGCCGTGACCTTTCCTCCTCCTCCTCCTCCTCAGGGTCTCTGGAGATGGACAGCCCGTCCCAGCCCGTCAACAACCATCACGTCCACTCCCACAGCGGCCCTGAGAGTGAGTCCTGCGGTTCTGTGTGCGGAACGTCTTCGGGTCTGCGTCCTCATGCCGGTTCTGGTTATGTTCTCTTCCAGAGAGGAAGTACAGCGCACCGACCCACCACACCACAGAACACGTTCCTGAGAAGAAGTTCAAGTCCGAAGCTCTGCTGTCCACCCTCACGTCAGACGCCTCCAAGGAGAACACGCCCGGTACCGGTTCAGCTGGACCTGTTCTGTCCTCGCTGTGCCCCGTTCCGCGGCTGACCCGTCCCTCTGTGTCCCCCACAGGCTGCCGTACCAACAGCACGTCTTCGTCCTCCGCCGCCGTCTACAGCGTGAACTCCTCCCAGCCGCTGGCCTCCTACAGCCTGGGCTCCCTGTCCGCCGGGCCCGGTGCCGGCGCCGGCGCCATCACCATGGCCGCCGCCCAGGCCGTCCAGGCCACGGCCCAGGTCAGACCGAGGGGAACCGGGGGTGGGGGGGGGTCTGTCGGTACCTGAGGGCCGTGGGTTGGTGTCCGGTCTTCAGGTTCTGAGACAACACCTCCTATTGGGCCCAGTCTGTGTTTGATTGTGTCTGACTGACCTGGTGTAGATGTTCCAGTAGGAACCAGGCACAGACGGGTTCCTACTGGAACCCTACCGGTTCTGTCGCGGCTCACCTCTGGGTTCTCCCTCTCAGATGAAGGAGGGCAGGCGGACCTCCAGCCTCAAGGCGAGCTACGAGGCCATCAAGAACAACGACTTCCAGCTGGGCCGGGAGTTCTCGCTGTCCCGGGAGAACGCGGGCTTCTCCTCCTCCGCCCTGGCCTCCACCCTGACCCAGACCCTGGCCCCCGCCGCCGCCGCCTCCGACTCCAGGGGCCGCAAGTCCAAGTAAGGCCCGGTTCCTCTGCATGCTCACGCACACAGCTGGGTCCAAACGGCCCGTTTGCTCTGGTTCCAGGAGCAGCATCAAGTCTTCCAACCACCAGTCGTCCTCCTCCTCCTCTTCTTCGTCGCTGTCTTCCTGCTCCTCTTCCTCGGCGCTGGCCCAGGAGCTCTCCCAGCAGGCGGCGGTTCTGCCCGAGGCTGACGCCAGCAGCCAGGTGGACTGGACCTACGACCCCAACGAGCCCCGTTACTGCATCTGCAACCAGGTAGGCAGTCTGGACCCGGTTCTGGTTCTGGTTCTGGGGTAATCTGGGTTAATCTGGGTCCGTGTCCCGCAGGTTTCCTACGGAGAGATGGTCGGCTGCGACAACACAGACGTGAGTTTCCTGACGCGCAGCTCGCTGAGCTGGTTCTGGCTGCTGCTGAACCGGGTCGGTCTGCTCTCTGCCCACAGTGTCCCATCGAGTGGTTCCACTACGGCTGCGTGGGCCTCACCGAGGCCCCCAAAGGGAAGTGGTTCTGCCCCCAGTGCACGGCCGCCATGAAGAGGCGGGGCAGCCGCCACAAATAGGCCGCCAGGTCAGTGTGAACCCCCTCCCCTCGGTCCGATCGGACCGGGTTCTGTACCGTTGGGCCGCAGCTAGTCATAGCAGGTGGAAAAGGCGAAGTTGGAAAATGGTTTCAGTCTTGATGAGAGAAGAGGTTCTGCTGGGGTTTACGAGATGAGCTCCTCCACAGATGCGGTTCTGGACTCGGGCCGGGTCAGCCAGAACCGCCATGCTGTCAAATGAAGACCTGAATCAGCCAGGGGTATGAATAGTTGTGGTCAGAACCATAAATGGACGCGGCGCTGGAAGAACGTTCCTGATGGTACCATGTCCTGTTCCTCCTGGGTCCAGCTGGGGAACCAGGAGATGATGTCTTCTGAAGAAGAGCTGCTGCTAGCTCCTCCTGGAGTGCTGTCCTCACGAACCGCTTCAGAACCAGAACCAGAACCTGGTGTCCAGCCTCCCCCGCAGGGCGGGTTTTAGAGACTTTAGTTCATGTTGGGGCTTCAGCCTCCAACAAACGCCTTAAATGTGTCGGTTCTGCTGACCCTCCTTCCCCTCTTAGTGTTCTTCCTTCCCTCCTTAGTGTCCCTCCTTCCCCTCTTAGTGTTCCTCCTTCCCTCCTTAGTGTCCCTCCTTCCCCTCTTAGTGTTCCTCCTTCCCTCCTTAGTGTCCCTCCTTCCCTTCTTAGTGTCCCTCCTTCCCCTCTTAGTGTTCTTCCTTCCCTCCTTAGTGTCCCTCCTTCCCCTCTTAGTGTTCCTCCTTCCCTCCTTAGTGTCCCTCCTTCCCCTCTTAGTGTCCCTCCTTCCCCTCTTAGTGTCCCTCCTTCCCTTCTTAGTGTCCCTCCTTCCCCTCTTAGTGTTCCTCCTTCCCTCCTTAGTGTCCCTCCTTCCCCTCTTAGTGTTCCTCCTTCCCTCCTTAGTGTTCCTCCTTAGTGTCCCTCCTTCCCTCCTTAGTGTCCCTCCTTCCCCTCTTAGTGTTCCTCCTTCCCTCCTTAGTGTTCCTCCTTAGTGTCCCTCCTTCCCTTCTTAGTGTCCCTCCTTCCCTTCTTAGTGTCCCTCCTTCCCCTCTTAGTGTTCCTCCTTCCCCTCTTAGTGTCCCTCCTTCCCTTTTTAGTGTCCCTCCTTCCCTTTTTAGTGTCCCTCCTTCCCTTTTTAGTGTCCCTCCTTCCCTTTTTAGTGTCCCTCCTTCCCCTCTTAGTGTTCCTCCTTTCCTTCCTCGTGTCCTTCCATTCTTCCTTGTACCCTTCCTTCCTACCTAGCTACTTCCCTTGTATCTTTCCTTTTGCGGTTCTCTAATTGCTTTCTTCCTTGCACCCTACCTACCTACCTCCCTTGTAGCTTTCTTCCTTATTTCCTATCCTCTTCCTCCCCTACTTCATGTCCCTCCTTCCTTCCTCATGTCCTTCCATTCTTCCTTGCACCCTACCTACCTACCACCCTCTCCTTTTGTGGTTCCCTAATTCCTTTCTTCCACGTTTCCTATCTTCTTCCTCCCTTCCTCATGTGCTTACTTCCCGTTCTCCTCGGGCCTCGTTCTGAACCCGGTTTCTCGTTTTCTTTGCAGCTTTTATCGTTTCCTCCGACGTTCTCCAGAGTCCAGGAAGTGAAACCGTTTCCCATCAGACTGTGCTCTCCTCACTCCACCTATAAAACTACAAACTGTTCTGGACTCCAACTACGGCAGCCTGTGTGGTTTCTGTGAATGTACGGAGCGTCTGCAGCTCCGCTTTGTCCCTGATAATAAACTGAGGATGTTTTCTAACTCTGCTCGTCCTCCTCGTCTTTATCCTCGGTTCTTCACACCTGCCGGACCTCTGTCCGGGTCCTGCTTGGTCTTATCAGAACCCCGGACCGGTCTTTATAATGGTCCCAGTCAAGCAGACCAGCCCTGTTCCGTCTCCCAGGTTCTGTTCCCCTAATTGTTGGATCCAGGGTTTCCAGCAGAACATCAACACCGTCCCAGTCCCCAGCAGCTCAAACTGGGATCCTCTGTGTTCTGCAGTCATTCTGAGAGAACCCGTTCAGCCTACAGCAGGTCTTCTGTTGGATCAGAACAACCTGGTCTGACCCGATCTCCATCCCTCCAGGTTTTGCACCAGCATTGAGTCCTACAGTCCAGGACCGTCTCCACAGAGCTGCAACTCTGGAGATGTTCTGACCCAAATGTCTCACCATGACACTTTGGTTCTGCTCTGGTCCAGTCAGTCTTGGCTGCTTTTCAACAGACCTGGACCGTATCATGTCAGAGTTATGTTTTTAGCTTTGAGCCGTTCTGATCCACAGCCTTTCTGTAATGGTCCTGGTAGTGACCCTTGCTGTAGGAACTGGGCTGCAGTGACGATCTGGTTGTGGGTCAAATCAGTTTCATTTATAAAGCTCCAATTCACATCACGTCATCTCAAGGCTCTTTCCAAAGTTTAATTCTATCAGATCCTCCAGGTTGGTCAGAAAGTTTCCTCTCTAAGGAAACCCAGCAGGTTGCATCAAGTCTCTCCAAGCAGCATTCACTCCTCCTGAAAGAGCGTAGAGCCACAGTGGACAGTCGTCTGCATTGTTGATGGCTTTGCAGCAATCCCTCATACTGAGCATGCATGAAGTGACAGTGGAGAGGAAAACTCCCCTTTAACAGGGAGGAGAACCTCCAGCAGAACCAGAACCAGGCTCAGTGTGAACGCTCATCTGCCTCGACCCACTGGGGCTTAGAGAAGACAGAGCAGAGACACAGAAAGCTCAGAAGCTCACATTGACCCAGGAGTACTTTCTATGTTAGATGGTAATAGAGGATGATCTGCCTCCCCTGATGATGTCACAGCTAACAGAACGCCAGACCAGGTGTACCTTCTATGAAGAGAAAGAGAGAGAGAACAAAAAGTTAAAAGCTGGAATAACAACAAACAATGCAGATTGGAGAGCAGTAGGAGAACTCAGCAGAGAGAGAGAAATATGCCTTGATGTCCTCCAGCAGCCTAAGCCTATAGCAGCATAACTATAGAGGTAGCTCAGGGTAACATGAGCCACTCTAGTTATAAGCTTTGTCACAAAGGAAAGTTTTAAGATTAGTCTTAAAAGTAGACGGGGTGTCTGCCTCACGGACCAAAACTGGGAGTTGGTTCCACAGGAGAGGAGCCTGATAGCTAAAGGATCTGCCTCCCATTCTACTTTTAGAGACTCTAGGAACCACCAGCAGACCTGCAGTCTGAGAGCGAAGTGCTCTGTTAGGAACATACGGGGTAATCAGAGCTCTGATATATGATGGAGCTTGATTATTAAGGGCTTTATACGTTAGAAGAAGAATTTTAAATTCTATTCTTGATTTAACAGGAAGCCAATGAAGGGAAGCTAAAATTGGAGAAATATGATCCCTCTTGTTGATTTTCATCAGAACTCTTGCTGCAGCATTTTGGATCAGCTGAAGACATTGAACTGCATTTTGTGGACTTCCTGATAGTAAAGAATTACAATAGTCCAGCCTTGAAGTAACAAATGCATGGACTAGTTTTTCAGCATCACTCCTGGACAGAATGTTTCTAATTTTGGCGATATTCCTGAGGTGAAAAAAGGAAACTCTGGAAACCTGTTTAATATGGGATTTAAATGACATGTCTTGGTCAAAAATAACACCAAGATTTTTGACTTTATTACCAGAGGCCAAGTTAATGCCACCCAGATTAAGTGATTGGTTAAGAAGTTTATTTTTTGAGGACTCTGATCCAAAGATTATAACTTCTGTCTTGTCAGAATTTAGATGCAGGAAATTTAAAGTCATCCAGCTTTTGATGTCATCAAGACATGACTGCAGTCGAAGTAATTGATTGGATTCATCAGGATTTATGGATAAATATAGCTGAGTGTCATCAGCATAACAGTGGAAATTAATCCCATGCTGTCTGATAATTTTGCCGATCGGAAGCATATATATAGTAAATAGAATTGGTCCAAGGACTGAACCCTGTGGTACTCCACAGGTGACCCTAGAGTTTGAAGAAGATTTATTATTAACATGAACAAACTGGAATCTGTCCGACTGATAAGATTTAAACCAGCCTAATGCTTTCCCCTTAATCCCTACAGTATGCTCAAGTCTTTGTAGGAGAATATTGTGATCAACTGTATCAAATGCAGCACTGAGATCTAACAGGACAAGTACAGACACAAGTCCATTATCTGAGGCCATGAGAATATCATTAGTGACCTTCACCAGAGCCGTTTCAGTGCTATGATGAGCTCTGAAGCCTGACTGAAACTCCTCAAGTAGGTCATTGCTTTGTAAATGTTCACAAAGTTGATTAGCAACTACTTTCTCAAGAATTTTAGATAAGAAAAGAAGATTAGATATAGGTCTGTAATTTACTAACTCATCTTGATCAAGAGAAGGTTTCTTAAGTAAAGGTTTAATAACAGCTACTTTAAAAGCCTGTGGTACATATCCATTTACTAAGGATAGATTAATCATGTCTAAAATAGGACCACTGATCAAAAGGAATACCTCCTTAAACAACTTGGTTGGGATTGGGTCTAACATACAGGTAGAAGGTTTAAATGAAGCTAATATTTTAGATAGCTCAGCTACTGCTTCTAAACAGTTCAGACACAGCGCAGTTTCTAAAGATTCCTCCAACGCTGCCTCACTTACTGAGGATGAGGTAATCATGGTTGGGAGGATGCCAATTATTTTTAATGGCATCAATTTTATTTATGAAGAATCCCATAAAATCATTACTGCTAAGAGCTAAGGGAATGGATGGATCAACAGAGCTGCAGCTCTGAGTAAGTTTGGCAACTGTACTGAAGAGAAATCTAGGATTATTTTTATTCTCCTCAATTAATGATGAAAAATATGCTGCTCTAACTCTGCGAAGGGTCTTGTTATACAACAATAGACTGTCCCTCCAGATTAGGTAGGATTCCTCTTGGTGTGTAGAGCGCCATTTTCTCTCCAATTTCCTAACATTGTGCTTCAAGGAATGCAGCTCTGAATTAAACCAGGGAACCAGCTTCCTGTGAATAATCACCTTCTTTTTCAAGGGAGCTACATTGTCTTCCATGGGTTCTGGGTTGACTGTAGTTATGTGGTTATAATGGTCCCTGTTCTGAACAAACGTGACCCGGTCCGGTCAGTAACGCTAATGGATCAGAAATGTTTCCTCTTGCAGATGGAGACCTCGCTGGCGGCCATGTTGGTTTTAAACAGGTTATTTTCATGCTAAAACAGAACTTTTAGAGGCAACAGAACCAACGTCCAGAAACAAAGACATCCAGTGTTCTGGTCGGGGAACCGATGAGGTTTTAGTAGCTTTCTGCTTCCCAAGGGACTGGCGAGACCAGGGCGACGCTTCGTTACTTCAAATATAAAGAATAAAAAAGCAAGTGGCCCTCAATGAGGAACCTAACGAGGGTACCGGTCGGTTACCAGGTCGATAACCGGGTCTTTAAATATACCAATGGGAAGATTTCACTGATCTTTCAAGTCACGGATAGAAAACACAAAGAAGGGTTAATTATTCCTCCATCTATAGCAGTTGATGCGGTTTAAACCAGAGAGAATCTGGGTTTACCAGATCAGACAAAACAGTCGCTCAATATCCTGAAGCTGGTAGACGGGAAACATGTAGCGGTTCCTCATCCTCAGAACCAAAGGAACCAACATCATCACATTTATAGCTTTAGAAATTCAGCAGATTCATCCATCATCTGAAGGCAGCAGACATTTCAACCCTTGATGGATAAACCTGCTGATCCAGATCAGGTCCTTTGAATCCAAGTGGAACTAGTTCATATACCTAATTGTTAGCTTTTAGGACAGTGTAAATGACATTTCCCAGAAAATGTCTTATTGTCCACCAGGTTGCTGCTGGAGGCCAACAGATGACCTACAGTAAGTCATCTGTTGGCCTCCAGTCAGACCCGGATCACAAAGAGACTTCCTGTGTCAGCCTGGTTCTAGATGAGGATGAGTCGTGGGGACAAAAATGTTTCCCAATCATGGATGACCAGAACGCATCAAGTCGACTTGTGTAGGGTACGCTTTTACCCAGATAACAGGAAAGCGCTGCAGGAAGGCGTAGACGTGGTCCTGGCTGTGAACGTTTAGTGCAGTGACCACCTTGGACCAGATCACCCGTGGTGCCGCCAGGGTCCGAGAGGCCCAGTGAGCTGTTGGCTGGCTGCTACTCTGGCTTGATCCTTCTGCTGCCTCGCCTTCTTGCCTGTTTTCCTGCCAGCATCACCAGAGACTACCACCTGGTACCAGCCTCCCGGTCTTCTTCAGAGGTCCTCCTGGAATCAAACGTGCGTCTCGCTGCGTCAGCCCAAGAGGATTATTACTGGCCTTGGGCTGAAAGACGTGGCAGCCCTGGTTCCAGGCCATGGCGGTACCCCCATCTCTCAGCCCATCTACCAACGTGGGTTTCACTCTGACTGGTCCAAGAACATCTCTCCTTGTTTTCAGGAACACCAACCCGCCTCCAGCACCACCTTCTCTGGCGCCCTGATCCTCGCAGGAGCTCCTTGGCGACTTGCTTTCCTTCTGAAGCTCATTAAGTTTGTTCTCCAGGGGAAAGCCTGTATGCTTCCTCCCGCGGCTAGTTTAGTCTACAAACTTCCCGACGTCCCTTACCGGCGCTAAGGAGCTATAAGGTATCCCACAATCCTTTGCGTGCCATGACGTATCAGCACAGCCCACCTCACAGAAACCAACTAAAATCTCCGTAGAGCAGAGAGCGTCTCTTCGTAGCTCATGTCCAGAAGGCTGTAGGATCTGACTCCGTCCTCCATGTTTCTGACTCCGTCCTCCGCGTTTCTGACTCCGTCCTCCACGGTTCTGACTCCGTCCTCCACATTTCTGACTCCGTCCTCCACGGTTCTGACTCCGTCCTCCACGTTTCTGACTCCGTCCTCCACGTTTCTGACTCCGTCCTCCACGGTTCTGACTCCGTCCTCCACGGTTCTGACTCCGTCCTCCACGGTTCTGACTCCGTCCTCCACAGTTCTGACTCCGTCCTCCACGTTTCTGACTCCGTCCTCCACGTTTCTGACTCCGTCCTCCACGTTTCTGACTCCGTCCTCCATGGTTCTGACTCCATCCTCCATGGTTCTGACTCCATCCTCCACGGTTCTGACTCAATCCTCCACGGTTCTGACTCCGTCCTCCATGTCTCTGACTCCATCCTCCATGTCTCTGACTCCATCCTCCATGTCTCTGACTCCATCCTCCATGTCTCTGACTCCGTCCTCCATGGTTCTGACTCCGTCCTCCATGGTTCTGACTCCGTCCTCCATGTCTGTGACTCCATCCTCCATGTTTCTGACTCCGTCCTCCATGTCTCTGACTCCATCCTCCATGTCTCTGACTCCATCCTCCATGTCTCTGACTCCATCCTCCATGTCTCTGACTCCATCCTCCATGTCTCTGACTCCGTCCTCCATGGTTCTGACTCCGTCCTCCATGGTTCTGACTCCGTCCTCCATGTCTGTGACTCCGTCCTCCATGTCTGTGACTCCATCCTCCATGTTTCTGACTCCGTCCTCCATGTCTCTGACTCCATCCTCCATGTCTCTGACTCCATCCTCCATGGTTCTGACTCCGTCCTCCATGTTTCTGACTCCGTCCTCCATGTTTCTGACTCCGTCCTCCATGGTTCTGACTCCATCCTCCATGGTTCTGACTCCATCCTCCGTGTCTTTGTCTCCATCCTCCGTGTTTCTGACTCCGTCCTCCACGTCTCTGACTCCGTCCTCCACGTCTCTGACTCCATCCTCCATGTTTCTGATTCCGTCCTCCACGTTTCTGATTCCATCCTCCATGTTTCCGTCACATGACGTCAGAGTTAAAGGCTGGAATCAGCTCAGCAGCTGAAGCTCCTTTCCTCCCTGATGGAGTTCTGCTGACCCAGGAAAGGTCAAAGGTCAAGGAGCAGGAGGTATAACTAGGGGTATTGGGATGGAGCCTATCTCTTGTTGGTTTTAAAGATGGCTGCCGCGGTGGGTGCTTATAAAAGGTCCGTTAGCCGGTTTCTACATGTGATGCACAGAACCACAGTGTTGTACGAAACCAGCAGTTCTGATGTGAGTGCTGACGGTTCTGCAGAGCTCTGGTTTGTTTCTTGGGTTTCTGTAGATGGTTTACACGTGTGAATGTTTAAACATCATGGGTCTACGGCCCATTTGGGGAAAAATGTCACTTCAGGACTCTCAAGAACGCTGTGTCCATGTGGACCGGGCCGATCCAGAAGAACTTAGTGTGTAGCTGGGTAACAGCGCTGTCTGGTGGCCGTGGGGCAGAAGGAAGAGTGTGATGACTTTTAGTGAGACGTGTTGAGGCGTCCTCCATCCGTTGTTTTCCACTTATCTGACGTCGGGTTGCAGGAGCAACAAGTCCAGGAGGGAAAGCGGACAGAACATTTCTGTTCAAGTCCTTAAAATGTTTGAACCTGAGCAGAGGGGCCCAGTTCTGCTCAGGACAAACATAAATGCGTCACTGGAGAACAAAGTGAGTGTTGTACAGGAATATCAGGCAGGACCGTGTTCTGCTCCTGGTTCTGTTGCATCAGGTGATCTACTGGATCAGAACCTGAAGGCGGGCAGACTGACTGGCTGGAGGGAAACACGCTGACATTGTTCTGTTTCTTTAAACGTCCTCCTGGCTCCCGGCTCCTGGGCCTTCAGACAGTGTGTTCCTGAAATAACTCCAGCAGGGGGAGGGGGGGAGGTCCGGACCTCCTCCTGAGCTGCTCACACTCAGAACCGTCCGGACTGCAGCTGGAAACTAGTATTTTTTTTTAGAAAGTTCAGAGGAAGAGTCTGCCTGTGAAACCTGAGCTCGTGCTCCTCCTCCTCCTGGTGGAGTTTAACTGGAACCAGATGGTGAAGCTGCAGCTTGTTTTGCTCTCTGGGAGAAACTGTCGCTCCATTTGGAGAAGAGGAGAGAAGATGAAGGAGCAGGCCGCCACCTCCTCTTCCTCCTGGATGAAGGGTGTCCTCCTCTGAGCTCCTGTCAGCCAGATGAAGGTGATGAAGAGGAGCGCGGTGAAGTGAAGCTGCTCCTCATGCGACGCCTCCTCAGGATGCTGCTCCGGCGGCGCGTGTGCACAGGCCCGCTGGTGCTGCTGCTGGCGCTGCTCCTTCTCTGCTACCAGACCCTGATGGTGGACCGGAACCAGGATCGGAGCAAGCCCGAGGAGGTGCTGATGGAAACCAGGAGGCTGATCTCCGTTCTGGAGGCTCTGCAGGAGCAGACGCAGGTGAGGCTCACCTGAGCTGCGCATTAATGAGCTCCAGGTCCAGTCTGGGAGGTGGGTTCTGATCGGGTCCAGCTGAGCGCCGCAGAGGCTCACATACATAAAGTTCTTCGTTTTCCAGGATGTCAACCCGTTTCAGTGACTTGGGGGAAAATTTCAACACGTTCTGGATCTGTAGCATCAAGAACTCTAGGTTCTGGTTCCTCGTGCGGGTTTGGTTCTGTCAGGTCCGGTACTGATGATTAAATCTGAGCCCTTTAAAGAACCGACAATAGAGTCAAACCAGATTTTATTGATTCAAAACCTACAAAAAATCTAAAATGTAAAGGAGCAGCGATTCTATTTAACATCAAAATAAATTCGTGCCCCTCGTGGTTCCTGAGAGCTGCTGGGCTCCGCGGGTCGGCTGTTGGTTCCCCCGCAGGCGGCCGAGGCTCAGCACGAGCAGCCTTCATGTTAAAACTTCTCAACGATCTGAAGGTTCTCCTCTGACGGAACCGGGTCTGCTCGGTGAGAAGATCCCAGCCTGGGTGCAGGCCTGCTGCTCCCGCCTCCTCCTGACTCTGGGAACCTCGTCAGGATCTGAAGGGACCGGCGGCGCGAGGGTCTGGTTCTCCTGCAGCTTGACTGACAGCTGACTGGACCAACCCGACCCAGAGGTTCTGTGTTGTGAGTGCGGGGTATTTTAAGTGTGTGCCGGTGTCCCTGGATAAAAATATTCCTGAGGATTGAGTTTCTGTCGTCTAGCGGAGGGTAAACTGACAGCAGGCAGGCTGGGGCTCTGAAACGCACCACAACACATTCCTGAAAGCGCTCCAAGGTCTGCAGAGCGAGGAGCAGCCGACCCGAGAGGCCCGGAAGACGCAACCATCTTCCTGCCAGACGTCTCTGGATCGGTCCGGGGCTTTCAGAGGGACTTAAACGTTCGGTTCTAGTCACCTGGGAGATGTTCTTCCACCAGAGAAACCCCTGATCTCCATCAAAACATCTGATCCCTTCATGTGTTTAGTGACCTTCTGTTTCTGGGCCTCTCAAGGCTCTTCAAGAACGTCTCAGATGTTGGTTGATATTTCCAAATGATTCTGTTTTTTAACCAATAGTTGGAGTTGTGGATCATTTAGACATTGAAAGATCTGCCATGTTCTAGAAAACGTTCTGTCTTCCTAATTTCTTTTCTGTCAGGATCTGTCAGCAGTTTCTACTTGTTTTTTGGTATTTTCCGGGTGTAGAAGGATCTTAGGGAAGTTGTTCTAGATTACTGTTAAATGTTTCTGGTTCTATGGATCTTTAAGGGTCTTCCAGAGGTTCCACGGTCTGGTTCTGACATGATGTTGGTCGTTTGTGATCCTAACAGATCTTGAATATTAATTAAAAGTTGTAATGTCTTCTTATCTTGGTTTAAACTTTCTTGGAGTGTTTCACGTCTTCTAGTTCCTCTCGTGTGTTGTTGATGTTTTTTGGATCCTATCTGGATCTCGGTTCTTTCCGGATCTTTAATGGGCTTCATGGTCTGGTAGCTGTTGGGGACATAAGCCTGGAGGATCAATCCAGATCTTTTCGGCTCTTTTGGATGTCAGCGCCACCAGATATTTAGGATCTCTTAGATGTTCTTCTTATATCTTCTCTGCTGTCGTCTCTCACGGTTTTTGGATGTTTCTGGTAGAAGAAGGATTTTGGTTTGGGGGGGGGTTCCTTTAGATGTTTGATTGTTCTTCAGGTGCGTCGGATCTTTTCCAGTGACAGACTCCCAGCTGTCCCTGTCAGCTGTCGGGTCTCTGGTTTCCTCCCACAGCTTCCAGTCAGGCTCCTGCTGAGAGTCCAAGGGTCTAATTTTAAATCCTCTCTCATCTCAGAGGAACCCTCTGCTTCACGGCGAAGGTCCCGGCAGAGCAGAGCCCTCAGTGGCCGTAGAACCACCTGCAGACTGTTCCTCACCTGTTCCTCACCTGTTTTTGTCCAGGTAAAGCAGTCAGGGAAGGACCTGAGCAGACCGAGATGTTCAGAGGGAACCAGCCGGTCGCCTCTACTGGGGTTTACAGGAGAAGCTGCTGAACTGGGTCAGGCTGCTGTCCGCTGCAGAACCAGCAGAACCAACAGAACCACAGATCCTTGGGTTTTCTGTGTGTTTGTGCAAATGTAAAAAGCTGCAGAACCAACCGAAACAGCAGAACCAACAGAACCACAGCTCCTGAGATTTTCTGTGTGTTTGCAAATGTAAAAAGCTGCAGGGGAGGAAGGGGATGCTGGGGTCATGTGACACGCTGTGCTGTGGTCATGTGATCAGTCTGGAATGAGGCCTGGAGCTCCGGGAATGTTCTCGCTCCTCATCTCAGCTGGTTTGGCTCATCTGTGGGGTCACGTTTCTGAACAGAACCAGAACCTAGAGACCACTGAGACAAACAGAGAGAAGCAGAATCTCTGCCGTCTGCTGTCAAGCAGACCATCGAACCTGGGCTGGGTTCTGACTGACCTCCGGTCAGCCGGAACGGGTCAGGTTTGGTTAAACAGATCCAGGTTTCTTTCCAGAGGTTCTGCTTCAGCAGACTAATCCTGACCTGTTCTGCTCAGAACCTGATCTGTGTATAGCTCAAAGCTTTAGTGGCCCAAACTCTTGCTCACTGTCTGGTTCTGAGAGAAATGGGAGTTTCTCCAGCAGTCGCTCCATGGAGAGCAGCGAGGAAAGCCGACTGCGTTCCTACAGATTAAAGCTGCTTTCAACCAGAATTAATAGTTAGATTGGTTCTGGAAGGACCCGGGGTTCTTTAAAGAACAGATCAAGAATTTGTTCTGATTGACTATTCCACAAACCCAGAACCAGTCAGAAAGTGGTCATCAGGTTGATACCTCTGAGGTGTTTCCATTCAGAATCAACCTCATAGGTTCTGAGAATATCCCCAGAACCGCCCAGGTTGGTTCTAAGGCCTCATTCACTGACAAATTACAGCAACGTTCTTCCAACATAACTCTCCAGAACCTAATACCAGGTTATTTAATGGATCACACAGGTTACCGTCAGAGACCTGAACCTTTAAATCTGAAAGTGACCACGAGTTCTCTTAGAGCAACCAGTGAGTTCAATTAAATTACATTCTATTTATATTGCGCCAATTCACGATACACATCGTCTCAAGGCTCTTTCCAAAGTCAGACTCCATCAGATCCTCCAGGTTGGTCAGAAAGTTTCCTCTCTAAGGAAACCCAGCAGGTTGCATCAAGTCTCTCCAAGCAGCATTCACTCCTCCTGAAAGAGCGTAGAGCCACAGTGGACAGTCGTCTGCATTGTACCCACTGGGGCTTAGAGAAGACAGAGCAGAGACACAGAAAGCTCAGAAGCTCACATTGACCCAGGAGTACTTTCTATGTTAGATGGTAATAGAGGATGATCTGCCTCCCCTGATGATGTCACAGCTAACAGAACGCCAGACCAGGTGTACCTTCTATGAAGAGAACAATGACAGAGAACAAAAAGTCAAAAGCTGAAATAACAACAAACAATGCAAATTGGAGAGCAGTAGGAGAACTCAGCAGAGAGAGAAAATTAGACCCTGATGTCCTCCAGCAACCTAAGCCTAAAGCAGCATAACTATAGAGGTAGCTCAGGGTAACATGAGCCACTCTGACTATAAGCTTTGTCACAAAGGAAAGTTTTAAGATTAGTCTTAAAAGTAGACGGGGTGTCTGCCTCACGGACCAAAACTGGGAGTTGGTTCCACAGGAGAGGAGCCTGATAGCTAAAGGATCTGCCTCCCATTCTACTTTTAGAGACTCTAGGAACCACCAGCAGACCTGCAGTCTGAGAGCGAAGTGCTCTGTTAGGAACATACGGGGTAATCAGAGCTCTGATATATGATGGAGCTTGATTATTAAGGGCTTTATACGTTAGAAGAAGAATTTTAAATTCTATTCTTGATTTAACAGGAAGCCAATGAAGGGAAGCTAAAATAGGAGAAATATGATCGCGCTTGTTGATTTTCATCAGAACTCTTGCTGCAGCATTTTGGATCAGCTGAAGGCTTTGAACTGCATTTTGTGGACTTCCTGATAGTAAAGAATTACAATAGTCCAGCCTTGAAGTTACAAATGCATGGACTAGTTTTTCAGCATCACCCCTGGACAGAATGTTTCTAATTTTGGCGATATTCCGGAGGTGAAAAAAGGAAACTCTGGAAACCTGTTTAATATGGGATTTAAATGACATGTCTTGGTCGAAAATAACACCAAGATTTTTTACTTTATTACCAGAGGCCAAGTTAATGTCATCCAGATTAAGTGATTGGTTAAGAAGTTTATTTTTTGAGGACTCTGGCCCAAAGATTACAACTTCTGTCTTGTCAGAATTTAAATGCAGGAAATTTAAAGTCATCCAGCTTTTGATGTCATCAAGACATGACTGCAGTCAAAGTAATTGATTGGATTCATCAGGATTTATGGATAAATATAGCTGAGTGTCATCAGCATAACAGTGGAAATTAATCCCATGCTGTCTGATAATTTTGCCAATCGGAAGCATATATATAGTAAAGAGAATTGGTCCAAGGACTGAACCCTGTGGTACTCCACAGGTGACCCTAGAGTTTGAAGAAGATTTATTATTAACATGAACAAACTGGAATCTGTCCGACAGATAAGATTTAAACCAGCCTAATGCTTTCCCCTTAATCCCTACAGTATGCTCAAGTCTTTGTAGGAGAATATTGTGATCAACTGTATCAAATGCAGCACTGAGATCTAACAGGACAAGTATAGACACAAGTCCATTATCTGAGGCCATGAGAATATCATTAGTGACCTTCACCAGAGCCGTTTCAGTGCTATGATGAGCTCTGAAGCCTGACTGAAACTCCTCAAGTAGTTCTACTGCAGTAACCTATATATTCTATAAAAGTAACCTGCTACTATATACTACGAGTTATCCTACTGTATACTATGAGGTCTGATAAAGTAACCTACAAGTTCTATTAGAACAATCTCTAAGAAATCCTTAATTAACCTGCAAGTTCTTTTAAGGAACACGTGATTCACCTAAAGTAAACTATGAGTTCTCCCACAGTAACCTACATGTTCTCCTAACGTTGCTGAAGCTGATGAACCGGACCAGACCCGAGTTTGCCATCAGTAATGTTGTGAAAGTGACTCTGGAGATGAAGATTCTGAACCGATCCCTTGTTTTCTCAGGCCTGGTTCTCCTCTCAGAGACGCCTGCACCGCCGGCGCCAGGCCATGGTTCTGACGGGTCGGCTGTCTGACACAGAGGTGGGGCTGCACCAGCGGGTCTTGCAGCAGATGGACTATGAAGTGCATGTGTCCCGGTTTGCAGAGACCAGCAGGTTCTTGAGGACGCAGCATGGTAAACACACAGTTCGCAGGGCTTCCTGTCACATGACCTGGGTGGAGACTTCCTGTCCGGCAGCTGGAAACAATCAAACAGCAGAGCAGCAGTTTAGCTGCTACGGTCCAGAGGAAATCAGCCAGAACCTGAGCTTCCAGCACACTTCTGCCGGTGTAAGAGAACCCAGAGTGTGTGTCTGTGGTTCTGCACAGGGAACATGTGGGTTCTGAGCTCAGGTTTGTGTTCTGCAGTTCAGCAGGCCTGTGTCTGTTTCTCAGATGGCCTCTGAGCTCCAGCCTGCTGTCTCTGCTGAGCTTTAAGGACCACCTGCAGTCCGTTTCCCTGTCCAACGTTTCCTCTGACCTTCACAACCCCTTCCACATGTCCCCGCCCCGAGGTTCTGCAACCACTCCTGTTTTCTCAGCAGTTTAACCCTTTCAGCCCAAATTCAACTCAAACTGGGAACAGTCTGAATCTGAAGCAGCTGAAAGGCAACTGCTTCATTAATTCTGCTTTAAATGATTCGGCAGAACGGATCAGGTCTATCAGCTTTAACTCTTTTAAAACCCTCCTGCAGCAACAGATGGGAGCAAAACCCGAAAAGCAGTAGAGCCAGAAATGCCCACAGCGCCCAGGATGGAGACAAGGAGAAACCCTTTCCTGGAGGCAGATCCTCCTTAAATCTCACCTGGTGACTCCTCCCTTTCTCAGGTGTGGGCTCTGTCTCCAGGTGGGGGTGAGTGGAGTCTCCTGCTGTGCCTCAGTACTTCGGAGCAGAGCTGTTTGAGGAGGATCAGCTTCTCACACCTGCAGCAGCATCAGATGGTGAGACTCACCTGTCCAGGCTCACCTGGCATCCTGTTTGATGACATCACAGCTCACCTGTGTGTTTGTGTCCAGGTAAACCTGCTACCGGAGCTGATGGAGGCATTTTCAGATGTAGCTGGAGGTCTTTGTCACTTTTACCCACAGCTGACAGGTGAGTCTGTTTCAGGTAAACCACAGGAGGCGGAGTCTCTGTAAGGTCAACCTGATGCTGTCCCCAAAGCGACATTTGACCTTTTGACCTCTCGCTCCAGATTCTGATCTTCACATGAAGCCCCACTCCTGTGGATCCTCCAATCAGAACCATCCCTTTCCTCGGGACAGGTGTGGCCTGTGGTGCTGCTGCGACGGGCCTGAGATCTGGTTCTGATCCATCTCTGCTCCGTCTGGGATCCAGTCGACCCACTGAGGGTTCTCCAGTTAGGCGGCGATCTGATGGTGTTTCCTGTTTCTCTGGCAGACGTTCTCCTGACCGGTCTCCTGCTCTGGTTGCCCTGGTGAATGTTTTTGTCCTGGTGACCTCTGTGACCCCTCTGACGTCCTTCATGCATGACGTCAGCGTGGTGATGACCCATGAGAACGCACCTGGACAACAGATGAAGGTGAAACACCTGTGCATGAGGCGGTTCCTGAAGGAATCGTTTAGAACCTGAGTTGCTGAGCACTGGATCTGCATCTCCTCTCAGATCAGAACGTTCCTGGTGCAGCAGCTGGGAGCGTCCACCTACCAGCAGGCCTGGCTCCAGATCCAGAGGGTGATTGGATCGGTGCTGCAGGCGATATCGACCAATCAGGAGCAGGAACCAGGTGGCAGGTGAGCTGTGAAAAGGTTCTCTCCATGTTTCTGTCTCTGGATTGCATCATGTTCTCAGCTGAGTTCTTTGTTCCAGGTGCTTGTTGTGCTTCCAGCTGCTCACCTTCACGCTGATGTTCAGCGGTTCCATCACACCTGTCATAGTCCAGGTAAGGCGTAGGTGCTGACACACCAGAGGAGCTACTGCCACCTACTGGTCAAACATGAATAGTGCTGAAATCTCAGAAATAGGATTTCTTTATTTTTTAAAAATATTGATATATATCTTTAAAAAGTTGCTGCTGATGTTTCACCATCTGACTCACAAGAGTTCAAACATTCGCCGCCAATAAAAACATCAAGATAATCGAATTGTTCCTCCAGATGGTTCTGGAATAAAGTCCAGTTTGTACTGATTGGAGCTGAAGGTGATTCTAGTTCAATTCAATTTTATTTATATAGCGCCAAATCATGAAACATGTCATCTCAAGGCACTTTACAAAATCAAGTTCAATCATATTATACAGATTGGGTCAGATTATACAGATTGGTCAAAATGTCCTATATAAGGAATCCAGTTGATTGCATCAAAGTCCCGACAAGCAGCATTCACTCCTGGGGGACCGTAGAGCCACAGGGAGAGTCATCTGCATTGTACATGGCTTTGCTGCAATCCCTCATACTGAGCAAGCATGAAGCGACAGTGGGAAGAAAAACCACCCATTAACGGGAAAAAAAAACCTCCGGCAGAACCGGGCTCAGTATGAACGGTCATCTGCCTCGACCGACTGGGGTTACAGAAGACAGAGCAGAGACACAACAAGAGAGACAAAAAAGCACAGAAGCACACATTGATCTAGTAATCTGTTCTACATTAGATGGTAATAGTCGGTGATCTGTCCTCCCTGGATGATTTCACAGTCAACAGAACGTCAGACCAGGTGTGCCTACTATGAAGAAAAAAGAGAGAGAACAAAAAGTTAAAAGCTGAAATGACAACAGTCATTTCAATGTAATGCGATGCAAATCTGGAGAACAGTAGACTGGAGAACAGTAAAAATCAGTAGAGTGAGAAAAGTAGGCCCTGATGTCCTCCAGTAGCCTAAGCCTATAGCAGCAAAACTATAAAGGTAGCTCAGAGTAACATGAGCCACTCTAGTTATAAGCTTTGTCAAAAAGGAAAGTTTTAAGATTAGTCTTAAAAGTAGACAGGGTGTCTGCTTCACGGACCAAAACTGGGAGTTGGTTCCACAGGAGAGGAGCCTGATAGCTAAAGGATCTGCCTCCCATTCTACTTTTAGAGACTCTAGGAACCACCAGCAGACCTGCAGTCTGAGAGCGAAGTGCTCTGTTAGGAACATACGGAGTAATCAGAGCTCTGATATATGATGGAGCTTGATTATTAAGGGCTTTATACGTTAGAAGAAGAATTTTAAATTCTATTCTTGATTTAACAGGAAGCCAATGAAGGGAAGCTAAAATTGGAGAAATATGATCCCTCTTGTTGATTTTCATCAGAACTCTTGCTGCAGCATTTTGGATAAGCTGAAGACTTTGAATTGCATTTTGTGGACTTCCTGATAGTAAAGAATTACAATAGTCCAGCCTTGAAGTAACAAATGCATGGAGTAGTTTTTCAGCATCACTCCTGGACAGAATGTTTCTAATTTTGGCGATATTCCGGAGGTGAAAAAAGGAAACTCTGGAAACCTGTTTAATATGGGATTTAAATGACATGTCTTGGTCAAAAATAACACCAAGGTTTTTTACTTTATTACCAGAGGCCAAGTTAATGTCATCCAGATTAAGTGATTGGTTAAGAAGTTTATTTTTTGAGGACTCTGGCCCAAAGATTACAACTTCGGTCTTGTCAGAATTTAGATGCAGGAAATTTAAAGTCATCCAGCTTTTGATGTCATCAAGACATGACTGCAGTCGAAGTAATTGATTGGATTCATCAGGATTTATGGATAAATATAGCTGAGTGTCATCAGCATAACAGTGGAAATTAATCCCATGCTGTCTGATAATTTTGCCGATCGGAAGCATATATATAGTAAAGAGAATTGGTCCAAGGACTGAACCCTGTGGTACTCCACAGGTGACCCTAGAGTTTGAGGAAGATTTATTATTAACATGAACAAACTGGAATCTGTCCGACAGATAAGATTTAAACCAGCCTAATGCTTTCCCCTTAATCCCTACAGTATGTTCAAGTCTTTGTAGGAGAATATTGTGATCAACTGTATCAAATGCAGCACTAAGATCTAACAGGACAAGTACAGACACAAGTCCATTATCTGAGGCCATGAGAATATCATTAGTGACCTTCACCAGAGCCGTTTCAGTGCTATGATGAGCTCTGAAGCCTGACTGAAACTCCTCAAGTAGGTCATTGCTTTGTAAATGTTCACAAAGTTGATTAGCAACTACTTTCTCAAGAATTTTAGATAAGAAAAGAAGATTAGATATAGGTCTGTAGTTTACTAGCTCATCTTGATCAAGAGAAGGTTTCTTAAGTAAAGGTTTAATAACAGCTACTTTAAAAACCTGTGGTACATATCCATTTACTAAGGATAGATTAATCATGTCTAAAATAGGACCACTGATCAAAGGGAATACCTCCTTAAACAACTTGGTTGGGATTGGGTCTAACATACAGGTAGAAGGTTTAGATGAAGCTAAGATTTTAGATAGCTCAGAAAGCTCTACTGCTTCTAAACAGTTCAGACACAGCGCAGGTTCTAAAGATTCCTCCAATGCTGCCTTACTTACTGTGGACGAGGTAATCATGTTTGGGAGGATGCCAATTATTTTATTTTTAATGGCATCAATTTTATTTATGAAGAATCCCATAAAATCATTACTACTAAGAGCTAAGGGAATGGTTGAATCAACAGAGCTGCAGCTCTGAGTAAGTTTGGCAACTGTACTAAAGAGAAATCTAGGATTATTTTTATTCTCTTCAATTAATGATGAAAAATATGCTGTTCTAACTCTGCGAAGGGTCTTGTTATACAACAATAGACTGTCCCTCCAGATTAAGTAGGATTCCTCTTGGTGTGTAGAGCGCCATTTTCTCTCCAATTTCCTAACATTGTGCTTCAAGGAACGCAGCTCTGAATTAAACCAGGGAGCCAGCTTCCTGTGAATTATCACCTTCTTTTTCAAGGGAGCTACATTATCTAATGCAGAACGCAATGAGGAAGTCACACTGTTAGCAAATGTATCTATTTGTGAATGGGAAGAAACAGCATTGCTGCCATCTACAGGGCATTTCTGCAATACTGAGGATATTAAGAGGGGGACAGACTCTTTAAGTTTTGATACAGCATTATCCGATAAAGATCTACTATAATGGAACCCTCTTTTGGGGGTGGAGAAATCGGTTAGATTAAACTCAAATGTTATTAAAAAATGATCAGATAGGACAGGGTTGTGAGAGAATACTGTTAATTCTTCACAATCAATGCCATATGTCAGCACAAGGTCCAAAATATGGAGCCGAGAGTGCGTTGGCTTATGCACATTTTGAGCAAAACCAATTGAATCTAGGATAGTTTTAAAGGCTACACTAAGGTTATCACATTCAGTGTCAACATGGATGTTAAAATCACCCACTATAATAACCTTGTCAGTATTTAACACCAAATCAGATAAGAAGTCTGACAGTTGATCCAAAAACTGAGTGTAAGGGCCTGGTGGACGATACAAAACAATAAACAGAAGAGGTTTTATTGCTTTGCAGTTTGGATGAGGGAAACTGAGGGTTAAATGTTCAAAAGAACTGTAATTATTAATTGGCCTGGGACTAATTAATAAATCAGACTGAAAGATGGTTGCCACTCCTCCTCCTCTTCCCACAGATCTGGGAATGTGGAAATTTGAATAACTGGAGGGAGTTGACTCATTTATACTAACGTAGTCCTCTTGTAGCCAGGTTTCTGTGAGACAAAATAAATCAATCTGATTATCAGAAATCAATTCATTAACTAACAAAGTCTTTGGAGGGAGAGACCTTATATTTAATAGACCACATTTAATTCTTTTATTTTTTGGTTCAAAGTGATCCGTATGGATTTTTATTAGATTTTTATGATTTGTTCCCTTTAGATCAGTTTTTGATCTGTTAAGTTTTGGCCGTGGGAAAGACACCGTCTCAATAGGATAATGGGTGGGTAACAGTACAGAAGCTGCAGAGAGGTGTGTTAAACTACGGCTCTGCTTCCTGGTCTGGACCCTGGGTTGTCAGCATTTAGGAGAACTAATAAATCCGGCCAGATTCCTAGAAAGAAGAGCTGCACCATCCAAAGTGGGATGAATGCCGTCTCTCCTGATCAGACCAGGTTTTCCCCAGAAAGTTTGCCAGTTATCAATGTAGCCCACGTCGTTTTCTGGACACCACCTAGACAACCAGCGGTTGAATGATGACATGCGGCTAAACTTGTCATCACTGGTCAGATCAGGCAGGGGACCAGAGAAAATTACAGAGTCCGATATTGTTTTAGCAAACTCACACACCGAAGCAACACCAACTTTGGTGACCTCTGATCGGCGTGACCGGGTGTCATTACCGCCAGCGTGAATAACAATTTTGCGGTATTTACGCTTATCCTTAGCCAGCAGTTTTAGGTAGGATTCTATGTCGCCCGTTCTGGCCCCTGGTAGGCATTTAACTATGGTTCCTGGTTTCTTTAGTGCCACGTTTCTTATTACAGAGCTGCCAATAATTAAGGTCGGCTCCTCGGCGAGACTGTCGCTCAGAGGGGAAAATTTATTAGAAACGCAGATGGGTTGGTGGTGATCTGGGGGCTGAAATCTAGAGCTATGCTTACTACGAACCGTCACCCAGCCGGCCTGCTTAACCGGCTGTTCGAGTGCGGCTGTTTGTTCGCTACGTGAAGTTACTCTTTGTGAAGTTACTCTTTGTGGCTCCGCGCTAGCAAAGGAGCGGCTATCAGCTGGTTTTTCAACAGCACGGAGCCGGGTCTCCAGTTCTGACACCCTCGCCTCCAAAGCTACAAAAATACTACATTTATTACATGTACCATTATCACTAAAGGAGGCAGAGGAATAACTGAACATCTGACACAGAGAGCAGTAGATAGGAGACTTAGTCAGAGACGGAGAAGCCATTATGAGGCTAAGGCTTGGCTAGCGCTAGGCTAATGCTAGGCTAAAGCTAGGCTAGCGCCCTGTTATCACGCCAAAGAACAAACCGTGTGAAACACGAGGAGTTCCCAAACGTGATGAGCAGCCACAGAAAATATTTTAAAAGTGCTTATGTTTGGAAACAGGTGTTACAACAAAGAGGTTTAAAGATAAAAAGCGAGAGAGCCTGGAGCAAAAATCCGTCGTTCACACAGCAACAACAGGAAGTGACACAATACGCCTTACCGCAAACAGGAAGTCAGCAATCAATGATAGAAAAAAACATCCATCAGAAGGATGGGAACCAGGTGAGGCGTTCACAGGTGAGCACCAAAATGGACGGAGGTCCGTCTGGACAGAACTTCAGATGGGTGGTGCTTCGGATCGTCCTCCCTGTCCATCATCTGTCTTACTTCCCCCTGCTCCCTCCAGCTTCAGGGCAGCAGGGCTCTGGCTGCCTCGGTGGGGCCAAACATTGACCCGGTCCGGCTTTATGCCCAGAAATCCTCCCTGGAAGCGCAGCACTTGGTCATTTCCTGCATCACGGTCGAGCTTTTAGGTACAAAGTGATCCCAAACATGGCAGAAGAGGAGAGGAACAGAAGACAGAGACACAAAGAGAACATGTGGATAAACTGACAGAAGCAGAGAAGCAGCTGCTGCAGAGAAACCGTCCTGCTGCACCACCGGGGAAAGACGACCATGGAGACCTGCAGAGACAAAGAAAGACCAGAGACAGCAGCAACATCAGCAGCGTGGAGCTGGATCCCCGCCATGTTTCCACAAATGTTTCTTATGCCAAATGTGAACTACTGCAATAGAAAAGGTTGATGGAAACAACAAAATTTAAAATAACTTCCTCAAGTTTACCAAAAAAAACCTTTTTACTCTCTTTGAGGTGGTTTTTGGACTATGTGATTACTGGGTTCAGGGTTGGTTCATGTTTGTCGTCTCCAGGTGGACACAGACCTAAGCTTCAGGGCTCTGAGTGAAAACTCCTTCAGCAGACAGATCACCAAAGACCGCATCCTGGAGGACACCCTGCGCTTCCTGCTGCCGCTGCCCACTTACCTGGACCCTGAGGCTCACCTGTCTCTAGAATCTCTGAGGCGGCAGGTGAGTGAAGCCGTCTGCATGTGTGGGTTCCCTCGGGGTACTCCAGCTTCCTCCACAGTTCACAAACACCACTGTTGGGTTAATTGGGCTCTGAGGAGCGTATAGCGTAGCTGGCGTGCCTGTGACCTGACCGGGGTCCAGGGTGGACCTCCTCACCGACCCTGCAGGGATAACCTGGCCTAGAGGATGGATGGACGGATGTTTCTAGAGGATGGATGGACGGATGTTTGTAGAGAATGGATGGACGGATGTTTGTAGAGAATGGATGGACGGATGTTTGTAGAGGATGGATGGATGTTTGTAGAGGATGGATGGACGGATGTTTGTAGGGGATGGATGGACGGATATTTCTAGAGGATGGATGGACGGATGTTTCTAGAGGATGGACGGATGTTTCTAGAGGATGGATGGATGGATGTTTGTAGAGAATGGATGGACGGATGTTTGTAGAGGATGGATGGACGGATGTTTGTAGTGGATGGATGGACGGATGTTTGTAGGGGATGGATGGACGGATATTTCTAGAGGATGGATGGACGGATGTTTCTAGAGGATGGACGGATGTTTCTAGAGGATGGATGGATGGATGTTTGTAGAGAATGGATGGACGGATGTTTGTAGAGGATGGATGGACGGATGTTTCTAGAGGATGGATGAACGGATGTTTCTAGAGGATGGATGGACGGATGTTTCTAGAGGATGGATGGACGGATGTTTCTAGAGGATGGATGGATGGATGTTTCTAGAGGATGGACGGATGTTTGTAGGGGATGGATGGACGGATGTTTCTAGAGGATGGATGGATGGATGTTTCTAGAGGATGGACGGATGTTTGTAGGGGATGGATGGACGGATGTTTCTAGAGGATGGATGGATGGATGTTTGTAGGGGATGGATGGACGGATGTTTCTAGAGGATGGATGGACGGATGTTTCTAGAGGATAATGGATGGACGGATGTTTCTAGAGGATAATGGATGGACGGGTGTTTCTAGAGGATGGATGGAGGGATGTTTCTAGAGGATGGACGGATGTTTGTAGGGGATGGATGGACGGATGTTTCTAGAGGATGGATGGATGGATGTTTCTAGAGGATGGACGGATGTTTGTAGGGGATGGATGGACGGATGTTTCTAGAGGATGGATGGACGGATGTTTGTAGGGGATGGATGGACGGATGTTTCTAGAGGATGGATGGACGGATGTTTCTAGAGGATAATGGATGGACGGATGTTTCTAGAGGATAATGGATGGACGGGTGTTTCTAGAGGATGGATGGACGGATGTTTGTAGAGGATGGATGGAGGGATGTTTGTAGAGGATGGATGGAGGGATGTTTGTAGAGGATGGATGGACGGATGTTTTCTAGAGGATGGATGGAGGGATGTTTGTAGAGGATGGATGGAGGGATGTTTGTAGAGGATGGATGGAGGTATGTTTGTAGAGGATGGATGGACGGATGTTTGTAGTGGATGGATGGACGGATGTTTGTAGTGGATGGATGGACGGATGTTTGTAGGGGATGGATGGACGGATGTTTCTAGAGGATGAATGGACGGATGTTTGTAGAGGATGGATGGACGGATGTTTGTAGAGGATGGATGGAGGGATGTTTGTAGAGGATGGATGGACGGATGTTTGTAGTGGATGGATAGACGGATGTTTGTAGTGGATGGATGGACGGATGTTTGTAGGGGATGGATGGACGGATGTTTCTAGAGGATGGATGGACGGATGTTTTGTAGAGGATGGATGGACGGATGTTTGTAGAGGATGGATGGACGGATGTTTGTAGAGGATGGATGGACGGATGTTTGTAGAGGATGGATGGACGGATGTTTGTAGAGGATGGATGGACGGATGTTTCTAGAGGATGGATGGACGGATGTTTGTAGGGGATGGATGGACGGATGTTTCTAGAGGATGGATGGATGTTTCTAGAGGATGGACGGATGTTTGTAGGGGATGGATGGACGGATGTTTCTAGAGGATGGATGGACGGATGTTTGTAGGGGATGGATGGACGGATGTTTCTAGAGGATGGATGGACGGATGTTTCTAGAGGATAATAGATGGACGGATGTTTCTAGAGGATAATGGATGGACGGGTGTTTCTAGAGGATGGATGGAGGGATGTTTGTAGAGGATGGATGGACGGATGTTTTCTAGAGGATGGATGGACGGATGTTTTCTAGAGGATGGATGGACGGATGTTTTCTAGAGGATGGATGGACGGATGTTTGTAGAGGATGGATGGAGGGATGTTTGTAGAGGATGGATGGACGGATGTTTGTAGAGGATGGATGGATGGATGTTTGTAGTGGATGGATGGACGGATGTTTGTAGGGGATGGATGGACGGATGTTTCTAGAGGATGGATGGACGGATGTTTCTAGAGGATGGATGGATGGACGGATGTTTCTAGAGGATGGATGGATGGATCGATGTTTCTAGAGGATGGATGGATGGATGTTTCTAGAGGATGGACGGATGTTTGTAGGGGATGGATGGACGGATGTTTCTAGAGGATGGATGGATGGATGTTTGTAGGGGATGGATGGACGGATGTTTCTAGAGGATGGATGGACGGATGTTTCTAGAGGATAATGGATGGACGGATGTTTCTAGAGGATAATGGATGGACGGGTGTTTCTAGAGGATGGATGGAGGGATGTTTCTAGAGGATGGACGGATGTTTGTAGGGGATGGATGGACGGATGTTTCTAGAGGATGGATGGATGGATGTTTCTAGAGGATGGACGGATGTTTGTAGGGGATGGATGGACGGATGTTTCTAGAGGATGGATGGACGGATGTTTGTAGGGGATGGATGGACGGATGTTTCTAGAGGATGGATGGACGGATGTTTCTAGAGGATAATGGATGGACGGATGTTTCTAGAGGATAATGGATGGACGGGTGTTTCTAGAGGATGGATGGACGGATGTTTGTAGAGGATGGATGGAGGGATGTTTGTAGAGGATGGATGGAGGGATGTTTGTAGAGGATGGATGGACGGATGTTTTCTAGAGGATGGATGGAGGGATGTTTGTAGAGGATGGATGGAGGGATGTTTGTAGAGGATGGATGGAGGTATGTTTGTAGAGGATGGATGGACGGATGTTTGTAGTGGATGGATGGACGGATGTTTGTAGTGGATGGATGGACGGATGTTTGTAGGGGATGGATGGACGGATGTTTCTAGAGGATGAATGGACGGATGTTTGTAGAGGATGGATGGACGGATGTTTGTAGAGGATGGATGGAGGGATGTTTGTAGAGGATGGATGGACGGATGTTTGTAGTGGATGGATGGACGGATGTTTGTAGTGGATGGATGGACGGATGTTTGTAGGGGATGGATGGACGGATGTTTGTAGGGGATGGATGGACGGATGTTTTGTAGAGGATGGATGGACGGATGTTTGTAGAGGATGGATGGACGGATGTTTGTAGAGGATGGATGGACGGATGTTTGTAGAGGATGGATGGACGGATGTTTGTAGAGGATGGATGGACGGATGTTTGTAGAGGATGGATGGACGGAAGTTTGTAGAGGATGGATGGACGGATGTTTCTAGGGGATGGATGGACGGATGTTTCTAGAGGATGGATGGATGTTTCTAGAGGATGGACGGATGTTTGTAGGGGATGGATGGACGGATGTTTCTAGAGGATGGATGGACGGATGTTTGTAGGGGATGGATGGACGGATGTTTCTAGAGGATGGATGGACGGATGTTTCTAGAGGATAATAGATGGACGGATGTTTCTAGAGGATAATGGATGGACGGGTGTTTCTAGAGGATGGATGGAGGGATGTTTGTAGAGGATGGATGGACGGATGTTTTCTAGAGGATGGATCGACGGATGTTTGTAGAGGATGGATGGAGGGATGTTTGTAGAGGATGGATGGACGGATGTTTGTAGAGGATGGATGGATGGATGTTTGTAGTGGATGGATGGACGGATGTTTGTAGGGGATGGATGGACGGATGTTTCTAGAGGATGGATGGACGGATGTTTCTAGAGGATGGATGGATGGACGGATGTTTCTAGAGGATGGATGGATGGATCGATGTTTCTAGAGGATGGATGGATGGATGTTTCTAGAGGATGGACGGATGTTTGTAGGGGATGGATGGACGGATGTTTCTAGAGGATGGATGGACGGATGTTTCTAGAGGATGGATGGATGGATGTTTGTAGAGAATGGATGGACGGATGTTTGTAGAGGATGGATGGACGGATGTTTCTAGAGGATGGATGGAGGGATGTTTGTAGAGGATGGATGGACGGATGTTTGTAGAGGATGGATGGACGGATGTTTGTAGAGGATGGATGGACGGATGTTTGTAGAGGATGGATGGAGGGATGTTTCTAGAGGATGGATGGACGGATGTTTCTAGAGGATGGATGGACGGATGTTTCTAGAGGATGGATAGACGGATGTTTGTAGAGGATGGATGGATGGATGTTTGTAGAGAATGGATGGACGGATGTTTGTAGAGGATGGATGGACGGATGTTTGTAGAGGATGGATGGACGGATGTTTCTAGAGGATGGATGGATGGATGTTTCTAGAGGATGGACGGATGTTTGTAGGGGATGGATGGACGGATGTTTCTAGAGGATGGATGGATGGATGTTTCTAGAGGATGGACGGATGTTTGTAGGGGATGGATGGACGGATGTTTCTAGAGGATGGATGGACGGATGTTTCTAGAGGATGGATGGACGGATGTTTCTAGAGGATGGATGGACGGATGTTTCTAGAGGATGGATGGACGGATGTTTCTAGAGGATAATGGATGGACGGATGTTTCTAGAGGATAATGGATGGACGGGTGTTTCTAGAGGATGGATGGAGGGATGTTTGTAGAGGATGGATGGAGGGATGTTTGTAGAGGATGGATGGACGGATGTTTGTAGAGGATGGATGGACGGATGTTTTCTAGAGGATGGATGGAGGGATGTTTGTAGAGGATGGATGGACGGATGTTTGTAGAGGATGGATGGACGGATGTTTGTAGAGGATGGATGGACGGATGTTTGTAGAGGATGGATGGACGGATGTTTGTAGAGGATGGATGGACGGATGTTTGTAGGGGATGGATGGACGGATGTTTCTAGAGGATGGATAGACGGATGTTTCTAGAGGATGGATAGACGGATGTTTGTAGAGGATGGATGGATGGATGTTTGTAGAGAATGGATGGACGGATGTTTGTAGAGGATGGATGGACGGATGTTTCTAGAGGATGGATGGACGGATGTTTGTAGAGAATGGATGGACGGATGTTTGTAGAGGATGGATAGACGGATGTTTCTAGAGGATGGATAGACGGATGTTTGTAGAGGATGGATGGACGGATGTTTGTAGAGGATGGATGGACGGATGTTTCTAGAGGATGGATGGACGGATGTTTGTAGAGAATGGATGGACGGATGTTTGTAGAGAATGGATGGACGGATGTTTCTAGAGGATGGATAGACGGATGTTTGTAGAGGATGGATGGATGGATGTTTGTAGAGAATGGATGGACGGATGTTTGTAGAGGATGGATGGACGGATGTTTCTAGAGGATGGATGGACGGATGTTTGTAGGGGATGGATGGACGGATGTTTCTAGAGGATGGATGGACGGATGTTTCTAGAGGATGGATGGACGGATGTTTGTAGGGGATGGATGGACGGATGTTTGTAGGGGATGGATGGACGGATGTTTCTAGAGGATGGACGGACGGATGTGTGTAGTTGTAACCTGTCTGTGTCTCCAGTACGGTGGCTGCAGAGGGACACGCCGTGCCTGTTTGTCCCAGGAGGAGCTCCTCCTTCTGCTGCGCTTCCAGCAGCAGCTGAAGATGCCCTCGGCCTTCCAGCTGGTACGTTCTCGTTGTTTCGTGGACCGTGAAGCTGTCAGATGTTCGCACCTCCTCGCTGATCTGTCTGTGTCTCTCTGCAGCTGTATCCCAGCTCCTCCTCCTCTTCTTCCTCGCCTCCTCTCAACCTCTCCAGCCTCCTCCTCAGGGTCAGCCGTCACTACGAGCTGCAGAGGAGCAGCAGGTGAGCAACTCAGGGTCTCAGCCAATCCACTGTTTCCTAACGAGTCACATGTCCATGTTCCCTGTCCTCCGCAGAGAGCTGGACAAACCCACCAATCAGAAATCGGCATCCTTGAAGCCTGCAGGTGAGACTCTCTGATAAACATCTTTGTTTTGAAGCACAGCGCCACCTGCTGGCTGCTGAAACAGGAGCCGCTGATGCCTGGACCAGAACCGGGCCAGACGGGTCAGAACCTCAGGACCAAAACGCTGGATCCTCCTAACAGCTCCCTGATTGGTCCACCCCAGGATCTGCTCTCTGATTGGTCCATTCCTCTGCATCCCCCAGGTTCCTGTGTTGACCCCCACCTCAGACAGATCTACACCGACCCCCCCCTCATCCTGACTCCACCCTTCAGCCCCACCCTGAAGGAATACCGGGCCGAGGTACCCTTCGACACGGTGACGGTTCGAATTCGACCAGAACCCGTCAGCTCCACCTGTGTGATCCACCTGGACAACCACCGAGGACCCAGGTGAGCCTTTTCCCGCCACACACCTGACCTCTGACCTCACAGGTCATTTCATCAGACTGTGTTCTCCTCCTCAGGACAGCAAACTTCCCGGTGGGCCTGGGGAACAGCCGGATCAGCATCCTGGTGACGGATGCAGCAGAACCCCATCCTGTCATGACGGTCTACACCGTAAACGTGTTCCGCGAGGCCCGGCCCAGCCTGCCCATGTTTGGGGATCATGTGACGTGCAGCTTCCTGCAGGTATAGGTGCGGGCAGGTGCAGGCAGGTGAGGGGTGGGGTGGGGGGGGGGGGGGGGGGGGCGCTCAGGTTCTGAACCTGGACATTCGTGTGGGTCTGATGCAGACAGCCGACGGATCCTGCAGAGTTGATCCAAGCAGCATCCGTGGCTGGGATTCAGTCCAAACTCGGTTCTGGTGAGAAATGTTGGCAGGGAACGGGCCGTCATCTGGATCCGGTCTCAGAGGGTCCACCTTCTGAATTCTGCTCACATCTTCTTCCCAGCCCGGTTCTGGCGGGTCAGAACCGAGCGTGACTTTGCATTTAGAGACCGGGAACGTTTCCATCGCCTGAGGCCCTTCAGGGGAGAATGGTTCTGTAGGGGGGGGGGGTCACTGGTTCAGAACATCTGCTACACGGAGACACACGGTTCAGAACCTTATGTCCAAACGGACCCAAGAACTGAAGGGAGACGCGGCCTAGAGAATGTTCTCAGAGGAGGGGTTCTGCCCACAGAACCGCAGGAACACTAAACTAAAAAGGATTCAGAACCACAGGCTGGGCCTACAGTCCCTGGTTCTGGGCCCGGGTCCACTGGACCCACAGGAGCCATGACGTTAGAACACATACAGATATGTTCCACGTCTTATTAAACACGCTAACAACACGCCTTGGAATAAGCATGTTCCACTGAACATAATCGAAGAACCGAGCTTCAGATGGTTCCTCGAGGGTTCTCCTGGTTTCTGCCAGAAGAGCCGAAACGACTGAACTTTGCTTTTAGTCCTCCTCTTCCTCCTCCTTCTCTTCTTCCTCCTCCTCCTCTTCCTCCTCCTTCTCTTCTTCCTCTTCCACCTCCTTCTCCTCCTCTTCCTCCTCCTCCTCCTCTTCTTCTTCCTCCTATTCCTCTTCCTTCTCCTCCTCCTCCTCCTCCTCCTCCTCCTCCTCCTCCTCATCATCATCATCATCATCATCATCATCCTCCTCCTCCTCTTCCTCTTCTTCCTCTCCTCCTCTTCCCCCTCCTCTTCTTCTTCTCCCTCCTCCTCTTCTTCTTCTTCCTTCTCTTCCACCTCCTTCTCCTACTCTTCCTCCTCCTCTTCTCCTCCTCCTCCTCCTCCTCCTCCTCCTCCTCCTCCTCATCATCATCATCATCATCATCATCATCATCATAATTCAAATCAATTTTATTTTATTTATATAGCGCCAATTCATGAAACATGTCATCTCGAGGCTCTTTACAAAGTCAAATCAATCATATTATACAGATTGGTCAAAAATGTTCCTATATAAGGGAACCAGTTGATTGCATCAAAGTCCCGACAAGCAGCATTCACTCCTGGAGAAGCGTAGAGCTGCAGGGAGAGTCGTCTGCATTGTCCATGGCTTTGCAGCAATCCCTCATACTGAGCAAGCATGAAGCGACAGTGGGAAGAAAAAACACCCGTTAGCGGGAAGGAAAAACCTCCAGCAGAACCAGAACCAGGCTCAGTATGAACGGTCATCTGCCTCGACCCACTGGGGGTTAGAGAAGACAGAGCATCATCATCATCATCATCATCATCATCATCATCATCATCATCATCATCATCATCATCTTCTTCTTCTTCTTCCTCTTCCTCTTCATCCTCCTCCTCCTCTTCCACCTCCTTCTCCTCCTCCTCCTCTTCGTCTCTATGCAAAACGTCTCTGTTCAGAACGTCTCTGGTCAGAACGTCTCTGTTCAGAACGTCTCTGTGCAGAACGTCTCTGTTCAGAACGTCTCTGTTCAGAACGTCTCTGTTCAGAACGTCTCTGTGCAGAACGTCTCTGTTCAGAACGTCTCTGTTCAGAACGTCTCTGTTTAGAACGTCTCTGTTCAGAACGTCTCTGTTTAGAACGTCTCTGTTCAGAACGTCTCTGTTCAGAACGTCTCTGTTCAGAACGTCTCTGGTCAAAACGTCTCTGGTCAAAACGTATCTTCTTCTTCCTCTTCCTCCTCCTCCTCCTCTTCATCCTCCTCCCCCTCCTCCTCTTCTTCTTCATCTCCCTCCTCCTCTTCCCCCTCCTCCTCCTCCTCTTCCTCCTCCTCCTCCTCCTCCTCAGTGAATGGTGGAGCTGCCCTCAGAGGTGAGGCTGTCACAGAGCAGCTTTGCTTCCACCTGAGCAGCTCCTGCTGCTGGGCTGAAGACCTGAGACGTTCCTTCACGGCTCAGTGGCCGCTCTTCATCACCACAGAGACCTCCAGCCGTCATGGTTCCACCTGCTGATGTTCTCACCGGCAGTGGGGAGTTCCACCAGCAGGTGGCAGCAGAGCCAGAGGAGCCTCAAACAGAGATTTAGTCCTGAAGAAAGCTGCTGACCCTCAGCTGGGTCTCCATCACTGAACAATGTTTTCCCAGCTTCCACCAGAACCGTCCACCACTGTCTCGGGTTCTGCAGGATCTGAGTCAGCACCGGAGACTCAGGCGGAGCCGATCTCTGCTCCAGCTGGAGCCGCTTCCTCCCAACTTAGGGACTTTAGACGGAGGAAACGATGATGTCATCTGGCTCAGACTGAGGAGATTCCCAGTTAAAGGCACGTTATGAAGATCTCTGCAGCAAGAGGTCTCACTCTGCTCTCTGTGTTGTGAGCACTCATCCATTCAACATGTTCCTTTATCAAGAAAACCATCCGGTTCTGACGACTTTCTGGATAAAGGCAGCTTCCTGGTGATGTCATCATGGATGAAGCATCAGCGTCATCATCGGCCATGTTTGGAGTGGCTTCCTGTTCTAGAGGCCGGGGCTCCTTTTGTTTCATGAACACGTTCCGCTGGGGTTCTTTGGTTTCAGATCTTCTGGAACTGGAAATTCCTGAATCTTATGTTCTTTCTTGAACTCTTTGGTTCCAGCGGTTCCTCCTGGTTCCTCCTGATGGAGCAGAGCGAAAACTTACGCACTGCTGACAGAGTCCTTGTTAACCAGACACCATGCTGGAGTAACAGCGGGGGTCGGTCAGAGCTGCAGAACGTCTCTGGCCAGAACGTCTCTATGCAGAACGTCTCTGTTCAGAACGTTTCTGGTCAGAACGTCTCTGGTCAGAACGTTTCTGGTCAGAACGTCTCTGGTCAGAACATTTCTGTTCAGAACGTCTCTGTGCAGAACGTCTCTGTTCAGAACGTTTCTGGTCAGAACGTCTCTGGTCAGAACGTCTCTATGCAGAACGTTTCTGGTCAGAACGTCTCTGGTCAGAACGTCTCTGTTCAGAAGGTCTCTGGTCAGAACATTTCTGTTCAGAACGTCTCTGTGCAGAACGTCTCTGGTCAGAACGTCTCTGTTCAGAACGTCTCTGTTCAGAACGTTTCTGGTCAGAACGTCTCTGGTCAGAACGTCTCTGTTCAGAACGTCCTGTGCAGAACGTCTCTGGCCAGAACGTCTCTATGCAGAACGTCTCTGTGCAGAACGTCTCTGGTCAGAACGTCTCTGTGCAGAACGTCTCTGTGCAGAACATCTCTGTTCAGAACGTCTCTGGTCAGAACGTCTGGGTGCAGAACGTCTCTGTTCAGAACGTCTCTGTTCAGAACGTCTCTATGCAGAACGTCTCTGGCCAGAACGTCTCTATGCAGAACGTCTCTGTGCAGAACGTCTCTGGTCAGAACGTCTCTATGCAGAACGTCTCTGTGCAGAACATCTCTGTTCAGAACGTCTCTGGTCAGAACGTCTGGGTGCAGAACGTCTCTGTTCAGAACGTCTCTGTGCAGAACGTCTCTTTTCAGAACGTCTCTGGTCAAAACGTCTCTGGTCAGAACGTCTCTGTTCAGAACGTCTCTGGTCAGAACGTCTCTGGTCAGAACGTCTCTGTGCAGAACGTCTCTGGTCAGAACGTCTGGGTGCAGAACGTCTCTGTTCAGAGCGTCTCTGTTCAGAACGTCTCTGTTCAGAACGTCTCTGTGCAGAACGTCTCTGGTCAGAACGTCTGGGTGCAGAACGTCTCTGTTCAGAACGTCTCTGGTCAGAGCGTCTCTGTTCAGAACGTCTCTGTTCAGAACGTCTCTGTGCAGAACGTCTCTGGTCAGAACGTCTGGGTGCAGAACGTCTCTGTTCAGAACGTCTCTGGTCAGAGCGTCTCTGTTCAGAACGTCTCTGTTCAGAACGTCTCTGTGCAGAACGTCTCTGGTCAGAACGTCTCTGTTCAGAACGTCTCTGGCCAGAACGTCTCTATGCAGAACGTCTCTGGTCAGAACGTCTCTGGTCAGAACGTCTCTGTGCAGAACGTCTCTGTGCAGAACGTCTCTGTGCAGAACATCTCTGTTCAGAACGTCTCTGGTCAGAACGTCTGGGTGCAGAACGTCTCTGTTCAGAACGTCTCTGTTCAGAACGTCTCTATGCAGAACGTCTCTGGCCAGAACGTCTCTATGCAGAACGTCTCTGTGCAGAACGTCTCTGGTCAGAACGTCTCTATGCAGAACGTCTCTGTGCAGAACATCTCTGTTCAGAACGTCTCTGGTCAGAACGTCTGGGTGCAGAACGTCTCTGTTCAGAACGTCTCTGTGCAGAACGTCTCTTTTCAGAACGTCTCTGGTCAAAACGTCTCTGGTCAGAACGTCTGGGTGCAGAACGTCTCTGTTCAGAACGTCTCTGGTCAGAACGTCTCTGGTCAGAACGTCTCTGGTCAGAACGTCTCTTTTCAGAACATCTCTGTTCAGAACGTCTCTGTGCAGAACGTCTCTTTTCAGAACATCTCTGTTCAGAACGTCTCTGGTCAGAACGTCTGGGTGCAGAACGTCTCTGTTCAGAACATCTCTGTGCAGAACGTCTCTTTTCAGAACGTCTCTGGTCAAAACGTCTCTGGTCAGAACGTCTGGGTGCAGAACGTCTCTGTTCAGAACGTCTCTGGTCAGAACGTCTCTGTTCAGAACGTCTCTGGTCATTTCTGTTCCTCTTTAGTCCTTTACCTAGGAAAGCAGGACGGAGGCTTATTTTCAGCGTGAGTTTCAGACACATTAATTTGAACAGATCACGGAGCTTCTGCACATGAAACAGAACCAGAACCGTCCGAGTGGGTCCAGACCCGGCTCTACAGCCCTAGGAGGCATTCTTACCCTCAGATCCAGCTGCTGTCGGGTCTCAGGCTTCAGGAGCACCGACAGAGAACGGTTCTCAATTTATGCTCAAGGTAAAGAACCTAATGTCATTAAATCCAACTTTAGATCTTAGAATAAAAACATTTGGTTGGATGAAATGTTGCATCTTTGAGAGTTTTTAGTAAAAACTCTCAAAGATGCAAAATTTAAACGGCATCAAGATGAAATAGCTTCGGTTCGAGCCTGACTGAAACAGGCTGTTCTGGTTCTATTGGTGAACCAAAGGAGTGCTGGGAAGAACCGGACCTGTGTTCTCATCCAGGTGGCACATTATTCTGTAAAACCACCAGGATCTCAGGGTTCTGCTCATTTCACTGTTTAGCTGGACGTTTTCTAAGCTGCAAAATCAAATTCTAAGAAACTTCCACATGACTACAGAGAAATCTGCTGGATCAGAACCAGGAAACCTTCAGCTCGTTATAGGCCCGTTTACACTACACTTTTTTAACCGAGCCGAGACCAGTCCGAGCTCGGTAACCGAGATAACTCTTGTGTGTAAACGGTCAGCAGACTGAACCAGACCGCGCTAAACATAACCGGACCGCGCTAACTGCAGACCAGCTCTTGAGTAGGTCTCGGCCTGGTTTTATTTCTGGCCCAGTTTTTTGATAAAGAGCGCATGAGCAGACCGCCTCATCTCCTTACAGTCAGCTGACTGTCCGCGGGTTTTCCGGCAGTCTGGCTGCACGTCCCGATTCACACTCCATTCAGACAAATTTCAGACATTCATAATAATACTAGCTTCCTTACCGTGCCACACGGTTTCCAGAGATGAATCTGCTTAGCAGCGCAATGAACCTCAGCGTCTGTCATTGTTTCCTGCATCTGTAAATCCTTATTAGACGTTCGTTTGTCTCATCCACTTCCCAAAAAAAGCCAACTTTCTCAAGTAAATTCACCAATGGTTGCCTTCTTACCCTGACTCTCCGCAAACACCGAAATATCACAATATCAAGCATAACTTCCTGAATGTTACGGGCGCCGCGCTGTTTTGTTTTGCTGCTTCCGCCTTCAATCCCAGAGAGCAGTAGTACCGCAGATCGCCACTAGGGGGCGAGGAGCAACCAAGGAACCGAGATAAGCTTTGTGTGTAAACGGGTCGGCTTGTCTTGGATAACTTATCTAAGCTCGGACTGGTCTCGGCATGGCTCGATTTTTAGGTGTAGTGTAAACGGGGCTTAAGATCCAGTTCTGGACTCTGAAGGTGCTGCTGCTGGTCGTTCCAACGTCTGACGCTGTGCAGACTCTGAGGTTCAGGTCTGAGGTCGGATCCAGATCCTCCTGGGAATGTTCAAACTAGAGGCCGGCCATATTTCTGGCCGATACTTGCCTTTTTCACTGGATCGGTATCGGCCGATACGCAGGTGAATATCGGCCGATACCGATCCGTCAGCGTGTTCAGCACCTTGAGATCAGGTGAAGCACACATTGGCTCTCCATCCCTGGCAGACGGCGGCTGGTGATGGAAGCCTGGGTGCCAACAGCAAAGTATGTTTTCCACTTTTGATGCACTTTTAACTGTAATTTAGCTGCTCTGGCCTTTCAAAGTCTGTCTGTCTCACTGTGAGCAGGAGGAAACAGCGGTGTGTTTAAAAACCCACGTCTGATCTCCAGCTGGCGAGCTGCTGCTGCTGCTGAGTGAGTGTTCCCATGGAGAACCATGTATGCACATGTAACTACCAATCAGGACGCGTACAGCATCTAAATTTACATAAAATAATGTCCATACACTGCAGCGGTCGTCAGTGTTTCTTCTTCTCCCCGCTGAACTAAAGAAGCTCTTTTCTCGCTGCAGCAACACCAAGCGCTGCCATAAGAGTCGTGGCGCGTGTTTTTTCATTTACATTTATTATTATTGTATAATTTTTATCATGTAAATGGAGGAAGAAAAAACAATATCGGCCTCAAGGATCGTGCCAAACAAATCGGCAGCACATATCGGGTATGGGTCGTATCGGCCTGAATAAACCTGTATCGGTCGGCCTCTAGTTCAAACGTCCCAGCATGTTAAGCAGGACGGTTCCATCCAGACGTGTTCTTCAGGAAACATCACCTTCCAGAAGCTCTCCTCTCACCGCTGCTGTCAACAGCAAGTCCTCCAGCAGCTCACAGAGCAGGAACATCTGGCCCCGTCTACTAGAGACGACGATGATGATGATAATGATAATGATGATGATAATAGTGATGATGATGATGATGATGATGATGATAATGGTAATGATGATGATAATGGTAATGATGATGATGATGATAATGGTAATGATGATGATGACGGTGACGATGATGATGATGTCGGTAACAATGATGACGGTGACGATGATGATGATGATGATGATGATGATGATGGTAATGATGATGATGACGGTGACGATGATGATGATGTCGGTAACAATGATGATGATGACGGTGACGATGATGATGATGATGATGATGATGACAGTGACGATGATGTAATGTTTCAATCTAGAGCAAAGTGACGATTGGTCGCTGCGGGGAGGTCTCTGGTTCTGGTTCTGGTTGCAGAGGCAGGATGGATGGATTGGTCTCTGGGTTCTGGTTCTGGTTCTGGTGGGTAAACAGGGTTAAGTGTGTCCAGTTCCAGTTGGATTTGCAGCGATTTAGAACCAGATGAGTTTTATTGTGGACATTTTATGTGAGCCTGATTGCGTGCAGAACCTTTTCACCCTTTCAAATCATTTTGGGTCTGTGCAGCGTTTGCCAGAACCGTTTGTTTTAAACAGAACCATCTGAGACCCCGTGTTTAAACCTGAGCAGGAATTCTTTTTCCGATTTCCTGAACTTTCTGGGCCAAATGTGTTGCAAGAGCGACGAAGCAGAACAAATGTTGGATCTCCCCAGAGCCTTGCTGTGTTTCAGAACACATCAGGAACATTTATCTGAGCTCTGGGCCGACCCGCTTTGTTCCCTGAGCCCTGGGTTCTTGGTCTCTGCTGAGCAGTGAATTCCTGATCCGCCTCTCCCCTCACTGATTCCCACAAACACGCAGGAATGATCTGATGAGAGCTGATCCAGATTATCGCCGGGTTCTGCTCTTTGATCACAACGCAGGATCATGAGTGTTTCTGTGTCTCCAGGACGGATTCGGGCCGAGAACAGCAACGGTCCGTTAGCTTCACCTGAAGCCCACTTTCTTCCAGTCTGAAGGAAAACTTTCAGCACAAAGATTAAAACTCACTTTGTTCAGCTTTATTTCAGCAGCAAAACCACAACTGGAACTGAGAACAAACCGCACCTTCCAGGTTCCCTTACCTTCTCACGGTGAAATGTTCCCGATTCCCCAAACACGTGAAGTTCCCACATAAGAACTGCTTGGTTCCCCTAAAACACCCAGTTCCCAAAATGTTTCTAATTCCCAAAATACAATCTTTAAACAAATGTGCTTCTTTCAATCACTGCTCAGCCCACAGAAAGACTTCAGGATCCACCAGGAAGGTTCTGTTAGGTTCTGTTAGGTTCCCTAAACCAAAGTGTTATTTACAAATGATGTTGTCAGGTTCCCCAATCAGAACCTTCTCGTTGTCTCTAAAACCACCTTTTCACTTGTTCCTGGTTCTTATTGTCTTGATTCAGAGATGTCAGCATCCCAAAGAGAGCTCCGGGGAACGTACACCCCCCCCCCTTTAGGTCCCAGGTTCCTGAACAAAGCAACAATTCCCCAAGAGAAATGTTCTAGTTCCCAAAAGTTTGGTTTCACCACCTAGGACTGAACTTTGAAGTGAAAGTTGCTGACAACATTCCAGCAGTCAAAAGAAGACGATGAGTTCTTCAAATTAATCCAAAATCCAAAACGTTCTAGTTCCCAAAAACAAGCTTGTGTAAAAGAACGTGGAACACTTGCAGAACGTTTCCAGCCTTCAGGAGTAGGACCCGTTCCTAGAAGCGGGCAGCTTCAGGCTGACTCTGAAGATGTTCTGAAGGATGAAATGGTCCAGATGTTCCTCATCAGCAGGTCTGGAGAAACAGCGACAGGACTTCCTCTAGCGCTCACACAGGAAGCTGGAGATGATGGATGTTTCCTGGACGGCAATAATCTGCTAAATGCGCTCCGTATGGGAGAACTCCCGGGTTCTGCGTCCACACGGAGGAGGTTTGAGCTGTCATGGGGATCTCCTGCAGTTTTCCATGAAATCTTTAATGTTCAGAGTAGAACATGCTCTGCAGCAGATGTGGTCAACCTGGTTCCTCCATGTGACCCTGATCAGAACCAAAGTTCTGATTAATGATTCCGGTTCAACTCTGGGTCAGAATCAAGGACTCAAGACGTTCCTGAACTCTGGAAATATTTCTGGATATGAACATCTAAATGTTTCCAGAAGAATTCTGAGAAGTTCTGAAAAAGCTGAACCTTCTCCATAAGTTGCTGCAGCCTGGTTCAGTTTTTCTTTCATTTCATCTCTAAACATTCGATGAATTCATTTGACCGCTTAGTGAAACAGGTTCATCCCGGTCTAAAAAGCTCCGGCAGGATGGCGCCGACCCAAACCCGGTTCTCCTGCTGCAGCAACACAGCAGCTGCAGGTTTGGGTCCAGATGAAAACTGGAACATTTCCTTGTGATTCTGGGCCGACGCGGTGGCGACCCGGCCTCAAACAATGGCTTGTTGTGGCATGAAAGCCCGGCGGCCCGTTTGGTGTTCTGGCTGATCTGGGAGCAGCCCCGGCCCGGTTCGAGCGTTTACTCGGAGCTCAGGTACGAACAAGAAAATCCCTGTTAAGTTTTCTTGTCGCACTTTGTTGCGAGCTGCAACGCCGCCGTGCGGAATGTGGCGCCGCCGCGAAGAACCCTGCAGCCGCAGAGGAAGAAGAAGAGGGAGTGTCTGCGAGCACGGCGGCGCCTGTGAAGTCAGGGGCCCGACGGGGAGGCTCCCAAGGGGCCCCTGATCTGAGCTGGATGGGTTTATCTGACCTCTGACCTCTGGAGGATGATGGAAGGATGCTCGGCTGAAATAAAAGCCAGCTTTGATCCTAACGAGGAAGACCCAGCGGCATCAGAGCAGCAAAAACACACGATGCATGCTGGGAAATGTATGCAGCAGAACAGAGACCCTCTGACCCCCGCTGTCCTTCTGTCTCTGTTTCAGGACTGTGGTCTGCAGGTCCAGCCAGGTCTCTCCTGTGGTCTCCGGCCTCACGTCATGTCTCAGAGTGCGGCTCGGCCCTGCGGCTCGGGACACGTCCCAGGTCTGATGTCCGTCCCCCGTCTGTCTCTTCAGGCTACCATGAGCCAGGCGTCCAGACATGTTCCTCAGTTTCAGAGCAGCAGAGCTTTCTGGTCCTAAACCAGGCAGCTGCAGCACCCCAGGTCCCCTGGTTCCTCCAGGTTCTCCAGATCCTCCAGGTCCCCTGGTTCCTCCAGGTTCTCCAGGTCCTGCAGGTCCCCTGGTTCCTCCAGGTTCTCTAGATCCTCCAGGTCCCCTGGTTCCTCCAGGTTCTCCAGATCCTGCAGGTCCCCTGGTTCCTCCAAGTTCTCCAGATCCTGCAGGTCCCCTGGTTCCTCCAGGTTCTCCAGATCCTGCAGGTCCCCTGGTTCCTCCAAGTTCTCCAGATCCTGCAGGTCCCCTGGTTCCTCCAAGTTCTCCAGATCCTGCAGGTCCCCTGGTTCCTCCAGGTTCTCCAGGTCCTCCAGGTCCCCTGGTTCCTCCAGGTTCTCCAGATCCTGCAGGTCCCCTGGTTCCTCCAAGTTCTCCAGATCCTGCAGGTCCCCTGGTTCCTCCAAGTTCTCCAGATCCTGCAGGTCCCCTGGTTCCTCCAGGTTCTCCAGGTCCTCCAGGTCACCTGGTTCCTCCAGGTTCTCCAGATCCTCCAGGTCCCCTGGTTCCTCCAGGTTCTCCAGGTCCTGCAGGTCCCCTGGTTCCTCCAGGTTCTCTAGATCCTCCAGGTCCCCTGGATCCTCCAGGTTCTCCAGGTCCCCTGGTTCCTCCAGGTCCCCTGGTTCCTCCAGGTTCTCCAGATCCTGCAGGTCCCCTGGTTCCTCCAGGTTCTCCAGGTCCCCTGGTTCCTCCAGGTTCTCCAGATCCTGCAGGTCCCCTGGTTCCTCCAGGTTCTCCAGATCCTGCAGGTCCCCTGGTTCCTCCAGGTTCTCCAGGTCCTCCAGGTCCCCTGGTTCCTCCAGGTTCTCCAGATCCTGCAGGTCCCCTGGTTCCTCCAGGTTCTCCAGGTCCTCCAGGTCCCCTGGATCCTCCAGGTTCTCCAGGTCCCCTGGTTCCTCCAGGTCCCCTGGTTCCTCCAGGTTCTCCAGATCCTGCAGGTCCCCTGGTTCCTCCAGGTTCTCCAGGTCCCCTGGTTCCTCCAGGTTCTCCAGATCCTGCAGGTCCCCTGGTTCCTCCAGGTTCTCCAGGTCCTGCAGGTCCCCTGGTTCCTCCAGGTTCTCCAGATCCTGCAGGTCCCCTGGTTCCTCCAGGTTCTCCAGGTCCTGCAGGTCCCCTGGTTCCTCCAGGTTCTCCAGATCCTGCAGGTCCCCTGGTTCCTCCAGGTTCTCCGGGTCCTCCAGGTCCCCTGGATCCTCCAGGTTCTCCAGGTCCTCCTCTCTGTGCTTCACATGCACCAACCAATGGGTGCCAGTTTCTCAGCAGACACATCAGAAGTTCTTCTAAGGTGCTGAAGGAGGTGTAACAGAGAGGATCAGGAGGATAATCGGACCTGACAAACCAGAACCACCAGTACTCTGTCTGAATGTGGTCCTCTGTGATTTCAAGCTGCTGATGCATGTCAGGACACCTGTCCACCTGCTGCATGATACGCCCCCCTGCTGGAAAACCCGGTTAAACCATTTAGTCATGGCAGCAGCACAATGTCCCTCTGAAACATTTAGAAACGTCCCACTTTTATTTACTCAGTGTGGTAAACTCTCAGGAATTGCACCATCGCTGGTTCCCTGTGATGGAGCTGAGAGCCGGGCAGCAGCACCGTCACACACCTGTATCAGGCTCAGACTAAATCTACGTGTCAGGAAACCATCACAGCTGTAAGCTAGAACTGGCTCAGACCCAGAAGAGCCGGTCCAGCTGGGGGGCGGGGGGGGTCAGCTGTTGTCCTCAGCGTTACCAGGGGACGGCTGTCTCTCACCTGTATCTCACCTGTCTCTCACCTGTCTCTCACCTGTCTCTCAGGTCGGTGGGTCGTTCCTTGTCTCAGCTGTTCCGACAACAGGACCTGTGATTGGAGAGAGGTCACCTGGCAACCGGACGGCTGTTATCATCCGCTGGTGGAGCGCCCCCTGCTGGAGGACTGCATGACGGACAGGAAGGTGAGGCCATGTTAGCGAACTTCATGCAACCTTCATGACTTTACGCCGATCGGGTCAGCTGAGTCTGTCTTCAGGTGTTGTTCATCGGCGACTCCACCAACCGGGGCATGATGTACTTCCTGATGGAGCGGGTCAACTCCAGCCTGGAGGACTGGGGGAAAGCTCACGACATGCTTGTCTACCAGAACCTCAACAAGGGACGGACTCATGTCAGCTACTCGTATTATCCTCAGTTCTGGCTGGAACAGAACCAGAGACCGACGTTCAGGGAGGCGCTGCTGCAGCTACTGAACAGGTGATAGGACCTAAACCACCGTCATCTCAGCTTTGTTGCAGAACATTTTCCTCAGATGAAGCTTAGATTGCAATCAAGAACTCTTGACACCCTCTGTGTTATGTCCTCAAAGGTCTCGACCGTTAGAAAACTCAAACCAGACAGTGCTGGTGGTGGGGGGAGTCCAGTGGCTCAACACCAACCACCTGAGGACGGTCCAGGAGGTGCTGGACAGGTAAGCAGCCTACAAAGAACAGCTGTTCATCCAGTCAGAATGAGGAGGTCCTTCCAGTCATCCCTGAGGAACTCCTCGTCAAGCTTTTAAGACTGTTGACACCTCCTCTTTGCTCTTGTCCTCCTGAGGGAGTCTCTGAGTGAGATCCTGGTGGTGGTGAAGTCTCTAGGGATGGGCTTCCACCTTCCTGTGGATGGCATCAGGTCTCTGAGTCTGGTAGGTTGGTGTTCCCTCCAGTAAGCAAACATCTGCCATGACGCTCTCTGATGGGCTGACGTGGGTATAATTTCAGCTGGAGATACGGAACCTGTTCAGGGAGAACGGAAACATCATCTCCACTGCAAGACGTCTGGGGTACGAGGTGATCGACACCTTCAGCATCACAATGGGTCGATACAAGGAGTTCCTGCAGGGGCGATGTGCCTGCCACTTCCATGAGGTAACACGGCTTCTCTTACTGGGTCGTAAGGTTCTGTGAGTTCTGTTCAGTACCGCACTGCTTCCAGATAATCACGATGCCTCCCCAGAGGACCACGTGGTTCCCAATAACCTGCAGACCCTTTAGTTTCCAGATCACAAAAAGGCTCACTAAAGAACAGTTCCCTCATTCCAACAAATTCCACATCTCCAACAGAGACCACTTCTCCTGATGGCATTTACCCGTTCTGGGCCGGTTCTACAAGCCCAGTTAAGGAAGGTACCGGCAACTTAAAACAGGTTTTAATTTGAGTTTCCCCTCAGGGAGTTTCCAGGTTCCTAGGGGAAGGTTCTGGTTCCTAAGGACAATTGTTACAGTTTCTAAAACAAGCTTTGATTCTCTGAACCAGAAGTGGATCTTCAAACCTTTGCTTCGTATTTCAAAGTTTCAAAAAGTTCTAGTTTTTATTTATATCTGCTTCCAAAATGGTTCCAAAAAGAATGATTCAAAATTTGGACTAAATTAGCTTTTTAAAAGAAACCTTCAAGTTCCCAAAGCAGAACAAGGAAGTTTCCAAAACAAGGTTCCCAAAGAATAGTTTGTGTTCTCCAGAGACTAGACCTTCACGTTTCCATATATTTCCTTTGTTCAGGTTCTAAAGCCAGGTTACAGAACCTTACCAGATTCCAACAGATCTCCCACGTTCCAACAATCATTTCCTGCTTGCCAAGACAAAGTTCCCAACATATAAAGGTTCCTGAAAGAGTTCTGATGAAAATCAACAAGAGGGATCATATTTCTCCTATTTTAGCTTCCCTTGATTGGCTTCCTGTTAAATCAAGAATAGAATTTAAAATTCTTCTTCTAACGTATAAAGCCCTTAATAATCAAGCTCCATCATATATCAGAGCTCTGATTACCCCGTATGTTCCTAACAGAGCACTTCACTCTCAGACTGCAGGTCTGCTGGTGGTTCCTAGAGTCTCTAAAAGTAGAATGGGAGGCAGATCCTTTAGCTATCAGGCTCCTCTCCTGTGGAACCAACTCCCAGTTTTGGTCCGTGAGGCAGACACCCCGTCTACTTTTAAGACTAATCTTAAAACTTTCCTTTTGACAAAGCTTCTAGTTAGAGTGGCTCATGTTACCCTGAGCTACCTCTATAGTTATGCTGCTATAGGCTTAGGCTACTGGAGGACATCAGGGTCTATTTCTCTAACTCTGCTGAGTTCTCCTACTGCTCTCCAATCTGCATTGTTTGTTGTTATTTCATCTTTTAACTTTTTGTTCTCTGTCATGTTTCTCTTCATAGAAGGTACACCTGGTCTGGCGTTCTGTTAGCTGTGACATCATCAGGGGAGGCAGATCATCCTCTATTACCATCTAACATAGAAAGTACTCCTGGATCAATGTGAGCTTCTGAGCTTTCTGTGTCTCTGCTCTGTCTTCTCTAAGCCCCAGTGGGTCGAGGCAGATGAGCGTTCACACTGAGCCTGGTTCTGGTTCTGCTGGAGGTTCTCCTCCTTGTTAAAGGGGAGTTTTCCTCTCCACTGTCGCTTCATGCATGCTCAGTATGAGGGATTGCTGCAAAGCCATCAACAATGCAGACGACTGTCCACTGTGGCTCTACGCTCTTTCAGGAGGAGTGAATGCTGCTTGGAGAGACTTGATGCAACCTGCTGGGTTTCCTTAGAGAGGAAACTTTCTGACCAACCTGGAGGATCTGATGGAGTCTGACTTTGGAAAGAGTCTTGAGATGATGTGATGTGAATTGGAGCTATATAAATAAAATTTAATTGAAATTAATTGAAAAAATCTAGAGAACATTCATAGTTTTATGGGAATATCTTTCAGTTGCCCGTCGTCTCTTTCTGATCCACTTCCTTTTATTCTTTTATTCTCTCAGGTCGAGAAGCTCCAATCCTCCAGACCCCCAAGCAACATGGCATCAGCCAGAGAAAAGACCAGAACCACCAGAACTGGACCTGGACCTAGCAGCCAATCAACCGTGCTGGACGCGGAGCAGGAAGTCCGACCAAACACTCCGACCTTCCACGTTAGAGGAGCAGTAAACCAGGTGTACTCTGAGATCCTGCTGAGCCGCCTGTGTCCAGAACCCAGAGGGACCGGGTCCAGGTGAGACCCAACGGGGTCAAGAACGGAATAGTTCTGCTGGGTCGTCTTTCAGCTCTCTGTTGTTCCTGTGTGGAACGTGGAGGTCCAGGAGTCCAGCTGAGCTGGAAGAGACTGACCGGTTTAATGAGGGCAGGTGAAAAATCTGATCAATAAACCGAGTTCAGAAAGGATCCACCGGTTCCGACAGGTTCCTTCAGGGAACCACAGAGTTTTCCATTATCTAAAACTTCCTCTGGTGGGAAGTTCCACATTCCCAGAAGTCCTAAAGAAATGTTCCTTCAGAAGTTTCAGGCATCCAACCAAGACTTCTCCAGAGCCAACATTCCCGTCTCCATGGACGTTTTCACCGAGAACGGCTGCAGGAAACTCTCCAGAACGTGACCCACGTTCTCAGCGGTTCCCAGAACCACGACCAAACGGCACGTTTCCCTTCCAGTTCCTAAACTGCGGTTTCCAAGGTTCCACGCGTTCTCCGCATCCGCCGTCCATCCCGTCGTTTGGGTGAAACTCCCAGTTTCTGAAAGGTTTCCCAGCTCCAGAAGAACTGCTGCATTAAACAAATGTTCTGTCAGAACGACCCGGCTGAAGTTCTGTGTCCCTGACGGCTCTGCTGCTGCTGATAAACGATGAACCGAGCAGAATTCCCAGTTTTGCTTTCACAATTCCAGACTTTTCCAGACTGTTTGTCTTTCTGCTTGAATGGAAACAGAAAGTGGACTTCCAGCTGAGGTTCTGCTGAGGCCCGGTTTTGACTGGGAGGAACTCACGGCACAGATAAAACTCAGAGCTCCACGTTTCCTTCTGCTGGGAAATAAAATGAGGAATAAAATCTGGAAATGTAAAATGTTTTTTTGTGTTCTGATCCAGACCCGGGAGGTCCTAAAACTCCAGAATTTCCAGAACTGAGTTTATAAAAGCAGCTTTAATATTTTCATTAATTACTATTTTAAATACATTACAGCTGAGTTCTGAAGAGAAGATCCTCTCAGAACAGTCCATCTGAGTTCTGATCCAGAGGTTCTGCTGGGTTCTGACTCTGATCTGTATCTCTGTGGATCACAAACCAGGTTCTGTTGGTCAGCAGCTTTTACTGGATCTCATTTCAGAACCAGCTGCTGTGGGCTGGTGCTTTCTAACAGAACTGTGTGACGTGGACTAACCAGCTCGGTTCTGGGTCAGAACTGCCTCAGGTTCTGTTCACTTCTTGTTCCTGGTTCCTCTCACGTTTCCTGGTTCTCCGAGGTGCCACCAGAGAGAGTTCTGTTCACATAACTCTCCAGCTTCCAGAACAAAAAGCATCCGGACTCCAGAGTTTGTTACAGATCCAAAAGAAGCTGCTGGTGGACCGGAACCAGCGGCCAGGTGATTCCTCCCTGTCCAATCACGGCGCTCCTCCTTGGTTCTGTTCTGTTCATCGGTTCTGGAGCAGAGAGTCCCTGAAGGATGGTTCTGTGTTTGGGTTTAGTTCTCTATTTTTCTACAGATGAAGCTTTATTCTCCGGTTTTCCCTGCTGGACCCGGCAGCTCAACCCGGTTCCGTCCCAACAGAACATGTCCGGTTTTACCTGCTGGGTGCAAACTGCTTCAAATAAACTTTTTATTATTTAAATTTTTCTCAGGAGTGTTTTTATTGCCTCTTTTATTCAGTTTAATAAACAGGTCCAATTTATGCTGAGATTTGCAGCCGGTTCGGTCCAATCACAGACGGGTCCGAAGGGTTCAGTTCGTTAATGCAGGGGATGAAAGGCTGGAGTCCAGTCAGACTTTACTCCAGAAGCTCAGAACCAGGAGAACTTTCTATAAAATAGGGGAAGGTTGCAGTATTCTGGGTCCGGGTCTCCAGAACCTCCTGGTTTCGGAGTTTGGACCGATCAGACCCGGTTCTGCTCACATTCAGACACCAGCCAGCTGAGACTCTGACGGGGATGTTTTCCTTGGCGCTGCTCGGTTCTGTTTGCTCTGCAGAATCCGCCTCTGACGTCACCGGCTGATGGGCTGGTCCAATCAGCACCGGCCTGGACTGGGACTTGGTCCGGTCCGCCGCTCCTGGTCCAGCAGAGGGAAGCGGCATCGGGAGCAGCGGGATCTTTGGGTTAGGGTTCGGGATGACCCACAGAGTCCGGTTCTGATGAGGAGGGATGGAGACGCGGGGTTCTGGAGTCCGACACATGTGCGCTCTGACTCTGCTGCTGGTCTCGGTCTGCCCGATGTGCTGCAGGGCCAGCTGGATGTGAGTACCAGTCCAACCGAACCGGGCTTACATCAGGACGACTGGGTCAGGACCAAACGCACACATCAGCTAAAGGAGAACTTTTTATTGGTCTCAGGTCCAGTTTAACCCAATTAAAGGCAGAGCCGCAGTAATCAGAACCTCACCTGTTCTGGTCCGCTCTGAGGGCTGATCACTGTTACTGAGCCCATTCTTGTGGTTCCGACCTGAAATTTATTTGGAGTGAACCTGGATTCTAAACGGAGCCCCGGTTTAAAGACCGAACCGTTCGGAACCAGGTGCATGGACCTGAAACTAATGTGTAGGGCATTTGTTGACGCGTTGTTCGCTGGTGGTTCTAAGAATTATCCGAACCGGGGGGCAACAGAGTTTCCGAAAAAGTTCTGTGTTACGCAGCAAAAGGTCCAGAATCAGTCGTTCATGGAATAAAACTGATTGATTTGGTTCCGATGGTCTCTCTCCTCAGAGATCCAGATGGATTCGTTCTAGCTGGAGTGGGTCTGGTTTAGATTAATCAAGAAAAGCTGAACCTAAACAGAACAGACCCGGTTCCGCTGATTAGAACTAACCAGAACCGAGCCTGCAGATTCTCTGTGCGTCTGATAACCGTCACCCGGACCCAGTCGTGTTCCGCTCGGCCTGCACTTGTGTTCCCGGTGCTGCTGCTGGTTCCGTCGGGTTCTGTGCGCTAACAGCACCGCGTCCCTCCACAGGTGGCTGGGTGTGACCTCCGCCCCGGAGCAGCTGTCCTGCCGTGACCCGGTTCTGAGCGCCCGGCAGCGGGACCTGTGCCGCCGGAAGCCCTTCCTGCTGCCCAGCGTGCGGGACGGAGCCCAGCTGGCCGTGTCCGAGTGTCAGAACCAGTTCCGCCTGGAGCGCTGGAACTGCTCCACGTCCCGGGAGCCCACGGCCGTGTTCGGCCACGAACAAAGCAGCGGTGAGTTCTGCAGAACCAAAGAGCTACTCTGGGCTAAGGTTCCGAAAGATTTAACTCTACTTTACTGACAGGTTCTGCAGATTTAACTGGACCCAAACAAGCAGAACCTCCAAAATGTTCTGCAGGTTCATTCTATCCCGTTTCTGTTAGTTTGTGTTTGAAGGTTCCTGGTGGAAGATCTCCAGAGCTGAGGAGCATAGAAACCGTTTGTTTCTGGTTCTGGGACTGCAGAACAACTGAAGCTCAGTCCAAACTGGACAGAACCTCAACAGAACCACTGCAGCAGATCTACAACATGATGGCTCAAAAAGAGGCCTACAATGGCCTAGTCAAAGTCCAGACCCAAGCCTGACGGAATTGGTTCTGGTTCTACAATCTGCGGGTTGATGGGGTGCAGTTGGGCTGTGGAACCGACCGTCCCAGAACTCAGGTTACTGACCAGAACTCATCGGGTTCTGTGGGGATATCTGGTACCAGGACAATCCGGGCTTCACAGACAGGAAGCTGATAAATAGATGTTACAGATATTAAATCGGAGCTTCATTTGAGTTTAAGTCCCACCATGGTCCGGTGATCCAAAAGGTTCTGATCCAAAGCTGAACAAACATGTTAAAGGAACCAACAGTTTCTACCGGAAACTCCAGGTTCTGGGACGGTTCGGCTGTGTTAGACGTACTGCTGATGGGGTCTCTGCCAGTGAGGGGTTTAAATCTGGGCCCAGTCTGCCCCCTGGAGGCCAAGCAAGGGAGCTACACGTCAGACCTCACTATGACGTCACAGACTGCAGCTGATAGGCTCCAGATAAGTGATTTAATCAGATAAAATATCTCGTTTAGCTGCATGTAGAGGTCAGGAGTCTGGAGAAAGCGCTGAATCAGCGTTTACTGGGGGTCCAGACGGGGGTCAGAGGTCAGGGGTCGCCGGGAGCCTCCCTTCAGCTCAGTGCTGCACAGGAGGTGTTGTCACAGCCTCTCCTTCTCTTCTTCTAACGCCTCCGTCCCGCAGGAACCAAAGAGACGGCGTTCATCTACGCAGCGATGGCGGCAGGCCTGGTCCACACTGTCACTCGCTCCTGCAGCCAGGGCAACATGACTGAGTGCGGCTGCGACGCTCGACTGCGAGGCGGCGGCGGCGGTACGGCAGCAGAGGGCTGGCACTGGGGCGGCTGCTCGGACCACATCCAGTTCGGAACCTGGTTCAGCCGCAGGTTCATGGACGACTCTGTGAAGAACATGTCGATGAGCCGGGGCGGCTACACGCTGAGCACCATGAACCGGCACAACAGCGAGGCCGGACGACAGGTGAGGATGTTCACACACCTGAGCCCAGTGGGTCCGGACAGCCGGTACCTTTCTGCTGGGAGCCCCGGTCGGAGCGGGCCAGTCCGAGGAACAGCCGTTCAGGAGAACTCCTTTGAGGTTCTTTCCCCCACAGTGGGTCCAGATCTAAACCACAGCTCAGCTAGTGGAACAGAGCAAGAACCTGGTTGGGTTTCCTGCAGCCAGAGAACCACCTCGATGTTCTCCCTCTGTTGTGTTCCCAGATCTCCGGATCGTTTCACGTCTGCAGTCAGAGGTGAAAAGCACCGACTTTGGCCCAGTACACCCACTCCCAAACCCTGATCAGTACCTCCAGGGGAGGCTCAGAGTGGGTCAAGTACAACCTGTGTCGGTCCATCAGAACAAGTCCAGATCAAAACTTCAGGCTGTGTTCTGAAAGGAGCTTAAAGCAGCTCTCTGGCTGTTCTCAAATATTTGGTAGAACCTCGCTCAGATCCTCCAAACTAAGCCCGTCTGCTGCGGGTCGGTTCTGACTGCTTGGTCCAATGGCCCACCTAGAACCCTTGTCAGCTCAGTCTGTCTGTGTTTCCCTGCAGGCCATCGAGAAAACCATGTCCACCGATTGTCGCTGTCACGGCATCTCTGGTTCCTGCGCCGTGAAGACCTGTTGGAGGTCCATGGCGCCGTTCAACCGGGTCGGTGCTTACCTGAAGGAGCGATACGAACAGAGCATCCAAGTGTCGGACCGCTCCAGGAAGAAGACGAGGAAAAAGGACCAGCGCCGCCCCGTCGACAAGCACCAACTCATCTACCTGAACAAGTCTCCCAACTACTGCCTGGAGGACCGGCGGCGCGGCATCGCCGGCACCAGGGGACGCCGCTGCAACCGGTCGTCCTCCGGGCCGGACGGCTGCAACCTGCTTTGCTGCGGCAGAGGCTATAACACGCATGTGGTGAGGAACATCCAGCGCTGCGAGTGCAAGTTCGTCTGGTGCTGCTACGTCCACTGCAGGCGCTGCGAGAGCATGAACGACATGCACACCTGTAAATAAGTCCACACCTGGGTCACACCTGTAAATAAGTCCACACCTGGAAGCAGACTGCACACCTGGGTCACACCTGTAAATAAGTCCACACCTGGGTCACACCTGGAAACAGACTGTATACCTGAGTCACACCTGGACTAGTAAAGCAGAGGCCGTCCTGTCTGGTTGGGGCTTCTGGTCCAATCAGGCTCTGGCTGAATGCGAGCACATCCTGGTACACCTGCAGGTCACTGGCAGCGCTGAGTTCTGATGAAACGGAACCCCTGGATGAAACGTGTAGACGGCTTTCAGCAGGAACCGGACTTCCTCCAAACTAGGACTTTATCTGGGAGGTGACGTAGAACCTTTTAGAACCTGGGACGTATCGATACAAGTAAACGTACTTATATGTCAGTACTTTCTGATTCCGTCTACTAATACCAGAACTAATGCACCAACACAACTAATGTTTAAGTGCTTTATTTTTAATCAGGTACATTTTACTATACAGAACTACTTTGTGTCGTGTTTTTTAGCTGAATAGAACTATTGTCTGATTGTATTTACTGCTCTGGAAGGTTGAAAAGAACTTTAAGGAACCTGTCACATCCGGAGCGGGTCATCAAACACATCTACGATGGCTCGGTTGGAGTCCAGACCCAGAAGACGACCCGCCGTGGAGTAAAAATCTGGTTCTGTCTGATTGGTTAAGGGCCAAGAACCGACCCGTTCCTCCTCACCGGGCCGGTAGTTTAGGGAACATTGTCTCCATCACGTGGAACCTCAAAGCTCGGCTCCAGCACACTGAGGACACGCGGGTTCCCTTCTTATCAACAGCTAGTGATCAAGAGCAGTTGTTGGGCTGGAGTCCTCCTCCTCTGGGGATTGCTGTAAGCTTGGGGTATTGCTGTTTACGGTTAGAAAACTCCTGAACTCAGCATTGTGTGTTTTTTTTAGGTGTTTTCTCAAATTGCTCGTGTTGATTCTGTTTCTCCTGAAAACGTTCCCTCTCAGGTTCATTTGGAGATACCTCCATAGCCCCTGCTTAACGTCCTGCTGCCGTCAGGTGCTTTCAGGTGATTCTTTTATGCCGCTGACATCCATGTCCTGGTATATTGCTGCCGGTTTGTGTGTTGGCACACCGGCATCAGGTCCTGTAGTACCGGAGAACCTCTGAGTTTAGGTACCAGTACATTCACGAGGTCTCGGACAGGTCCGCCATGCTCGGATCTGTATCGGCTCCTCCTTGTTCAACACAGGTGATCACCTGAGTTCTCCTGGTGATCACCTGTGTTCTCCAGGTGAGCTGCGGGTCTATGCAGCAACTCTACAGACCTTCCTACCGACCAGGTTCTCTCAGAACAAACCAGGAAAAGTAGGGAGGAATTTATACGTTTTGTCAATAAACTTTATTTATATGTACAGAACTTTATGTCCGTTTGTTTGTTCTGGTTAATCGTGGTCAGAGTCTCTGCGTCAGTCAGGTCCAGAATCTCCAGCAGGAGATCAACAGCTGGATCAGAACTTCATTCACAGCAGTGAAGGTGCTGCTCCGGTCTGTGGTGCTGGAGACGCAGCTCTATGGTCCTGAGATGTGGAGTGGGTCTGGGGGAACCGGCTTCTGGATACTAGCCGTTGGAATGAGTGATTGGCCGGGCCAGTCCAGAAGAACCGGGCCAGTCCAGAAGAACCGGGCCTAGCGTCCAGGCCCTGACTTCAGATGTTCTGGTGTGAAGCTTCCTCTGAGATCTCATCTGCTGCTGGCTGGGAATAAAGATCCAGAAGAGGTTCTGCCAGACAATGTTCTCCTCCAGGGAACTGCCACGTGTTCCCAAGCCAGCATGCGTCGGTCAGGCAAAACATTATGACCACATTATGGTGGGGATGTTCCTGTCCAACTCAAACGCCTCTGCTGTCGCTGATGCTGAAGATGTTACTGCTGGTTCTGGTCCAAAGGGCAGAACACACTGTGTGTTGCAGCTGCATCCGCCACAGTATCATTGCTGGTCGTAATGTTTTGCCTGGACCTCGTCCTGCTGCTTATCTCCCACCTTCAGGTCTTCTCCACATCTCATGACTGACGGCCGGACCCTGGAAGATTCGACCTTCAGGCGCAGCTCCGGGTCGGTTCTGGTGCAGACCACAGACTGGGTTCCACAGTTAATCTGCACATTTCCTGTCAGTCTGGAAAACCAGGCGCAAAGTTCCTGTAATTATCTGAAAACCCTCTGAAGGTCCAGGTTCTGCAGCTGAGAAGAGGCAGCAGGTCACCTGTTCAGCCTCCACGCCGTGAGGTTCTGCCTGTGCTCCTGTGACGTTTACAGGGTTCCAGGTTTCAGGGTTTGGTTTGGTTGACCCAGGTGAGCCTGAGGAGGTTCTAGATGTGACAGCAGGTTAGGTCACCTCTGAAGGACCTGAAACCGGAACACCAGGTTATAATCTGCTGTGGAGAACCCCAGAAAGGTCCAGGCCAAACCCAAACAAAAGAACCAAAGAGAGAACTTTGCTGATGTTCCTCAGTATGCTGTAATTTATTCTGCCTTAAAAGTCGGGTCAGAACGTCGGCTGCAACTCGAGAACTGAAGCTCTCTTTAAGTCCATGAAACTGGTTTCACTTCTATAAAACCTCAGAGACGAGTCAGGGAGAACCTCCAGAACCCAAAGTAATCCAAATGTTTCAGGGAACATTTCCATGTTCTCCTGGTCCAGACATCTGACGACAAAAGTTCTGCGGGTCACTCTGTTCTCCTCCTCTGGGACAGATGGGTTGTTTTGTTCTGGTTCTGGGTTGCTGACTCGTTAGGTTCTCTGAGTCAGCAGGAAGACTCGCTGTTATCAGCCGTGTTTGATGACACAGCAGAAAGTTTCAGGGAAAACAGACCGGAGGTTCCTATTTACACTCCAGGATTTCCTGCTATTCTGAAACCCAACTGGACCGGGTCTATCCGGGACACATGGTGGGACTGAGGTCCAACCTGAGGCTGCTGCTTGCAGTGATTTCCTGAACGTTTACTGGAGCCCCGTTGATGCAGGGTCAAAGGTCGGCGTAAACCCAGAAAGACTTATGGAAGAGCTCAGCTTGTGGGACGCTGGTTAGTCCAGCTGTTCTACTCAGAGGAACCGAATTTACGAGCTGAATGTCAATTCCTGAAGTGGACCTGGTGTTCTGATAATTAAGAACATTTAATTAATTCAATTCAGTTTTATTCATATAGCACCAATTCACAACACACATCATCTCAAGGCTCTTTCCACAGTGGACAGTCGTCTGCATTGTTGATGGCTTTGCAGCAATCCCTCATACTGAGCATGCATGAAGCGACAGTGGAGAGGAAAACTCCCCTTTAACAGGGAGGAGAACCTCCAGCAGAACCAGAACCAGGCTCAATGTGAACGCTCATCTGCCTCGACCCACTGGGGCTTAGAGAAGACAGAGCAGAGACACAGAAAGCTCAGAAGCTCACATTGATCCAGGAGTACTTTCTATGTTAGATGGTAATAGAGCATGATCTGCCTCCCCTGATGATGTCACAGCTAACAGAACGCCAGACCAGGTGTACCTTCTATGGAGAGAACAATGACAGAGAACAAAAAGTTAAAAGATGAAATAACAACAAACAATGCAGATTGGAGAGCAGTAGGAGAAATCAGCAAAGTGAGAGAAATAGACCCTGATGTCCTCCAGCAGCCTAGGCCTATCACAGCACAACTATAGAGATAGCTCAGGGTAACATGAGCCACTCTAACTATAAGCTTTGTCACAAAGGAAAGTTTTAAGATTAGTCTTCAAAGTAGACGGGGTGTCTGCCTTACGGACCAAAACTGGGAGTTGGTTCCACAGGAGAGGAGCCTGATAGCTAAAGGATCTGCCTCCCATTCTACTTTTAGAGACTCTAGGAACCACCAGCAGACCTGCAGTCTGAGAGCGAAGTGCTCTGTTAGGAACATACGGGGTAATCAGAGCTCTGATATATGATGGAGCTTGATTATTAAGGGCTTTATACGTTAGAAGAAGAATTTTAAATTCTATTCTTGATTTAACAGGAAGCCAATGAAGGGAAGCTAAAATTGTAGAAATATGATCCCTCTTGTTGATTTTCATCAGGACTCTTGCTGCAGCATTTTGGATCAGCTGAAGGCTTTGAACTGCATTTTGTGGACTTCCTGATAGTAAAGAATTACAATAGTCCAGCCTTGAAGTAACAAATGCATGGACTAGTTTTTCAGCGTCACTCCTGGACAGAATGTTTCTAATTTTGGCAATATTCCTGAGGTGAAAAAAGGAAACTCTGGAAACCTGTTTAATATGGGATTTAAATGACATGTCTTGGTCAAAAGTAACACCAAGATTTTTAACTTTATTACCAGAGGCCAAGTTAATGCCACCCAGATTAAGTGATTGGTTAAGAAGTTTATTTTTTGAGGACTCTGGCCCAAAGATTACAACTTCTGTCTTGTCAGAATTTAAATGCAGGAAATTTAAAGTCATCCAGCTTTTGATGTCATCAAGACATGACTGCAGTCGAAGTAATTGATTGGATTCATCAAGATTTATGGATTATTTCTTGATGCTGGTACCTGGTTCCATCTGCAGTATTGGGCCGAGTATCTTAACAGGACTCGGGTTCTGAGCAACAGTTGGATCAGAAGATCTGACTGAATTTGTGATAAAAGCTGTAATCATGCAGAACTAAAAGAGGATAAATGAGGAACCTCAGTGGAAAAGAACCCCTGAGGTTCCTCAGTTCAGCACGTTTAAAGCAGATGTTTCTAGCAGAACAAGTTCTGGATACGGCACCCATTCTGGAACCAGTGAAGAACCCAGAGGTGGGTAGAGGAGGTAGAAGGCAGCGGTGCGGTCCAGTAAAACTAGCCAAAGTGTTCCGGTTCCTCTGATAATTATCATCATCAGTGCAGATGGAACCACAACCTTTCCACAGAGCTTTAAACATCAACAGAACCATCAGAACAACAGCTGTCCGGCCCGACTGGTCTGGTGTGGCGATGCGGAAACGTTTGTTTCTCGTTAGCGTTTAGAGAAGATCCGTCTTCCTGTGGGTGTTGGTGCAGAAGCTGCAGCTCAGCAGTTTTCCCTCAAGATTAGCTTCCAGGAAGCAGGAGGCGGGAGGAGGAAGCCCTGAAAAGAGCTGCTGGGACGGGCCGGGGGCAGAAGAGATGGAGGTCCGCCTGCAGCTGCAGCTGCTGCTGGCTGCTCTGATGATGGCGCCGGCCGCCTCGCAGCAGGTAAGATCCTAACACCAGGTTCTCCTCAGGCGGAAACAGGAGCGCCACAGGTTCTCCTGAACGGCGCTGCACGGTTCTCTTGGTGCCAGAAGATCCTGCAGAACCACGAGGGGTGAGGCTTTGGTCTGTAGGTCCGTCCAGCAGCTGGACCCTCCTCATCCTCAGCCAGGCCCTGGGAATGTGCTTCTCCACCGTCCTGGACGTCCCTGGAGAAGATGTGGTCCTGAAGGCAGCAGATGTTGCTCTGGAAGAGGAGATGATCCAAGCTCCTACCATCACAGAACCTGGCTGCAGAACCTGGCTGCAGAACCTGGCTGCAGGGACCGGGCCTTTTCTGCTTCCTGCAGACATGATTCTACTAGGACACAGCAGAGCAGCACAAACACCTCAGACCATCTGCATGTAGCACGGTGGTGGAGGCAGGAGGCTGTGGGCTCATGTGAATGAATTTCAGTTTTTCTTGAATGAACGAAGGAGCCGACGTCCTTCTCTTTTCGGGTAATTTTCCTGTTTTGTTGTTCTAGAAACGACTTTTTAGTAAAACCGTCGCTCCTTTTAGCCCAGATTAATGACTGGATGGCCTCTCGTCATCCTGAAACGGTTCTAAGGGCCCCGTATGGCCCCGGCCACCCGTGGACGCCCCTCATGTAGATGTTGTCTCTGGCAGCGGGGTGAGCCGGACCTTTCTGGACCTTTCTGGGAGGATCTGATGCAGCAGATAAGCAGCAGTTAGAGCGATTAGCCTCGCTTCCTGTTGCTGCTCCAGCAGACGCTTTCACCTCCAGCTGTCCAGGGAGTGTGGTGCTGAGGACCGTGACAAACTGGGCCCTGGACCATGAGAACTACCAGAACCTCTCCTCAATGGACTGTTTCAAACACGGTGACCGGCTGTCATAGCGTCACGTTTGTTGATTTTCTGAAACGATGCGGCGTCAGGGTTAGCTGAGGACAGGACCGGAGGTCCATGAGAAGAGGGTCTTCTGCCGTCACCTCATAGCATTTTCTGAGCATGCTGGTACTGTTTGGAGGTGAAGAGGTTCTGCTTGTTTCTGGCAGAACTTCTGTTTGAACACGACGGTGCTGAGGACGCAGACGGCCTGTCATTCCTGCAGCATCTCCCTGCTGGTTCCCTGTCCATCAGGATACAAAAGGACTCCAGGAGGCGTGACCTCCAGCTGCAGGTGAGCCACACAGACCCTGAGATGTTCTGGTAGAGGACGGAGAGATCCGCTGCTGGTCGGCTGTCCGGTTCTGCTGGCTTTTGTTGACCTGCCGGTTCCCCTGTCCTGCAGGTACCACGTGAAGACCAGCAGCTTGAAGCTGGCCATCAAAGGCTGCTCCTTCGAGTGCTTCAGGGAGGCGCAGGTGAAGAGCTGCTGTCCAGGTTACTGGGGACCGGACTGCATGGGTCAGTACGTTCTGCTGAAAGGTGCTTAGAAGGTTTGGTTCCACCTGGTGATGCGCTAGCTTCACGCTCATGGAGCTGATTATGGTGCCGCAGGAACCTGGGTCAGTTCAGGACATTTGTTGGTCTTTAGCTGATGGATATAACTGTGGCCAGTGACCAACGAATGGACCAGAACCAGCAGGGAGGTTCTGGTCCAGAACCTGGTCCAACGCCTGGCTGATGCTGCGGCGCTGCAGGCCGTCAGGACGCAGCAGCCTGACCCTCGGCATCATTTCCAGGCGACTCGTGACACAGAGCGCGTCCTGCAGGATGCAGATCGTCCTCCAGGAATCAGGACTTCCTTCCTCTCTGCAGACATGACAGAAACCAGATCTGCTCTCAGACCAGCCAGCTTCAAGATCACAAGTAAAATAAAACTTTCTGACACCTGGAGAACAGCGCCCCCTGGTGGTAGACATCCGACTTCCATCCCTGGACCCGATCAAAGTGTCTCAGGACCAGATCTCTTTCTGTCATCCTTAAGCGAGATAGGTCAGAAAGTTGCTTGATTGGTCCGTGTTCACCATGTGACCATGTGACCATTCACTCGTTTGGTTTGGAGAGAAGACTGGAAGTAGGAACGTTACGCTGCCTGCAGATGAAGGAGGCCTGATGTCACCTGGCAGGACCGGCTCCACGTCTGCCTTGAATCCAAACCTGAGATTGATTCCTGGTCTGTCTCACCTGGTCTGTCTCACCTGGTCTGTCTCACCTGGTCTGTCTCACCTGTTCTGTCTCACCTGGTCTGTCTCACCTGGTCTGTCTCACCTGTTCTGTCTCACCTGGTCTGTCTCACCTGGTCTCACCTGTTCTGTCTCACCTGGTCTCATCTGTTCTGTCTCACCTGGTCTGTCTCACCTGTTCTGTCTCACCTGGTCTGTCTCACCTGGTCTCACCTGTTCTGTCAGGATCCGTAACGAACCTTTTCACGACTTTCTTCATCATTTCTTCAAAAACGTAATTTTCTCATGACTATTTCCTCCACAGTGTCAAAAAGAATCGGCACCTTTTACTTTTATTCTTGGAGTTGCACATGAATCAGAAGGTTCTGGGGACCCATATCTCCAGGGTTGAGGGGTTGAGGGGTATCTTCTAGGTCCGGGTTAGAAAAGACCCGGTTTCTATCCTTTGGTCCTCCCTCCAAGGGAAGCATGCTAACCCACCACAGTAGACATCATGTAGCCAGTGGCTGCTTCTGGCTCCTTCATTGGCTCAAAGTTTTGCATTGTATTACATTGAAATGACTGTCGTCATTTCAGCTTTTAACTTTTTGCTCTCTCTCTTTTTCTTCATAGTAGGTACACCTGGTCTGGCGTTCTGTTAACTTTGACATCATCCAGAGAAGACGGCTCACCCGTTACTACCATCTAATGTAGAACAGATTACTAGATCAATGTGTGCTTCTGTGCTTTTTTGTCTCTCTTGTTGTGTCTCTGCTCTGTCTTCTGTAACCCCAGTCGGTCGAGGCAGATGACCGTTCATACTGAGCCCGGTTCTGCCGGAGGTTTTTTTTCCCCGTTAATGGGTGGTTTTTCTTCCCACTGTCGCTTCATGCTTGCTCAGTATGAGGGATTGCAGCAAAGCCATGTACAATGCAGACGACTCTCCCTGTGGCTCTACGGTTCCCCAGGAGTGAATGCTGCTTGTCAAGACTTTGATGCAATCAACTGGTTTCCTTATATAGGACATTTTGACCAATCTGTATAATCTGACCCAATCTGTATAATATGATTGAACTTGATTTTGTAAAGTGCCTTGAGATGACATGTTTCATGAATTGGCGCTATATAAATAAAATTGAATTGAATTGAATTGAAAGGTAAACCGTCTACCGTGACGATGCGGTACCAGGGAACATGAAGTGTTCAGGGTTATTCCTGATGCTTACGGTTCTACTTATGCTTTGTGTTTTATTGATTTATTTTATTTATTAGTATTTAATTTAACGGACCGGTGTGTGTTAGGGTTTATTGGATCTTTCATGCTTATTTTCTGTTACTGTTAAAAAGTGTCTGATCTGGGTTCAGATGGACGCTGGGGACAGGAAGGAGAGGAAGAGGAGGACACATGGTCAGCTTCCTGTCTTTGTGTTTCAGAGTGTCCCGACCGGGCCGACCGACCGTGCAGCAGCAGAGGGTTCTGCTCCGACGGGCTGGGAGGGAACGGCACCTGCAGCTGCCAGGTGACACACACACCTGGACACACACACCTGGGGACACACACACACCTGGTGACACACACACACCTGGTGACATCACACACCTGGTGACACACACACCTGGTGACACACACACCTGGGGACACACACACACCTGGTGACACACACACACCTGGTGACACACACACCTGGTGACATCACACACCTGGGGACACACACACCTGGTGACACACACACCTGGTGACACACACACCTGGGGACACACACACCTGGTGACACACACACCTGGTGACATCACACACCTGGTGACATCACACACCTGGTGACACACACACCTGGTGACACACACACACCTGGTGACATCACACACCTGGTGACATCACACACCTGGTGACACACACACCTGGTGACACACACACCTGGTAACACACACACCTGGTGACATCACACACCTGGTGACACACACACCTGGTGACATCACACACCTGGTGACACACACACCTGGTAATACACACACCTGGTGACACACACACCTGGTAACACACACACCTGGTAACACACACACCTGGTGACATCACACACCTGGTGACACACACACCTGGTAATACACACACCTGGTGACATCACACAGCTGCACGCCATCATGCAGAGGATGGCGTCCTGCATGTTCTAGATGTTTCTCTGGTTCCACACAGCTGGCTGAAGTGGACGGGTCATTCCAGAACCCAGCAGAACCTGCTGGCTCAGCTGTTTGAATCAGACGCATCTAAAATGTGGAGAACAGCATCTTTGGGCGCTGGTGCTGAACTGAATGGTTCTGGAAGCTTGCTGGTGAAGATTCTCAGTCATCCGGGTCATGGTCATTCCAAAAAAGTCAACCTCACCTCCATGCAGGTGATCAAAACATCGCTCCTGTAAGCCAGGCCAGTAACGACCTTAACGACCGCCCATTACTAAGGGTGGACCTGTTCCGGGTTAATTTGCATGTTATCTAAGCCAGAACGAGGCCTTTGTTGGGCAGTAGTATAAAGCTTGGAGCTCCACATTAGTCCAGACTTTTCAATTGAGAAAGCTTTCTGGAGGGGAAGCGAAACGTCTTCAAACTTCGGAAAAAAGTCCAGTTTTCTTGTTTTTTTAACTTTTTTGGAAGTTCTGGAAGGTTCCTCCTCAGGAAGCCAAGCAGCAAACCTTTAGGGTTACTAAAACTGCCTCCAGGACGGCACCACAGAACCTTCTGACTGACCCAGAGAAAGCAGCAGAACCCTTCAGACCCCACTGAGAACGTGCTGCAGAGTCTTTGGGGCTTCAGGTGCTCATGGTGTCTTTGTTTGGTCCAGGCTGGCTTTGCAGGAACTGCATGTGAGGACTGCGCACCTGGACGTTACGGCCCCACCTGTGGCTCAGGTACCATCACACCACACCGTGCGGACCTCAGCCGGTCCCGGCCGTGGCTGACCTGCTGCTGTTGTGTCTCAGAGTGCAGGTGTGTCCACGGTCTCTGTGGTTCTGGACTGAACGGGGACGGCCGCTGCACCTGCTTCTCTGGCTACACAGGTCCCAGCTGTGACCAGGGTAAGTCCCTCCGCTGTTACCTGCACCTGCAGACAGGTAACCACACCTGGAGCAGACGTTCCAGGTGGTTCCATCTCTTTAATGTCGGTCTCAGCTTCCTAGAACCCGTACCTAGAGATGTCTCCAGCTGCCTGTCATGTCTTTAGTTCCCATGAGAGCAGCGACTCCAACATCCAGGAGCGGTGGACATCTGGGAGACGTTTCATCTCCTCCTCTGGTGGTGGCCACAGCTGAGGAGACGTTGCTGACTCCTCTGGAGCTGGAGGAGTTCCTTCATGTGGTTCTCCTCCATCTCCTGACTCGACTTTGGCCGACTCCAGACCCGTTCCTGGTTTCTGCTCTGCAGAACCTTCTGCTTACAGCAGTGTGTGACTAGAACCTGTAGCTGTCTGCGCTGAAGTTGCCGGTTCCATGCCAGCTGACCCGTTGCCTGTCTTGCCTTTCAGAGCTGCCGGAGTGCGCGGCCCTCAGCTGCCAGCAGAACTCTCGCTGCATAGAAGAAGCTCTGACGGGACGGCTGGTGTGTCAGTGTTTGCCCGGCTTTGAGAAATCTGGACCTCAGTGTTTATGTGAGTTCAAACACAACCAGAAACCGTAATCTAGAACCGAAGCAGGTTCTGGTGCCAGATCAGCCGGATCTCATCAGCAGGCTGGTTGTTCTGGAGGGTCAAAGGTTCCTGAATGACCAGCAGGGTCCAAGAGGGTTCAGAAAGCTGGGGAACCTCCTCCTCCTGCAGAACCGTGGTGCCACCGGTGCAGAGCTTGCCCAGCTTCAGTGGGGGTTAGGTTCTGGGACGAGAGGGGTGGAGGAACCCACCGGACCTCTGCAGGGAGAACCAGGATGGAGACTGGAGCAACAGCTTCCCCCCAGCAGCGCAGCATCCTGATCCATGAGTGAGGCTCCTTCTCCAGGAGGGGGGGGCTTCCTCCCAGTTTAGCTCCAAGAAAACCACCACGGTACCATCAGCATCAGAACCAACGCCTTCCTCAGGTCAGAACACGGCCATGTTGGACCTCTAAAAGCAGATGAAGGAACAGGAACCAACAGACTGGGATCAACTCCAAGAGTCAGAACCTGGTCCAGAAGCTGAGATCCAGCAGATCAGAGACAACTCCATAATTTAGGAAGACAGTTCTGAAATGTTCCTGCAGGAACGACTTTAGACACCGATGAATAGTTCCTCAGTTTTCTGTAGAAACACGGAGAAACGTGGAACCATCACTGATCTCCACCACACCTGCAGAACACCTGGACCTTCTCTCCACACTCACTTGTTCCTGGTCTTCTGCTCCTCTCACCATGTTCCTCCTGTCCTCCACAGCCAAGAACCCGTGCCTCCAGCCGGTCTGCCATGCCCAGGCCTCCTGTGTCCACACTGGACCCGACCAGCACCTGTGTGCCTGCAACCAGGGCTACAGCGGAGACGGACGGGTCTGCATGCCCGTCAATCCCTGCCAGACCGGGAACGGAGGCTGCTCCACCGGGTCGGCCCGCTGCGTCTACGATGGCCCGGGAAAGGTAAGATTGTTCCGGGCCAGGGAGGAGAACGGACCCGACTGCAGATTAGAGACCAGATCAGAACCAGTGCTGGAAAATCGGCAGTCTGAGGGATCAGGATGAGAGCTGAGCAGGATGTGAGGCAGGGGTCACATTCAGGAGCATCAGGAGATCAGGAGTAGGCCAGAGGTCCAGTTCAGAAGCTGAACCACTCAGGATAAAAACAGGAAAACCAAAAAGGACTAAAAGCTGAGATTAAAATCCAAAATGAAAGAAATTAGGAAGAATATTGAGATCAGGAGCAGGATGGTGGAAATTAATAGCTGGAAAATCTGGAATAATCTATTTTACTTTTGCTCTAATTCTGATAAATTAATTCTGGTTCTTTAGAACTGATCTACTGGGGGGGATCTAATTTCACCCCCCCCCCACCCCGTGCCCACTTTTATCTTAACAAAGAACGGGAACAATCTGGACCTGAAATCTGCTTCTGTTCAAGAACCCGAACAACAAACAGAACCTATAGGAGAGCGGGATCATCAAGAGGATGTAAGCAGGAGACCAGAACTGACACCAGATTCTGGAGCTGGAACGGACCGGATCCAAACACCGAGATTAAACAGCCCAGAATGGGATCAGCACCATCGTCATTCGGGTCCGGATGTAGAACAGGTTCAGGATCAGGAGTAGTAACGAGTTCAGGGGAAGTTTGATCCAGTCCAGTTCAATTAATTTCATCCCTTCAGAACCATCTTAGAACTACTGTTCCAGATCAGAGCACTTTAATAGGAACAGATCTGAGATCAGAACCCTGATCCGGATCAGAACTGGGATGAAATACAGTCCTGCTCTTTCACGACCCAGAGCAGGAATCAGGGGAGGCAACGCCATCCGGAGAGAATTTCTATTGGGTTCTGATCCAGATCTGGAATAATCTGGAAGGGAAGCTTTTAGCTGAGGGCTCAGCGGCAGGATCCGGTTCTTGGTCAGGATCCGAACCAGCGTCAGGAACAGACCGAAGAACCATTTGTTCCTCTTCAGGCAGAGGCTGTAATGCAGAGCACGGCCTGCAGGGGGCGGCAGAAAGTTCCTCAATGTTCCGTTTTTAATTTTGTTTCAGTCTCACTGCGAGTGTCTGCCGGGCTTTGGGAAGCTGGCAGATGGAAGCTGCAGCCTGAAGGATGTCTGCCAGCCCGGTTCCTGCCACCGGAACGCCAACTGCACCACAGCCGAACCGGGCCAAGTCCAGTCAGTCCTGTTACCTGGTTTACCTCAGTGTCACCTGCAGGCACACCTGAACGTGCCGCTGCTTCCCTCCTCAGGTGCAGCTGTCTCCCAGGGTACGTCGGGAACGGCAAGCTTTGCTTTGGGAACATCATGGAGAGACTGAGGGAACTGAACACTCAGCCCGGGAAGGAGTGGAGCGGCCAGCTGAGCAACGCCATCGCTCTGTTCGGTGACTCCCATCATTCTCTGCAGCATTAAAGTCACATTTAGTAACATAATAAATGAATAAAGTCAGGATTAAACTTCCCTACCGCTCCAGAACATTTGAGGAACACCGGTTCTGGTTCCACTCCAAGCAGTCACCGTTAAATAAAACAGTTTATTCCTGGAAGTCAGGAGTTTGCATCCTGTCTCAGTTTCTTCCTCATTAGTCAGAACCGTAGTCCAGGTCCATATCTGGACCGGTTCTGCTGGTGTGACCCGATCCGCTGGGTTGAAAGAGATTCAGACTCTGGACTGTAGGATGTGCTGAATCAGCAGTACTTTGAGTTTACCAAAGTGTGTGTTTTCAGGTTCTGTGTCGTGGCCCCTGCAGAACTTGGGTCCCTTCACTGTTTTTGTTCCGGTCAATAAAGGCTTCAGGGGACTTTCAGTGAGTCCAATGCTTCAGAGAACCAGCATCCTGCTCTGGTTCCCCGGGACTTTGCTGATTCTTTCACTGCTGTTTTCCAGATAAAGACTCTGACTGCAGACTCATCCAAAGCCAAGTACCTGTGTAACATGCACCTGGTTGCTGGTGCAATACCGTCCTCCACTCTGAAGAAAACCGCAGTCTTCTACATGCTGTCGGGAAAATCCGGAGAGACAGAAACGTCTGATAGGGTGAGGAACCGGTTCCAACAGGACAGGAGCACCTGAAGAAGACTAAAACACGCTGTGTTCTCCTCATGCTTCTGGTGATGGTGATAGATTCATAGCATAGCTTTGACCGAGACACATAAACAGATTTGTCCTTGTTGAGGCTCCCTTCAATATCGGTTCTGTCTGTGGTGGTCAAGGAGGAGCTGAGACGAAAGAGGAAGGTCTGGTTTACCGCTCCATCTGTGCTCCAACCTTCACCGATGGTCCTGATCCATAAATCAGGTCCTGATCCATAAATCAGGACCTGATCCATGGATCAGGACTAAAAGAACTAGATCCTTCACACAAGCAGCTAGAAGGAGCTTCCCCGGTTGTCAGACGGGCTTTGTCCATAGGCATAAGAAGAGGAGCTCCAACAGGAGGTGCTATCCCTTCTGCTTCCCTGAAAACAAGCTGAAGATGGTTGCCTGGAGTCTCTAGATCAGGCTAATAAGTTTAATATCATCAGCATAAAACTGAAAGTCGCTGATGGTGGACCAGGCTTAATGCTGAGGGATCTTAGGCGTACATTGTGAAAGAATCCGAGCATTGAGCCCTGAGGGATCTCTCTCAGGTTGATTTCTTGTTATCCTGACTTTGTCGTGGTGATTTTACAAAGATGTCACTCTGGCAGAGGAGCAGGTCCTCCCTGAGATGGAAGACAGCAGAGATGTCTTCTGAACCATCACGTTTGTGTAACTTCAGGACGGTCAGCTCACAATCCGCATCCACGGCAGCAGGAGGAGAGCAGACGTCATCCAGTCCGACCTGGCGGCATCCAACGGAGTCATCCACATCATCAGCAAGCTGATGGACAGCGTCCCCGCCACTGTAGAGAGCAGACCAGATGTGAGACCTTCCCTCGTTGCAGATCTCTGGTCCTCAACATGCGGACTCTAACACGATGATGTTCTTCTACAGGAGAATCTGATGACGATCATCTCTGACTACGGAAAACTGGAGACGTTCAAGTCCCTCCTGGAGGTGCAGTAATTAGATGACTTTGCTTTCACATATTTCATTGCCTCCTGTTAGCCTTTGTCTTCAATGGTTCTCAGCATCTTCTGTTGCTTCATCTGCCTTTAATGGAGATACCAGGACCTTGTTTGGAGGTTGCTGGGGTCTGGTGTGGACTTTAGAGGCTTTTCTCTTAATATTCCAGTATTCCTCCTGCTAGATGATGCGATCTGGACTCTGGTTCCAGACTTGGATGACGACTTGTTTTAAGGCCGGTCTTAAATTAGTCTGCTGCTCAGTGGACTAATTTTGTTCCTTTTGAGATGTTTATTAGAGTTGTTTTAAGAGAGGTTGTTCTAGTTTGGGATCGTCTTGTTGGCTCTGCCTGTCGGTTCTGCCTGTCGGTTCTGGTTGTCTGGCGTTTTGCTTCGGACCAAGCCTCCAGGTTCTGGGCTTATTGGGGATTCGGGTTTTGTCTCGGCTCCATTTCATCCCTTTATAAACTTTAACCCACTTCATGAGATTTATTTGCTGTCATTTTGTCGGCTGGTTAGTTTTGGACTTTATTTGGATCCTCTTGGTGAAAATATCAGAACTTCTCTGATGATTCTGGTCCTTTTCATCCCATTCAGACTGACTGGATCAGAACAGCTGCTTCAGGAACTGTAATAGGTTTGGACCGGGCCCAGTCCTAGGTGCCAGTCACGTACTTTTAAGGACAGGTGTTCTGTGACCCAGATTCTGATGTGGAGGTCCACTAGTTCCAGCTGTGGCCTGATGTTCAGCAGGTTTCACCTCTCAGCACCTTCAGTGCTCGTTCTCCGCACTAATGAGATCAGGACTCTGGTGGTGGTTCTGTTCTCCAGGACATGGCGACACTTCTCTAGTTTCTTGAAGAGGTTTTGCATAAAAACAAAGAAGTTTCCTTCTTCTTAAGCACTTTGGGTCATGACTGCAGGATCGAGTTCATCTTCTGCAGGATGACCTTCTGTTTTGCTTCGGTAATAGTTCTGGGTCTTTACAGATGGAACATCTAACCTTCTTCACAGGACGTGTTAAACAGACTGGAGACAACTGTCCCATCTGTCTTTGCAGAAAACGGACCTGGCGTCTGTGATGGACCTTCCCGGACCCGTCACGGTCTTCACTCCCACTGCTGCAGCGTTCGCTGCCATGAAGGAGGGACACTTGCAGTTCCTCCGCAGCACAGAGGTAAGCTTCAGACCTCCTGAGGGACCTCTGATCTCTGGCTGTCACTGACTGAAATCCCTCGTAATCACTCTGAACCCCCAGGGTCGCACCAAGCTGGTGGAGCTCCTCAGGAACCACATCGTCCCGTCCACCTCGGTGAGTACGAGCTGCCTGCCTCCTCTGATCCTCTGATGGTTGACTCCTCTGACCGTTGCCATGTCTGCTGTCCTGAAGCTGGAGGTCTATAACATCGTATCCAGCCCCACTGTGAGGACCATGGCAAACCAGGCCCTGCTCATCAATCTGACAGAAAACGTAAGTTTGTGTCTTCCCTAATCTGCAGCCACCGACCTTCTGACTGAGAGGTTCTCCCAGCATCAAACATATGAATCATTATTTTACCATAAACATGCTGGCCTGCTCTGTCCTCCTGCTGATTCAGGGTCAGATTCTGGTGAACGGAGCGGCCGTCCTGGAGGCGGCCGTGGAGGCCAGAAATGGACGGCTGTATGTGATGGATGGAGTTCTGACTCCAGCCTCCATCGAACCTTTGCTGCCCCACAGGTGTGACTTTACAGAGACCAGGACCATTGAGGTGAGGCCTTCAGGGTCAATCTGCAGATGTTTTGGGGTAAAACTAATCCAGAAGCCGCGTGTGAAAAACTAACCACGGTCAGTCAGGTCAAAGGAAGCATCAGCCGAGTAATGCAGGTCAGAAACATCCATCAACTGATCATCGTCAGTGTCAGCAGCTCCAGAAGAGCAGGAATTGTGTCAGAGTGACCGTTCTGCTCAGCGTGGATCCTCCACCTGAAGTCCATCGTCCTGCAGAGAGGAGAACATCTCAGCAACTGAAACCTTCCAGCAGCTACAGCCCAAGATCAGAGCAGAAAGAGATGAGCTGTAGCCAGGAGCTCCACCTCAGATTCTACAGGCCTCAGCAGGTTAAGGGTTAAAGGTCATGACCCTGACCCAGTCTGGCTGCTTGGAAGGTTGAAGGAGAAAACCTCTTCTCTCCAGAACCAAGATGGCGGCAGGACTGAGGTCAGCAGAGCTGCACCTGGAGGACGGACCAGACTTCTGGGACAACGTCGTCTTAGGTTAGCTTGTTCTGCTGCTGCAGTCCTGGAGCAGACAAAACCAGGTGTTCTGCAGGTGAGTCCAGCAGCTCGGTCCAATTTGAGTCATCAACAGAACCACGATCCAAACATAGCTGCAGATCTAAGACAGAAAAGGTTCAAACTGCTACAATGGCCTAGTCAAAGCCCAGAGCTCAGCCTGAGTCAATGCTGTGACCTTCAGAGAGCGGGCAGTGGACCAGTACCGGTTGGATTTAAGGAGGATGAAGTGAAAACACTCCTGTTTTTTTACACAGCGACACTTCTGAGCTGACGGTTCAAATCCCGTGTGTTTTCAGGGGAAATGTGTCAGTTGTTCCAGGGTGCATCTGTGGCAGTGCTCATCAGGAGTCTACACGGTAAGAAGCCTCTTCTGGGCCTTATCCTGTCTCTGTGTATTACGTGGCGTATAAAAGCTGATTTGTTTTGGTGATCAGGGCTCCTCCACCTTTGGCTGTGTTTACACTCTGTCCTTCAACAAATCGCCCTTCAGGATGCCATCCAGAGGCTGCTCCCCCTACTGCAACGTGACCGTGACGGTACTGCAGCCTTCAGTGTTTGACCATGCGGCACCAGCCAGACTGGGAGCATTAATGTACCTGTGTGTGTTCAGACTCCAGCTTGCTGTAAAGGTTTCTACGGTCCAGACTGCGCTCCCTGTCCAGGAGGCTATCAGACGCCCTGCTCCGGACATGGCCAGGTAACCTTCTGCCACCAGAGGTCTGGAGAACATCTACATGTTTTTGGTATAAGCAGAGATGTTCTTGTTCAGTGCATGGAAGGCATTGGAGGAAATGGCTCGTGTATCTGTGAACCAAGCTTCAGAGGCTCTCGCTGCCAGTACTGCTCCTCCTCCAACAAATACGGTCCAAACTGCGACAGAAGTAGGTCAT
>CM073144.1:2387084-2492084 GCA_037039145.1 Fundulus diaphanus
CATTAAATGAAATTTTTTTAAATTAAGGCCTTAATTGGCATTAAAAGTCATTAAATGACATTTTTTTAAATTAAGGCCTTAATTGGCATTAAAAGTCATTAAATGTGATTATCTGTGGAATTAATTTTTTCTAAAAAAAATACGGTCATAAAAACAGTTTCGTCAGATATATTATCAGATATGACTGATGTTTGGGTCCGCACAAACACGCCGAACTGCTTCCGGTTGATGGTAAAGCTGTTTGTTTTTACAATGTTCGGAAAAGAAGCTCGAGGCGGAGAAAGAGCTAGAGAATGGGGGGAAAATGCAAATTTCAACAAAAGTGGATGGAAAACGAGGAATTTGGGACATGACTGCTAGCCTGACATGGTCATACTCAATTCTAGTCAGAATTTGAGTCTGATACTGCTCCATAGAGCTGTGATTATGGGGCGTGTTTCGAACGAACCAGGAAAAAAATTCCTCTGCACTCAATTGGATAGACATACAACCAATAAGAGCAACGGAGTGTGCGCCGTATGTTAAGCGACGCATAGTTGAATAGTCTAAATTAGCGAACGTACAACGTTACCTACTATGTTTACAACATGGGATTCATATCACGACATTGTGAGTTATTTACTAAGTCAGACAGTCAGATGATCTCTTACCATTTGTAAGTTAGATGAACTTCGTCCACGACGATACCCAAATGAAGTCGGACTGTGTAGTCCAGGGTGTACGGCGTATAGCAACTTATTTTTCAGTCAGCATTACGTATACCCATTTCTGGAGCGATATTTGTGTCTTTTGTTTGAGCGCGCAGTGAGACAGGTATTCAGCGTTTAAACATCACGCGCGCGTGCTCAAAACTGGTAAACTCTTCCCAACCCACTATCCTATCCTCGCGCTCGGTTCCGTGTCTGCCCGTGACCTGCTGCTTCCACACTCGACACCAGCTGTGCGCTCGTGACTTCAAAAACTGTCCACCAGCCAATCACAGACAGGTTTCTTTCCATCCAATCAGAGTATGGCTTGCAAATACTGCATTCAGGTGGATTAAATCAAAAGGCTGCAGCTTTTGGCAGAAATTACTAAACATAACGGTGGGATTGAAGAAAAAACAACAACCAATAAACAGTTTAATATTTTAGCCTAAAATATTTAGTTTAAAATAATTCCTTGAGTTACTAAGTGAGGTGTGAAAAATCTTTTTGTCTCTTTTCTTTTCAGCTTCTGGGTGATGATGCAAACGTTTCTTGTGATCATAATCATCATCATTGTCATCATTATTTAAAGAGCACTTTAACACGAGGTACAACAAAATAACATCTAATAAAATGACTTGGGTAAAGACTCAACAGTTTAAAACAACAACAACAATAATAATAATATGTTTAAATCCTTAAAAACAAACAGAAGTTCTTTAAACTGAACTCTAAGATAAACAGGCAACCAGTGAAGGGAGGCCAGGATGGGCTAATGTGCTTTATTTTATGTTTTTCCATTAAAAGGTGTGCAGCAGCATTTGAACCAGCTGCAGACATTTGAGTGAGGACTGACCGATTCAGAGATGAAGAGAATTACACTAATCCAGCCATGATGAAATGAAGGCTTAGAGTAGTGTTTCCATATTTTTACCTTGAAAGAATAGGTTTTACCTTTGCTTTGTTCCTTAAATGATAAAAATGAATTAACTGAGGCCCTTTTTTGACTGTGAAGTTTAAAATCACCGTCCATTTTAAAATCGAGGGGCTAAACATTCATTGTCAGGGTGTCTAAATCAACAGGATCAACAGTTGTTTGGGTGTTTCAACTGGAATATTTAACAATTCCTCATTTGCAAAGACAAAGAGATTTGAGTTTTGATGTTCTCCTCGTCATTACCTTTATCTCTTTCTATAGAGTCTCTTTCTCATTTAATTTAGGACTTTCCATATGCCTTATCATCTAGGTCTATATTGAAAAACCTACAGTAAAGTAATGAAATGTTGATTCTGGATGTAGTGTAGGAATTCCTTCAATATAAACCAAAGAAAATGTTACATTACCTGCCAGAAGCTGGATAAAATCTTTGAAAAAGAGACAACAGTATTTTCACAGCTCACGTAGTAGCTCAAGGAAATATTGTAATCTAAATGTTTTAGGCTAAATATTTTAGGCTAAAATGAGTAAATGCTACTGATGGATTTTTGGGTAAACTAAATAGAGCAGTGTTACATGTCATTGTTTCTAAATCAACATTTTTCTGAGCTGCGTCTAAAAGGGCAAACATTGAGAGTATACCCACTTCTCCAGGGACCACTACACCACTGCGGACAGCCACAGATCAGCTGCAAGGGGCAGACAACAGCTAACAATGTCAAGTTACTTTTCTGTAACCAACGCAGTCACGTCCGCATTAGCTACCGCAAACAGCACAGCAGCAACTGGAGCAAACTTTACTGCCACTAACGTCAGGAAATCAGACGGTCTTCGAACAACATTTGGATCCAATGCAACACTGCATGCGGAGGTGCTCTGGTGTCTGAACACAGCCATCAACAAGTACTATATATATATATATATGTTCATAACATATATATATATCAGGGTTTGTGGAGTTAGAACCCAAATTCAGCTGCACACACTCAGGTACGTTTTAAGAGTTTTATTGAAGCAAGGAGGAGTTGTGGAGAGAGAGAGAGAGAGAACCAGAGTTTTGACTGAGCAGGAAGGATGTAGATGGCAGGAGCTGGAGGACTGGAGAGAGAGAGCCGGAGGGCTGCAGGTGCTGATCTGTAAATCCAGGGAGAGGCTGAGAGCCAATGAGCATACAGGGCAGGCGTGAGAGCGCTGAGGTCCAGGAGGAGCCGGAAGCTCGGCAGCAGAGCGGGTTCTTAGAACGCCGGGGTATGAGGTTAGCTGGCAGCCCAGTAGAGAGAGTAGTTGGAGCGCTGGGGTAGCAGGAGAACCAGCAGCACAGCAAAGAGAGAACTTGCAGGCAGGCGTTGACGAAGGGACCTCTGACTGGCAGACGTGAAAAGCACGAGGCAGGACGAGGTTTGGATGAAGATAATCCAGCAGGGGAGAGTAGACTGAAGGGAGTTTAAGTAGGGAGGATGGCAGGTGAACTGAGTCCGGGATAATTAGGAAGGGCAGGTGGAACTAACGAACATACGAACCCGCGCCCAACGAGGCGTCTACGTATATGACGTCTATGGTACAGAGTGTAGCCCGTGTTTACTTCCTGGTTCCTGAGCCAATCATATGAGAGATCCCAGGGTTCCCAACACAGAGCGCAGCACTTGGTATTTTATTTTGGCAAAAGAGCAGCAGCCTGCAGACATGGAAGCCAGAAAGAAAAGCGGACCAGAAATAGAAAAGAATACAGCATCATATATTCTCTGGAAATAAAAATTCATCGCAATGACAGACCGTTGAGTAAATGGCGGGTGTCCATTGGAAGGAATTGTGTGTGTTGTTCCGATTTTAACCACTAGGTGTCATTATTACTTATTGCTCCTTTAAGCTTGAAACAGAAAAAACAGCAGTAGCCCATATGTTCAGGAAACACATTTATTTAAAAGATAACAATTATCTTGGAGAAGGAACCAGAGGTAGTTTTTAAAAAAAAAAAAAACTTCAGTTTAACTGAAGCAACTAATATTAGTGAGTTAAATTCAAAAGTACAAAGAGAGCTACAGTTAGTGGTGGACTGGATAAAGAGTAACAAACTGGTTCTCAATGTATCCAAAACTACCTGTTTAGTGGTTGGAACTCCTTTTTCTTTACTTTCCAAACCAAAAATTGAACTCAGCATAGAGAAAAATTCTGTTGATCAAAGAGGCTAAACTTATCGGAGCGATAATTGATAATAGATTGTATTGGGACAGACATGTTCAGAAATTAACTAAAATGGGTAATACTTTATCGGTTATTAAAAGGTGTTCAAAATATTCTACACCGCAGATTGTTAAACAAGTACTTCATGCTTTGTTTTTTTCACACCTTGATTATTGCCCGGTGGTTTGGTCAAATACTTCATCAATTAATATAAAAAAACTACAATTAATTCAGAATAAAGCTGCACGTGTCGCTCTCTCATGTGGGTTTAGATCAAATGTTGACAAAATGCATGATAGCCTTTTATGGTTAAAAGTTAAAAATAGATTGGTGTATTCACTAATGGTATTTTTATATGATGTTCTAACAAATAAAAGTCCTTTCACTTTATATACAAAACTATCCTTTAGTAATGATACACATCATTATGCAACAAGACATGCAGTAGGAGGTAGTTTTATTTTAGCCAGAGTTAAAACCAAATCAATTCAACGTTCAGTTAGGTACAGGGCAATGTGTGAATGGAGTTCGCTCCCAAATACTATTAAACAACAAAACACTCTGTATGGTTTCAAAACTTCACTTTAGAAATATTACTTTTAAAGAAATTTAGATAATTAATGTTAATTTAATTAAGGAGATACTAGGGCTGGACGATATAGAAAAAAAGCTTATCGATAAAAAAAAAAATGCATATTGATCGATATTGATAATTATTGAAAATATTTAAAACACAGAACACAAACACAGAATTCCAATTAAATCTTAATTTAACCAACTTTTTAACCATAACAGAATTTTTTTTAAGAAAAATAACTTAAGAGACCTGAGTTATGTTATTAAATACTGACAAAGAATAAACTAAAGTGACTAGTAAAATGACCAAAATATACCAAATAAATAGCCTATTTAGGTGGGAATAGTACACTAGTTACTTCTCAGGTTTCATAATTGAGAGGCTGACGCAGGGCTGAGGTCTGAGCTTGCGGCGTGGGAAGACACAGACTGCAGCTCATTTTGCACTAGTTGCATAATTTAGGGAGCGCTGTTAGAGAAAAACTTGCGTCCCCGAACTTTATATCACGGACTTTATACCTCGCGGAGTGGCGAGTAATTGTTTGAAGCCAGGTTTTTCAACTGCAGACAACAGCAGCATATACCGCGGAGTCGCGCGGGGCTGACACAGCTCGCGCTGCTGCGGGTGTCAGCGGCTTACGTGATGAAACAAGTTGGTTGCGTTACCAGACTTTGTTTTTACCGGTTCCGTGCAAGTTTTACAAATCACTGGTTTATTTCTTTCAGACTGGTGAACTAGTAAAACCCTGTTGGGGACCGTTTTCTCCGCCGCTCCTTGCTGCGACATATTCACGTGCTGTGTGTCGTGGTTTGAGAGGGCGGCGCTTTGACGGCGTTCCTGGGTCCGCGATTACGATTGGTCGAGAGGAAGTAGTGACTTTCGCAACAACTAATATGATAGGCTGAAAGGAAGGAAGGAAAACTGTTTCTATCGAACTTTTATCGACCCTGTTTTTTCCTATCGCGCCACACGTCTATCGATCGATATATATTGTTATTGAATTATCGTCCAGCCCTAGGAGATACTGTTGCAGGGTTCTTGTTAGCTTATTCTTTGATATAGATCTATTTATGTCGTGGGCGACTGTGGCAATCAGAAGGTTGTGGGTTTGATTCCAGCTTCCCCTTGCCACATGTTGATGTGCCCCTGGGCAAGGCACTTAACCCCAAGGTGCCTACCGAGCTGCGTCTTGGTGTATGAATGTGTTAGTGAGAGAGATTGGGTGAGTGTGGCTATAGTGTACAACGCTTTGAGTTGTCAGCATGACTGGAAAAGCGCCATATAAGTTCAGTCCATTTACCATTTCTACTATTAAAACCGGTATTTAAAGGGGTTCAAATGTCCTAAAACTCAGGAATATTTGTTGTGTACTATGAAGATTATTAAGAAACTGTTGCTATATAATATTTTTCTGCCAACCTGTCAAAGAGTATTTATTGTGTCCAACAGACCAGGGTGGAGCTCAAAGAGCTCAAGAAAGTTAAAGAATAACGTGATTAGTTTTATTTCAGGTTTATTTTATTTTTGAAGCTTTTGAGGCACTGGTGGCTTTTATCCATCAGCAGTTTGACCAGAACAAGGTTAGAGAGACGGGGAGGCATGCAGCAAATGACCCAGATCAGCAGTTGAACCGGGTCACCGGCACCGAGGACTACCTCCTGAGTTTTATTTCCTCCTTCTGCTCTTTGAAGCCAGGAAGATGCATCATAAATGTCCTGCTGGACCCGTCAGGACCAGGGTCGGTACACTACCATAAACATGTGCTGACCATCAGAACATGAATGAGGTTCATGAACCTGGACGTGATGACTGTAGGTCCATCAGAGGTTCTGTCCGTTCTGATTAGATCTCTGTGGTGGAACGGTGTCAGAACTAAACTGGACTCAGCAGGTTCTCCTCATTCAGCCCAGCAGCTGTAGTCTGGGTTGGTTCCGAACATGCTGCATGGATCGTAGTGTTGTTCTGGGTCCAGTTCTGGTTTGGTTTCTCTCAGCCTTCCTCGGTAATCTCCTCGTTCTGTCAGCTCCTGGATTAATACCTGATCAATAAATGATAAAAACGTCATTACTGTTGAACATGATCATTAATTGGAGATGTTTGATTCTCTGGTCCTGAAGCTGTGAGTGTTTTCCTCTTAAAGAGAAACGTTTTTGATGCATAAAGTCCTGTTTTTATTTCCAGTAATAAAGCAGAGCAGCTGCTCTCTGAAGGAAATGTTCAAACTACAGAAGTAACACGGGTCAAGAACGATTGCTACCCACATGAGCGATGATGCTGAACTCCTGTCAGCATTTCAAAAACTCACATGTTAATTACATTCTACTAATAAAACCCTGGGGGAGGGGGGGGAGTGAAGAAGTGACTCCAGGCAACACGGACAGGTTAGCGGGTCCCAATGACTCTGGAGGTTCAACTGCAGGAATGAAGTAGGTGGAGGAGGAAGAACTCATTTATTGTCTCCAGGTCCTGACTCCTATCTTCAGTTCAATGTTTCCAGCAGCAACGTTACAGGAAACCAAAGGGATGATCAAAGCATGTTTTATTACGGCCTAGTCAAAGTCCAGACCAAACTCCAACTGAGAATCTGTGGCAGGATTTATGAAGTGGTGTTAGCAGACGTTCTCCACCCAGTCTGATGGAGCTTGAGCTTCTTTACAAGGAACAAAGGTCAACAACTTCCACAGATGTTGATGAATGCCGTTTAAACTCCCTCTTTTATTTCCTTTGACCTTTTGGAGCCTTAGAGTTTCACGTTAAGATCCAGAACATGTGATGCAGGGAAATGATTTGTTTTCTGTTTAATACCAGACTTGTTGTCAACGACATGGAACCAGTTGTTTCACGTCTGTGCGCTCTCCTCCTTGGCCACTAGATGGCAGTCAATAATATAAACTGAGCCTTTAAAACATTCTGCAGGGTTTTCTTCCAGTCTTGCCATTTCAATGACCTGAAACAACGTTTCTTGTCAGATCCTTCGTGGACTCTTAAATAACTTCCTTATTTTCTCTCTACTATCTGCTCTAACATCCGTCTCTTCCACGAGAGTCGATCACCGACTCATGTTGAAACATTTCCATCTAATGAGGGCGGCGCGGCTCAGAAGGCGTCTCGTTTTTTGTGTGACGAGCATCGAGTTTGATGCTTTGTAAATGACATTCAGGCTGAAAAATGAGCTGCTCAGTCAGTGAACTTTAAGTCCTTACAGCTGATGTCTGCTCACATTAATGCAGACGAGGTCACAGCCTGTGAACGAAGCAGCAGGAGACGATCAGGGCTGAAAGGAAAGTGGCACTGACGTCACGCCAGGGAGCTGCTGGGACTCATCCATACCTCTATGTCCCGAAATATCGGCCGAGTCCAGGAACCGGAGCGTCTCAGAAGTGAAACCGGAGTGTCTCAGAAGCTTCCTGGAACCGAAACGTCCCAGAAGTGGAACCGGAGCGTCCTAGAAGTAGAACCGGATCGTCCCAGAAGCATCCTGGAACTGGATCGGCCCAGAAGTGGAACCGGAGCGTCCTGGAACCGGATCATCCGAGAAGTAGACCCGGAGTGTCCTAGCAGCCTTCAGGAACCTGCAGGTAGTGTAGTACTTCTTTAGCTTCCCTGGGCCGGAGCTTGTGGGGACTTTGTGATCAGGCGGGTGTGATGAGACCCAGAACTTGACGTAAGAGATACCAGACGACCAGCTTCCTGCAGGAATCCTTGAGGGGAACCTTGCAGCTGTGACGAATTGCTGCCATTAGGCATTTATTTACCTGAGCAGCCGGCCCCACTGGGAGCTAATTTGGCCCCTTGGGGCTGTTTGTAGCTGTGATGAAGATGAGGTGTGAAAAGATGTGCAGATTAGTCATGAGCAGAGATGAGCTGCTGATGACATTTAAAGCTCGCCTGCAGAGTTGAGGATGATGTGGCTGAGTTTCACTCTGTTTAAAACAACTCATTAAACAACTTCATGGGATCAGGGGATTCTGCTTGCTGGTTGCTGAAGGCCTGCTGTTTGACCCGATCAGTCTCTACCGGGTCTTAAGGCCCGTGGGAGGTTAGCCCGTGTCAGCTTTTGCAGCATCTGACCAGATGTCAGCACCTTGACTCTACAACAAAGACGGCAGGATTTACCTTCAGTCCCGACCCGTTGACAGCAGCTGCTGCTGATGTGGGAAAGCCTGCGTGAAGTCCTGGGAAGGGTTCTGGGTGGGATGGAGGCCGGAGCAGCTGCTATGGACTGGATTCATCCAGCTTGAGATGAAAAAACAAACTTTCAGCATCAATGTTGATGATGTTTTAGCTCAGTGCTGCAGAAGCTGCTAAAATCTGCAAAAACAAGGTCAGCATCGCCGCTACTGGTTGATGCTGAACAATCCAATAAGATGAAGCAGCAAACAGCTGTTGAACACAGAGATGTTTGAAGGTGTATAGAAATAAAACTCAGAGTCCAGGATCCAGCAGAACCTTCGAACTGAGCTGGAAACTCATCAAACTGTTTCTAAACAGATTGATTTGAACCCCAACGGGATTCAGGAGGAGCTGAGGTCTCGTTTCACGTTGAAGTTCATCCCTTGCTGATGTCTGACACCTCAGAGAGAGGGAAGCTGCAGGTTCACAACCGGAAATATTCCTCCTGTTTTGGATTTTCACCTCTCTGCTGTTGGGAGTAGCTGGTCCAAATTCTGGAGGAAGAAATGAGTACATTTGCCTTAGATTCATTTAAATAAGTGTTGTGAGATGCATTTGATATTTCTGTTACGTTTTTATGCATTGATCTCATTAAACACAGATGTTATCTAAGCCTCTTTACAACTGGTCCAGTTTATTTCTAGACACGATAATAATGACGGTTTGGTTCAGTTCAGTGAGATCCAGTCTGATCCAAAGACCCGTGTTCATGACGTAAGAGATACCAGACGAGCTCATTGAGTCATTGTGACTGTGCAGCAATCAAGTATGTGGTGACAGTGGAAAGAAATTACTTCCTTAAGGAGAACTACAACCAGGTTTGTTAAGAACCTGATTGTCCCGGATTGTGACTAACTGGGTTTGAGAGGACAGAAATCAAAATGTTGGTCCAGGAGCCCTTTTTATGGGAAAATAATCAGTCATGAAGTAACAGAACAAAGAAAGGTTCTGAAGACAAACGGCTCAGAAACTCTGTTGGACTCGAGCTGAAAGGAAAAGGAGGAAACCCGTCTGGTTCTGCATCTCCTCTCAAATTCTGTCTCTGACCCGTTCTAATCACCTCCCTGTTGATCGGAGCGTTGGGGAGACGTTCCAGCAGCTTTCCTCTGGAAAGGTTCTCCATACGAGCAGTCAAGGGCCAGGATTCAAAGGGCCCCATCAGAACCAGTCCTTGGCTGGGTTTGGATCCTGATTTAAACTCAAGTTTCTGTTCAGGATTTTTTCCCTCCTGAACAGAAAGGAGTTCCTCCAGACCCGAAGAACCGACTCTTCATGGTTTGTCAGGATCATCTGTGGTCTGAGGAGAACATGGCGCCTCTGGGAGTGAAAGTGATGAAGCAACACCGACACTTCCTGCTGCCTGCAGGCTGCGTGAATCAGGACTTCTTCCTGGAAGTGTCTCTGACTGAGCTGAAAACTGCGTGGGAGGCGCTGAGCTCACTGTCCAACAAATCTGCTGACACAGCATTAAATTAACGGCTTTAACCCTCACACATCTGTGTTCAAGAAGATTTTCTGTAATCTTCATCAGAAGTGTACAGATGTGTTAAACATTTAGTGATGTGGAGTAGAAAATGGCCAAAGATAGTCCATCTCATTAATAAAAGCACAGATCTGAAACGGCACAGATTATTCTCACTATCCTTTTTGACGTAAAACAAGCTTAAAACTACACATCCAGGATCATCTGGCATTCCCACTAATAATTGGTTAAATACATCAACGGTAGCAACCATCACTGCGCTTCATGCGTCATTCTGGCTGATGTTTGCCTGCTCCTCTTGGCAGAGCCTGCATCTTCAGTAGGGTTGAGGTCAGAGGTTAACGTGAGCCTGCTCGATCTGTTCCTAAACCACTTTGGATGTGTCCAGGATCACCGTCCTGCAGGAAGACCCAGGTGAAGGACGGTGGATGTAATCCTACCTCTCTGTTATCCCATCCACTTTTCGCAGGGTCACAGTAACACCACCCCACAGCGTGATGGGGCCACCACCATGCATTGTTGTTTGGTTTGAAAGCCTCACCTCCAAACGTACTTCTTGTCACTGCGTCCAAACATCTCCCCCTCTTTCTCATCTCACCGTCAAACTTCTCTCGCAGACCTTTATCTCGTCTCAATGGACAGCGTCATGATCCATGAGGATGTTGAACTGGCTGCACGGTGGAGAGAAGCCAGTTTAATGTTTCTGCACATTAATTAATGGATCTTTTGCTTTATTGGATGATTATTAATATAGATATAAATGAGTTAGTTTACAGGTTAGGAAGCACTGTCCATGCATCAAATATCATGATGAGGAAATCTCATTCAGCTTCTTTGTTTTAACATGACTCACCATATTTTTCAAACTATATTTCACACTTTTTTTCATTGTTTGGCCGATTCTGCGACTTGTATATCAATTTTAAATGATAATTCATATTGACCAGCATGAACAAAGGAGTAAACATTACCGTCTGTAGCCACAAGAGGGCGCTCTAGGCTTGTAAGCTTGTAAAAACTATCCTTTTCCTGTACTACTTAAAAATGTATTGAAACTTTAACTTATAGACAACAAAGACTGAACACACGTTTGTTTGTTGTTTCAGTATGGATTCACGCAAGGGAGCGTTGCGTGGTGCAGCTCGAAGGACCCAGACCACGACAGAACTCTGTCCATGAAGCTAACAGCAGCTAGCGCTAGCTTAATGGTCTGTTGACCGGGCGGGTTACAACTTCGCTGATGGACGTGAGCTTTGTCGCTCTGAAACATCCGTGTCGTACTGTTAGCTTAGCATGTAGCACCGTTACGCTCACGGTCTGATTTAGGTGTAATTTTAATAATTACACGGGCTGATACGCTAAAATGTGCTGGCATGAACCTTCCCAGGTCGAGTTGCTAGCTTATGGCAATTTACCCCATTCATCCTCCCAGGTATGTTCCATAGTCCGGTGTGACTTATACACTCCTGATCAAAATCTTAAGACCAGTCAAAAAATTGCAAGAATTTGCATTTTGCACTATTGGATCTTAAGAAGGTTCTAAGTAGAGCTTCACAATGTTAAAAGGACAAATCAGTGCAAGAGACAAGAACATTTGAGCAGGGAATTGTCTGAAAACTGCATTTATACTCAAACATGATTTTTTCAGCTGATCAAAAGTTTAAGACCATAGTCTTTAAAAGCCAAAAGCTGTGCAAACATCTGGATTCCATGTCATTTTCTGTGAAGTCTTTACACTGTCAAGACCTCCTGATGGCAAAAGCAAAAAAGCTCACTGACTTTGAACGTGGTAGGATTGTTGAGCTGCATAAGCAAGGCCTCTCACAACGTGCCATCGCTGCTGAGGTTGGACGCAGTAAGACAGTCATTTTGCATTTTTTAAATGATCCTGAGGGTTATGGAACAAAAAAGTCAAGTGGTAGACCCCAAAAAATTTCACCAGCTCTGAGCCGCAGGATCCGATTGGCTGTCTGTCAAGACACGGGACGATCCTCTACCCAAATTAAGGCCATTACTGGTGCTGACTGCAGCCCAATAACCATCAGACGGCATCTGCGAGAGAAGGGCTTCAGAAACAAAAAACGTCTTCAAATGCCACGTCTTCTTCAACGCCACAGAATTGCCCGTTTGGACTTTGCAAGGATGCACCAAACATAGGACATTGAAAGGTGGAAGAAAGTTGTCTTCTCTGATGAGAAAAAATTTAACCTTGATGGTCCTGATGGCTTCCAACGTTACTGGCATGACAGGGAGATCCCACCTGAGATGTTTTCTACACGGCACAGTGGTGGGGGCGCCATCATGATTTGGGGTGCGTTTTCCTTCAATGGAACAATGGAGCTTCAGGTTGTGCAGGGGCGTCAAACAGCAGCTGGCTATGTGGAGATGTTGCAGCGGGCATCCCTCATGACTGAGGGCCCTCGTCTGTGTGGTAATGATTGGGTTTTTCAACAGGGCAATGCTGCAGTTCACAATGCCCGCCTGACAAAGGAGTTCTTCCAAGAGAATAACATCACTCTTTTGGACCATCCTGCATGTTCCCCGGATCTAAACCCAGTTGAGAACATTTGGGGATGGATGGCAAGGGAAGTTTACAAAAATGGACATCAGTTCCAGACAATGGATGCCCTTCGTGAAGCCATCTTCAACACTTGGAGCAACGTTCCCACTAGCCTCCTGGAAACACTGGCATCGAGCATGCCTAAACGATTGTTTGAAGTCATCAACAAGAATGGTGGAGCTACTCATTACTGAGTCCTTTTTTTGACATTTTGATTTCTGTTTTGGGGGGTTTTCGGGTTTTTTTGAGCTATGGTCTTAAACTTTTGATCAGCTGAAAAAATCATGTTTGAGTATAAATGCAGTTTTCAGACAATTCCCTGCTCAAATGTTCTTGTCTCTTGCACTGATTTGTCCTTTTAACATTGTGAAGCTCTACTTAGAACCTTCTTAAGATCCAATAGTGCAAAATGCAAATTCTTGCAATTTTTTGACTGGTCTTAAGATTTTGATTAGGAGTGTATATGTTTTTTTTTCCTGTTTATGACGCATTTTTTGACTGATACAACTTATAGTCCGAAAAATACGGTACAGGTTTAAATTAACATTTTTAGATTTTGAGAGTTTTCTCTAAACAATTTTAATCATTTAATTTGTAAATTCAAACCCTGAAACTGGTGTAGCAGAAATATGCAGAGATCCTGCAGAAATCCTGGGTGACCTTTTGTTCAAAGCGGTTTATTTAAATCTCCAGCTTGTGTTCATCAGAGAGATATTAGGCTGCATTAAATGAAGCCCAGGATCTGCAGCTCCAGAGGAAACGGAGCAGAGATTGTCTGGGTGTGGACCACGGGCTAACATGGCCTTTATCGGACCGATGAACACTTGGACCGCTCACCTCGGAGCTGCTGTGTTTGTTGGTTCTACAGAACCGCCCTGCAGTCCTTGAAGCGGTTCCAGGTGCTTCGACAGGCCTGAAGCTGAAACCGAGCTGAGCTTGGAGAACTAGAAAGCAGAGGAGCTTTAGAAAATGATGACACGGCTGAGAATCGGATAACCCATTCAGGTGGGAAGGATTTCTGAAAGCCCCTTTACATTTGTTTGAGTTTAGTCCTGGAGGGAAAGACAGAGCTGCGGACTTCAGCTGTGAAAACAGAAAACTACCATCATTACCGTGACATCAGGGGAATTACCTGGTCTGAATCATCGGTTACTGACTGGACATCCAGGGTGAATAACATCCAACACAAAACCTCAGTTTATCTCTGAGTTACTTTGTGAAAACAGTTGGAAGGAGAAAAGTTGGATTCTTGGGAGAATAACAATCATTAGAAAATCAGACTTGGTGAGTAAAGCTCTCAGGCAGCTAAAGAGGGTTCAGAGGGTGAAAATTAACAACCGTGGAGTTTTTCTCTGACTGGTTCTTCTTACCTCTTTATCGTCGATGTAGTTCAGGTAACTCTGATAACTCATTTCAAGTGTTGAAATAGACTTATTCTAAATTATGGATTCCCAGTGTTAGTTGCAGCTTAGGAAAGTTGGCAGCATGCAGTCACCAACAGTTGTACAAAAAATGACATGTTCTCTAAACCTCTTGAGGACGGTTTAATCCTTAAACACTGGCATTGGTGCCTCTTTGAGAAAGTTAGCAGCTGTGCTACTGCTAGGTACCCAGCTGAATGAGGAAAATCCCGAAAACATCTCCACATGTGATGAATAACCAGAACAGACCCAGAAATCTACCCAGACACGGAGTTGGTTTAAAAGGTTTATTTAGAACATGGATGCAGGCAGGGAATAACCTGGCAGAGGCTTGGTCCGGGTCCAGGTGACGGACTTGTCTACCCTTCTCTGATCCTCCGCGCATGACCAAGGGCGAGGCTAGCCTCGTTTATCGCAGTGCAGAAAAAAGGTTGTGGTCAGGTTGGCAGAAAGTATAGGCAGGTTGGTAGAAGTCCATCAAGGCAAGGCAGGGAAAACACAGGAAACGTGGTTGAGGTTGTGACGCAATAATCAGGCATGGCAGGAACGCAGGACGTCTCCTGGCAAAAAGCTTTCAATAATCTGGCACCGAACCAGTGGCTGTGGAGAGCAAAAGGTGTCCAGGAAACAGATGCAAAGCATGAAGCTGATTGCAGCGGAGCAGTTGAGAAAATCACATGAGCTTGATTACCTGGAAGCAGGTTGGCGTGATGGACTGCAGGCGGCAGACAGGCACAGGTCATCTCCTTTAGTATAACGACACCAAAGGTTTACACAACAGTTACTGTCTGAAATAACTACAGGGCTGCGTTAATGGATCACCCAGACCAGGTGCGTTTGTTGCTTGTTACGTTTTTTAAATGTAAATCTCGCCTTTTGGATCAAACTTTTTTTCTTTGGTTTAATACTGTACCAAAGCCAAAGTTATGAGAGGTTGTTTGAAACAGGAAAAGACCTTCTGCCTCCTTCTCACAGAACGGAGCACGTTTCCAACTGAAGGACACAAGATATTGCAAAGACTCAGATTCCTCTGTGTCCAGCACCAAGATACTGAGCAAAACGCTGCTCTCAGGTCTGTTGTGTTAAACAGATTCAACCTGCAGAGCTGCTGTGAAACAAACCTTCATTCAGAGTATGTTTCACTCTGACGTGGACTTAAAACCGGCGAGTCTCCGAGGTGGAACTAAAACGACCTTTTTATGCTCAGCAGTCATTCATGTTTACAGTCTCTGGCATCGTGGCTGTTATTATAAAACTCTGATTATTCTCTAAGCCGTTGGCTCTCCCATGTTTTAGAAAAATAAATTGGTTTATTGTCGTTAAATCCAAGCTGTAAAGTCAGGAAGTACAAAGGAACCCCAACCTAAAGAGCAAAAGACCCGAAATAAGAGCCAGATTGTTAAAAAAGTGTTTCCATCCGTTCACAAAGTGGAGGCATTGGATGTGAACACAAACTGCATTCTTCCTCTTCGCTGTAAACTCTCTGTGTTTGGCTGCTTTCCATTTTTAAGCATTCACATGATTAATTATGAGCAGCACAAAAGACTGAACTCCTCCAAGCCAGCGCTTCGACTTCCAGCATCAATACGTCTTTTCTTCAGACAGAAGCTCTTTATGGAAAGCCCTGAACAGAACTCACATCAGCAGATACTGTTCCTTAATAAAGGAAATGTTTGCTTTGGCTGACTCCCTCTTCCTCCTCTGACAACCTCCCAGGGAATGTCCAGGTTTACATGACACAAGGAGGGATCACCGTCCAATCCAGGCCTTGTTTGAAAGGAGCCGGATACAGAGAAATGTTCCTCTGTGGAAGAAAAGGAGGCTTCAAAGAGCGATTTATACCCAGAGTATTATAAAGTGACCACCCGCAGCAGAGCCCTGACCCACAACTGCTGAACCAACAGCAAAGAATGACTTCATTCTCCAGCTAAAACACAAACCCAGACCTGGAATATTACTCCGAGAGAAGAGCTAAATTACTCAGCTATCCAAAGTTCCTGTCTGATTACAGTTTACACTGCGCTCTGTATATGTTTCTCTGTAATGGTTCCCAGGCACTTTGGACTCAAAGAAGCGCTTGTAGAGGAAGAGAACGCTGCTGCCTCGCTGTCCCACAGTGTTGTTCAGCACGGCTTATCGATGATCTGCTGCTTGAACTGGACAGCAGCTGAGGCCAATTTAGCAGAGAGGAAAATGTTGCTTGGTGGTTTTCCAGTTTAATCTAATTTCAGATTCATGAATGTTTCAGCCAGTTTTTTTTCCTCCGCAGCACTAATCCTGCTCATGTTGACAAGTTATTATGGAGTTAAAGTCAAGAATCTGCCTCAATCTGAGGATGGCTCCAGTAAAAATGGATTCTCTCCTAAATTCAGACTTTGAGAAACTAACTACACACACACACACATATATACACACATATATATATATATATATATATATATATATATATATATATATATATATATATATATATATATATATATATATATATATATATATATATATATATATAAAAAAAATCTGGGATGGACGGATGGGTGGCGGGATAGTTGAATGGGTGGATGGATGGATTAATGAACGGGGGACGGATGAATGGGTAGATGGATGGATGAATGAATGGATGATGGATGGATGGATGGATGACGGATGGATGGATGAATGGGTGGATGGATGGATGAACGGATGAATGGATGGATGAATGGACGGATGGATGAATGGATGGATGAATGAATGGACGGGTGGATGAACGGATGGATGGATGGATTAATGAACGGGGGACGGATGAATGGGTAGATGGATGGATGGCTGGACGGATGGATGAATTGATGGATGGATGAATGAATGGATGATGGATGGATGACGGATGGATGGATGAATGGGTGGATGGATGGATGAATGGATGAATGGGTGGATGGATGGATGAACGGATGAATGGACGGATGGATGAATGGATGGATGAATGAATAGACGGGTGGATGAACGGATGGATGGATGGATGAACGGATGGATGAACGGGTGGATGGATGGACGGATGATGGATGGATGGATGGACGGATGGATGAATGAATGGATGGACGGATGAACGGATGGATGGCTGGACGGACGGATGGATGGACGGATGGATGAATGGATGGATGGATGGGTGAATGGAGGGATGGATGGATGGATGGGTGAATGGATGGATGAACGGGTAGATGGATGGATGGGTGGATGGATGGATGGATGAATGGGTGGATGGATGGATGAACGGGTGAATGGAGGGATGGATGGATGGATGGATGAACGGGTAGATGGATGGATGGGTGGATGGAAGGAGGGATGGATGGATGGATGACGGATGGATGGATGGACGGGTGGATGGATGGACGGATGGATGGACGGGTGGATGGACGGGTGGATGGATGAACGGGTGAATGGACGGATGATGGATGGACGGATGATGGATTGACGGGTGGATGGACGGACGGGTGGATGGACGGGTGAATGGAGGGATGGATGAACGGGTGGATGGATGGATGTACGGATGGATGGATGGATGGATGGATGGATGGATGGACGGACGGGTGAATGGAGGGATGGATGAACGGGTGATGGACGGGTGGATGGACGGATGGATGGATGGATGGGTGCATTGATGTCACCTGGCAGCCTTCCTTGAGCCCCTCATCCAGACGTCCCTCTGGTTCCGGCCCGATCAGCGGTTGAACACCAAGAAACAGTGAAACTGGATCTGACCCAGTTCTCCATTTTGCTTGGCAGCAGCTGATCAGCCGCTGAAAGGTGTGAGAGGAATCAGAGCCGAGAAAACAAAGGATTCTGCTGAGAGGAGCGGCGCTGAAGATGAAGAGGAGCGACTGCGGGGAGTTTCCTCCTCCTCCGAAACACAAACAGATGTTAAACTCTCCAACCTCTGGACCTTCAGCTGCTATCATCACACACCGACACCGAGGGAAACCGGACCCTGAGCCTCTCCTTCAGTGATCCGATTAGTTCTGTCACCTTTCAGTTCCAGCTTATAGAGGAACTGGCCTGCCTCCACCTCATTGTACCATTTCTTTCTGGACCGTCTTACCTGATCAACACAACCAGAACTCTGACGGGATCCATATCACACAGAACCTGGAGGTCTTTGAAGGAGCAGGTGTGGCCGGGTCGGAGCAGAACTGAACAGGTTTGAAGGGGAGCTGCAGCCTCAGAGGTGCTGCAGGCTGAAAGGTTTTAGGATGTGATTCAGCGATTGGCTCTGGGAGGCTGCATGCATCAATGTTGGTACTGTTCTCCCATGTCAGTCTGGAACAGCGAGGCCACCAGCGACTCGCCAATTTACTGACATCAGCGGCTGAATAATGCAAGCCCCGCCCTGAAGCTGGAGCGGCTTCCCTCGGCTTAATTTAGCTCTGAATCACTGCAGCCATTATGAAAAACTAAAAAAGTGCATTCATGCCTCGTTCCCCTCCAGAACCTTACGTCCTTTTTCCACTCGACTCCTCGCTTCCCTCTGCAGAGTTCACACATCATCAGCTCCACGCCGGCTGGCCGGCCCGCAGCCAATCACAGTCGTGTTTTTATTCAGGCCGAGGATGTTTTCAGCTCGGATGCTGAAAACTGCGGCAGGTATAAACCGGCAGAGATGGAGGAGAGGAGAACCTACAGAGGATTCTGGAGTCCAGCCTCGGATCAGCCAAGACAACAGGAGAAAGTGTAGATGTTTCCTGGATATTGGGACCCATTACCTGCTAAGTGGTTCACATCATCAGGTCATCGACAGGTTTGCTGCTGTAACCTGACTCAGGAGGGTTGGAGGCATGAAGACCTGAGACTGTGGTAGAGGTCCACCTTCCTGCAAGACAACCACCCTAAACATGAAGGCAGATATACTGTGGGATGCTTGATTAATTCAATTAAATTTTATTTATATAGCGCCAATTAAAAAAAAAAGTCATCTCAAGCCTCTTTCCAAAGTCAGACTCCATCAGATCCTCCAGGTTGGTCAGAAAGTTTCCTCTCTAAGGAAACCCAGCAGGTTGCATCAAGTCTCTCCAAGCAGCATTCACTCCTCCTGAAAGAGCGTAGAGCCACAGTGGACAGTCGTCTGCATTGTTGATGGCTTTGCAGCAATCCCTCATACTGAGCATGCATGAAGCGACAGTGGAGAGGAAAACTCCCCTTTAACAGGGAGGAGAACCTCCAGCAGAACCAGAACCAGGCTCAGTGTGAACGCTCATCTGCCTCGACCCACTGGGGCTTAGAGAAGACAGAGCAGAGACACAGAAAGCACAGAAGCTCACATTGATCCAGGAGTACTTTCTATGTTAGAGGTAATAGTGGATGATCTGCCTCCCCTGATGATGTCACAGCTAACAGAACGCCAGACCAGGTGTACCTTCTATGAAGAGAAAAATGACAAAAAGTTAAAAGCTGAAATGACAACAAACAATGCAGATTGGAGAACAGTAGGAGAACTCAGCAGAGTGAGAAAAATAGGCCCTGATGTCCTCCAGCAGCCTAAGCCTATAGCAGCATAACTACCGAGGTAGCTCAGGGTAACATGAGCCACTCTAGTTATAAGCTTTGTCACAAAGGAAAGTTTTAAGATTAGTCTTAAAAGTAGACGGGGTGTCTGCCTCACAGACCAAAACTGGGAGTTGGTTCCACAGGAGAGGAGCCTGATAGCTAAAGGATCTGCCTCCCATTCTACTTTTAGAGACTCTAGGAACCACCAGTAGACCTGCAGTCTGGCACTGAAGTCAAATTAGAGATTAGAGCAAATTCATTGGTTAGAATGGCCTAGTCAAAGTCCAGACATAAAACCAACAGAGAATCTGTGGTACGAAAAGACAATTGATGTTCACCATCAAGTCTGACCTGTATCACAAAGAAGAAACCTTCAGTCTGTGGATGTCCGGGTCTACAGTACCCTGACTGAGCATCACACACTTTTCAGAGTTTGAAAACCATGAATCTTTTCTCTCTGCATTACAATTATTCCCTGTGTTGTGTTGGTGTGACCCAGGGAAGTTTCGGGTTGCAATGTGAATACTGCTGTCCTGTTAAGATGAGATCAGGCTGAGGGCTGCAGAACCAAGCAGAATCTGAAAACCAAGAACTAAAGACAGACAGAAAACGTTGGAATAATGAACAGTAAACAGGAGTGGTGAGAATGAAGCCAGACCCGTCTTCACATGGATCTAAAGAGAAAAAAGCTGCCAGCCAATCACAAACTGGGTCTTAGTCTCAGCTGCTCTTTCTCTCCACTGCAGGAGAAAATGATGCTTCCACCCCTCCGCTGGACAAACACCCGATCAGTTATTGGTTCAGATCAAGCAGGGATCTGGGCTGCAGCCTTTGAAGAGGAGGAACCAGCCCTCGGTGATGAATTTAAATCCTCCTCGCTCCAGCGTGTTTGTCTTCTCATCGCCTCGGTCCAGATTCCCTCTTCATCTCTGATCCCTAGAACAACACGACTCACTGCACCAACAAATGCAAGGCTTTGATTTCCGTCTGGGCTGCCAAACACCACAGTCAGTCACAGTGCAGGGTCAGGACGGAGGCCTGGGGCCCCCGAGGGCCCGCTGTTTACCCTCAGGGCGTTCACCTGTTGGAGTTAGATATCAGCTCAGATAGAGGATCCTTGAGCAGGAGCTGATGATTGTCTTTGAGTCATCGCTCAGCGAGGAGACGAAGGTCTGATCTGGGAATTCGGGGAACAAATCCCGGGGCCCTGACCCACCGGCCCCTGATGGTTTTGATCTCTGTCCAACTCAACTCCTATACCGCAGGCCTCTAACACCAAGGCTCTTTGGGTCTTATGCTTTTTAGAAGGCCCCTAATATCACGGGCCCCTAACTCTAAACCCTAATGAGACGCTAAACATCCAACCACATGTTATGCAAACGTGACATAATTCAATTCAATTCAGTTTTATTTATATAGCGCCAATTCATGAAACATGTCATCTCAAGGCACTTTACAAAGTCAAATTCAATCATATTATACAGATTGGGTCAGATTATACAGATTGGTCAAAAATGTTCCTATATAGGGGAACCAGTTGGTTGCATCAAAGTCCCGACAAGCAGCACTCACTCCTGGAGAAGCGTAGAGCTGCAGGGAGAGTCGTCTGCATTGTTCATGGCTTTGCAGCAATCCCTCATACTGAGCAAGCATGAAGCGACAGTGGAAAGAAAAACTCCCCATTAACGGGAAGGAAACACCTCCAGCAGAACCAGAACCAGGCTCAGTATGAACGGTCATCTGCCTCGACCCACTGGGGGTTACAGAAGAGCAGAAACACAACAAGACAGACAAACAAGCACAGAAGCACACATTGATCTAGTAATCTGTTCTACATTAGATGGTAATAGTCGGTGATCTGTCTTCCCTGGATGATGTCACAGTTAACAGAACGCCAGACCAGGTGTACCTACTATGAAGAAAAGAGAGAGAGAGAGCAAAAAGTTAAAAGCTGAAATGACAACAGTCATTGCAATGCAATGCAAAACATAAGGCTGTTCAGACAAATAAACCAAAGGGTGGGCGTGGTCACAAATTCAAGGGTGTTTCCCTGAAAACCGGACTGATCACTGGGAATGATGCAACAGGAAACTGAACTGTTGGGAGGCTTTGGTCAGGACGATGTGGATCAGCAGTAGGACTGAAACATCTCTGTCTCAGAGACATTAGAAATAAAAGATCCAAAAAAAAGATAAAATGATCTATTTTTAATCACAAACTGTTTGTAGCTACTGTTCCCATCATTCAACAGAGCATTTAACCCTAAATTAATCAGAGTGAACGGGTTTATTCCATCAGACCCAGCCTGGCGGTGGTTTAAACCTGCAGCGGTTCTGTGGTTTGATCTGAAAACTCGGAACACATTCACCTGTTTAGACTCGCTGTAATCTACTGAAAGATGACTGAATTTTCCTCATAAACAGCCCGCCGCAGCAGAGTGACCCCTCTGCTTCCACATCTGCTCAGAAAGACGATAAACACCAGCCTTTTCCTCCAGCCTGAGAAATGTTCCTGTTGTTTTCCAGCAAATCCGTTTATTTGAAGAAGTGTCATCAGGAAGAGGGAGTCCAAACAAAGGTCCGTGGGCTACCTGCCCGTCAGGGTCCAGACAGAGGCGTGGGCGGAAGTCTGGGTCAGAGCGAGGTCTATTTCAGAGTGAAAACAGCCTCAGGAGGGTGTCCGTGTTTATCATGCCACCCAGAAGACATTCCAACGCCTGAAATTCCTCTTAACTGGCACGTACCTGGAGGCAGCATGAATGAAACCAAGCTGGACCTGGACCAGAACTGTACCTGTGTTGGATTTAACCTTAATACAAACAGCCGTCACACAGAGTGGTTCTGATCAGAGATCTGACATTAAACATGACTCAGTAAACTCCTCCATGGGTCGGAGGTCCTTCCACCGACCGGATTGGCTGAATTGTATCTGGAGTTAAACGACATAAAGGTTTCTAAGAAGCTGTTATGACTGGACCAACAGCCTTCTTGGACCAGAAACAATATCACATATATTCACATCCACTGGATCCAGACGTTCACTACAACAGGGAGATCCCGACCCAAAACCTCTGAGTTGTTGTGTGCCTGCATTAAAGGGACCAGCAGGATTCTCCTTTCATGGCCGACTGGTGGTAGCCATGATCAAAGCCTCCTTAGTCTGAGCTCCTGTCATGTTTCTGTGGGGGAGGACCCAAATGCAGAGACTGACGGAGGTGAAAACTGAGTTCTTTAATTGTAAGAACTCAGGAGAACTTAACGATAGCAGGACACGGACAGAATAACTGGTAATAACAGGCAGTCAATGGAAGAATGCAGCAGCGAATGAGAAGCGGTGAGCCGACCAGAAGAGGAATCAGAGGAGATGTGGAGCAGCTGTGGCAGAAGGAAAGCAGGGAAGCTGAGGGAGAGAGACTAACTAACAGAGCTAAGCTGGGGCACAAAGAAATGACCAATCAAGTGGAAACGATAAACGAGACAGAACAGAAAAAAGACAATAACAAGTGAAACAGTTATTTTATAGATTCATCAGAGAGAGTAAAATGTTTTAAGCTATTATTTTTTTGTACTTTTGATGATTATGTCTTCAAGGTAATGAAAACGAAAAAGCTCTGTCTCAGAAAAGTAGACTATTAAAAAAAAGTATATTTTAAGACCAAATGTCAGGCTTCTCCATAGTCTGTCCATTTCTATGCATCAACACTTGGTCTGGGCTCCTCCTGTATGAATTCCTGCATCAATTCAATTCAATTTTATTTATATAGCGCCAAATCATGAAACATGTCATCTCAAGGCACTTTACAAAATCAAGTTCAATCATATTATACAGATTGGGTCAGATTATACAGATTGGTCAAAATGTTCTATATAAGGAAACCAGTTGATTGCATCAAAGACCCGACAAGCAGCATTCACTCCTGGGGAACCGTAGAGCCCAGGGAGAGTCGTCTGCATTGTACATGGCTTTGCTGCAATCCCTCATACTGAGCAAGCATGAGGCGACAGTGGGAAGAAAAACCACCCATTAACGGGAAAGAAAAACCTCCGGCAGAACCGGGCTCAGTATGAACGGTCATCTGCCTCGACCGACTGGGGTTACAGAAGACAGAGCAGAGACACAACAAGAGAGACAAAAAAAGCACACATTGATCTAGTAATCTGTTCTACATTAGATGGTAGTAACGGGTGAGCCGTCTTCTCTGGATGATTTCACAGTTAACAGAACGCCAGACCAGGTGTACCTACTATGAAGAAAAAGAGAGAGAGCAAAAAGTTAAAAGCTGAAATGACGACAGTCATTTCAATGTAATACAATGCAAATCTGGAGAACAGTAGAAATCAGTAGAGTGAGAAAATGCTCCGTGGCATAGAGGCCATCAGCCTGTGGTTCTGCTGAGGTTCTGGAAGCCCAGATTGCTTTCATATCTGCATTTAGGTCATCTGCCTTGTTGGTTCTGGTGTCTCTCATCTTCCTCTTGAAAACAGACCAGCTTTTGGTACCTTTGGCTGTGTGGGCCGGCACCAAGTTCTGCTGGAAAATAAAATCAGCGTCTCCCTACAGCTTGTCTGCATGTCTAGAATGTTCTGGTAGACGGCTGCATTGACTGTGGACTTCAGAAAACCCAATGGACCAGAACCAGCAGATGACATGGCGCCCCAAACCATCTCTGACTGTGAAAACTTTACACTGGACTTTGTGGATTCTGTTCCTCTCCACTCCTCCTCCAGACTCTGGACCTTGATTTTTCAAGTGAAATGCTGAATTTACTTTCATCTGAAAACAGGACTTTGGACCCTTGCGCAACAGTCCGGTTCCTTTCCTCCTCAGCCCAGGTAAGACGCTTGTTGCCCATGTCTAGAACCCGTCTGGGCGTAGAAGCTCTTGAGACACCGTCTCCAGCCTCAGTCCACAAATACTTGAACGTATTTCGGTTGACAATCCTCTCAAGGCTGCTGTTCTCCCTGTTGCCGGGGCACATTCTGCTACCACAGTTCTTCCTTCCACTCAATTTTCTGTTAATGTGCTTGGATCCTGAACTCTGTGAACAACCACCTCCTTCAGCATCGACCTTGCATATCATCGGATGACCCGATCACCTGTTGCTTGTTTACCCACCTGTAGACCCTCAGCTGGTCTCCAACCAGGTGGACGTTCTCTTGATCTTCCTCTGCTCCTCATTAAGGACTCAGCTTTGTGTTTGCTCTTCGATGACCGCGGTGGTTTAGATTTATTTGAACCTTTTTTGGATGTTCTGCTTCTGCTGCGTCTTCAGTCTTATCAGCCCGCCGTGCTCTGTGATTGGTTCATTCAGAGATCGTTTGCGTCATGTGACGGGTCTGACCCTAGAATCTGTCAAGTTCTGGTTGGACTGAAAGAAATTTGATGCAAATGGAGCTGAAGCCAGATTCCAGCAACATGATGGGCAGCTCTGCCTCAGTCCTGGACATTTTCAGCTCCTTCCCTGTGTCCTGTTGGGACTCCTGCAGGGTCTCCTCTGAGGCCTGTAACGAGGTGAGGACGCCCTCAGGAAGCTGCTGAGGAACAAAAAGGTATGTCAAATATTCCCTTCAGTCATAAATCAAACAGCTCCATCACGTTGCTCAATACTCACCTTCTATTTTTAAGAGCTTTTATTCCCAACCTGCTCAACAGATGTTTTCCACCTAGACAACTCCATGTTTCTGCTGAAAGAAACAGAAACAAGCATGGCTCCTCAGAACCAGGACCAGAACCTTTATAGGCTGAATGTGAACCTTTTTCCTGATGGTTTAAAGAGCAGCAGCAGCTTTTATGTCCCAACATCCTTGCTTGATGAGGAGCGAGATCAACTGCTCCGAAGGACAAGGGTCCACACTAAGAGCTTCATGTTAAGGTTTTTATCTCCAAAATGATCACGTTCATAGCTGAGGATTTATCAGGACGGACAGTTTTCCTAGTCTGAGTTAGATAGATCCGGATCTGTATCGAGATCCCCAGATTTAGGATCAAAGAGGACATGGTTCTCCTTGTTTTGCAGGAATATCCTCTTCCTGCCTCCACTCAGCACCAGGAACAGTTTGGGTCAGCTTTCCTCTGGACAAATGAATCCTGACTTGGACTTCTCAGTTTGGGTTATGGGGGAATGTGTTTATCTTTTAACTCCATCTGATTATTTTCCTGGAGAAAAGAGTTCCAGAAAAGCAGTTTCCTGTATGTATTCCTGATTTTCTGGGTCTGGTACGGCTTGATTTAAAATCTCCAGCTGCACGTCTGTCGTCTCCGTCTTTTCTCACCTTAAAGTCAAACAGCTGCTCATCTGTCAACATGTGGTTCCATCTGGGCCACATGTGGATCCGTTCCGACCCGAGCCACGTTCAGTTTTTATTTCTGCATCGCTCCTGATTTTAAAGGATAGTTACACCAACATTTTCCCACTGTTTTTTTTAAATGTTTTTGTTTTTTCAGGTTTTAGTTTGGTCTTTTTTTTTTTAACTGTAACATTAGATTAATTAATAATTGAGCTGAATCTGATGTTATTTTAAACAGTAAACATAAAATCAAGTTGTTCAGCTTTTTTCTGTGTCCAAAGAAATCGACATCTTCTTAAAAACCTGATTATTGAGCTCGGTGAAGCATTCAGACGGGTCATGTTAGACTTTAAGAATGTTTATTAACCAGTCATTCTCTCAGAAATCAATCTGAATGAGTTCCACTGAGGAGCGTCTCCATCAGTTTAGTTTCTGTTAAGCATCCCGAACAGATTTATGAAAGGTTGTCATCATCAGGATTTATTCAGAATCAATTACCACTTTCATTAAATTGGAAACATAAGAAGAATCAGTGTAATCCGAAATAAAGGAATCCATCCATCCATCCATCCATTTTCTGACCTGCTTAATCCCCCATGGGGTCACGGGGGTTGTTGGTGCCTATCTCCAGCGTTCACTGGGCGAGAGGCGGGGTACACCCTGGACAGGTCGCCAGTCTGTCGCAGGGCAACACAGAGACAGACAGGACAAACAACCATTCACGCACACACTCACACCTAAGGACAGTTTAGAGAAGCCAATTAACCTAACAGTCATGTTTTTTTTGGACTGTGGGAGGAAGCCGGAGTACCAAGGAATATTAATATAATATGTATTAAAGATGAACTGATGACTTTTTTCCCAGATTGACTATTAGTGATTGTTCTTCAGTATTAAAGGAAATAATTAATGTCAGATTGACAGTTATATTATTTGATTAATTGTTGAATAAATGAGGCTGATTTACCCATTAGATTACAGGTACTGGTCATATACGGTAATTAGAATATCATGAAAAAGTTTTTTTTTCTGTAATTCCATTCAAAAAGGGAAACTTGTATATTATATTCATTCATTACACACAGACTGATACATTTCAAGTGTTTTTTTTTTCTTTTAATTTGGATGATTAGAACTGACAACTAACGAAAACTCCTGATTCAAGATCTCAGAAATTTAGAATATTGTAAAAAGGTCCAATATTGAAGACACCTGGTGCCAAACTCTAATCAGCTAATTAACTCCAAACTCCTGCAAAGGCCTTTAAATGGTCTCAGTCTGGTTCTGTAGGCGACACAATCATGAAGTAGACTGCTGACAGGACAGTTGTCCTAAAGATGACCTTTGACACCTGGACAAGGAGGACAAGACACAAAGGTCATTGCTGAAGAGGCTGTTCACAGCTATGTGTCCAAGTACATTAACAGAGGTGGAGGAAAGATGTGGTAGAAACAAGTGTCCAAGCAACAGGGACGACTGCATCCTGGAGAGGATTGTGAGACAAAACGCTTTCAGAGACGTGGGGAGATTCACAAAGAGTGGACTGCAGCTGGATCAGAGCTTCCAGAACCACCAGAGACGTCTGCAGGACCTGGTTCAGCTGTCCTGGTGTCAAGCCTCTCTGGAACAAGACAGAAGCGTCTCACCTGGGCTGAAGACAGAAAGGACTGGACTGCTGCTGAGTGGTCCACAGTTATGTTCTCTAAAAGTAAATTTATCATTTCCTTTGGAAATCAAGGTCCCAGAGTCTGGAGGAGGAGAGGAGAGGCACAGAATCCACACTGAGGTCAAGTGGAAAGTTTCCACAGTCAGTGATGGTTCAGGAGCCATGTCGTCTGCTGGTGTTGGTCCACTGTGTTTTCTGAGGTCAAAGGTCAACACAGACGTCTACCAGGAAGTTGTAGAGCACTTCATCCTCCCTGCTGCTGACCAACTTTATGGAGATGCAGATTTAATTTTCCAACAGGAAGTGGCTGCTGCTCACAGTGCCAAAGCTACCAGTACCTGGTTTAAGGACCAAGGTGTCCCTGTTCTTAAAGGGCCAGCAAACTCACCTGACCTTAACCCTGTAGAACATTTCTGGGATATTGTTAAGAGGAAGATGCGATATGCCAGACCTAACCATGCAGGAGAGCTGAAGGCCACTATCAGAGAAACCTGGGCTCTCATCAATTCAATTCAATTCAATTTTATTTATATAGCGCCAATCAAGGCACTTTCCAAAGTCAAATTCAATCAGATTATACAGATTTTCTGTTGGTCAACATTCCTGGAAATAATTTTTTTATATTGGTCTGAAATAATATTCTAATTTTCTGAGATGCTGAATTTGGGGTTTTCATTAGTTGTCAGTTACAATCATCAAAATTAAAACAAACTTGAAACATATCAGTCTGTGTGTAATGAATGAATATAATATACAAGTTTACTTTTGAATGGAATTACTGAAAATAACTAACAAAAAAAAGTTTTCATCATATTCTAATTACATGACCAGCACCTGTATATAGTGCTGGGGTTTAAATGGGCGATAATCCACACGGCTCATCTAGCAGGACATAACGTGTTACTGCAAGTCTGATTCTGATTGGTTGATCAGTTCCCCATGACGCCCCCGCATGAAGCGATTCATTCAGTCCGGAGAACCAGAACCTTTGAAACCATGAAGAACAATACGGTGCTGACCCTCAAGCTTGTTCCTTTTAACTTTTAAATGTTGCCTATATCTGACTCCAGTCGGAACTCTTTGCGGCTCCAAACTGATCCGCATGGACAAGAGAACAATATGACTGACTTAACGCAGCTCGCTCTTGTCCAGCAAAGATGGAAGAAATAGGTTTTGGATTAAAGTGTCCAACGGAGCCGTTCATTGTGTCAGCGGGTGGTGAAGGGGAAATAAAAAAGTGAAATATAGGCAGCCAGGACTGCAGGGATTTTAACAGCTTCACAGATCGAGTTCATTCATACCTTAAGGAAGTCGAGGGGAATTTTTAACTATATCAGCACCTCTCATCTTGACTCCAAAGCCAGGACACTCGTCGCTATCATTTTTATTGCTTTGTAACAGGTGCTGATTACGACGTGCTGTACCCCATTGAGTACGACGAGTGAAAACCTCTTCAGCATTGCAAAGTCCTTTATGTGCAGGTTTGAACACAAATTTTGCACGACCGTGCTTTACGTCCCAAACGGTTCCTATATGAGCCGTCTTGAGTTAAAGTTTTCCTGAGGTCTAAAATCTTGCTGTCGCTGCACTGAGCAGCGCTGTGGCAGGCAGCTGCCGTCTGTCTCGCTAATGCTAACTGCTAATGCTAACTGTTATCACCTCCAGCTGCTGTTGGAGCAAAGTTGTGACACGTGTCGATTGAAAGTGACGTCAAAGACGCATTACATCGGGGTGTGAACAAAGAGTTGTGCATCATGCCAGGATGAAGACATTCAGCAGAGAACCAGAGAATGAGAACTCGTGGTTTCATAAAACTGATCGGACCTTGTAGCTGTGGATTCATCCTTGTCAGAGTCGGATCCAACCCATCGTCTGGTTCCTCTCGTGTTCCTCTGCAATGAGAGTTCAGCAGCAGCACCAGAAACTGTTTAATGTGTTAAAGCAGCTTTCTCTTCCTGACACGGAGCCTTATTATGACCTCTGTCATTATGGTGAGCCGCAGAACGCCTGCGGTCGCTCGCTGCCATCCACCATAATCCATCAGTCCAGACAGCAGGAGTACTGCAGCAACACGTAAGGTCTCCTGAACCTTGACCTCAGCTCCAACAACTCAGCTGTGGTGATGATTCTGAGAGGAGCTGAGAGTCCAGCTGCACCCAGAAAGAAACTAACATGGAAAAAGAAATAATTTTTGGGTCAGAAATGAGCTGAAAACTGGTCTAGTAGAAGCCAATCCACTGGTTCTGTTCCAGTCAGGGTTCAGCTGTTGTGCTTCCTATCAGTGATTCTGATGGAGCCACACATCACTGGGGTTTAGGATGGCCAGCTTGGTTCTGATTGTTACCAACGTGTCTCACCAAGTATCCCTTTTGACCCAGTCAAAAATGTCCTATGGAATCATCTCCTCTTCAGGTCCAGGTCCTCATCTGTGTGTTCTGCTCAGGTGGTTCTCAAGCAGGCAGAACATCACCTGTTCTGGTGGACTGGGTTTCCTGTAGCATCCTGTGGATGAACAACTCTCACCTGGGGCGAGAAGCTGAGTCTGTGGGGCCACAGGGATGCTTTGGGAGAGGTTGGGTCCAGTAGGGGGCCGATACTGTGACATGCAGCAGCTGCCTAAACATGGCTGCCTCATGTAAATGATGTTCCATGATGGCTTCTTCAGCGGGAGCAACGTTGGAGGAGCATAACAACCAGCTTGAACCGCTGCTCTGAATTCTCCAGATGTTGATCCCTGGAGGCTCCATCTTTGAGGCCCTAAAGGACCTGCTGCTGGTTGGAGATCTTCAGAGGAGACCTTGTTGAAGGGACCAGGGCTGTTTCTACAGGATTGCTGAATGTTACTGTTTTTTCTGTCTTTGGCTCTTCTAAACAGACTCTTTGTCTCCAGAAACAGATTTTCTTCGACCGTTTATCAGCAGAAACCGTCAGACTGCAGTCTGCCGACCACCATCAGCTTTAATTCTGCATCATTTCTCAGCTGAAGCTAAACGCTGCCTGCTGCAGTCAGCTTTAATGCTGCTAACCATCATAAACAGAGCAGCGGCTGTGTTATTATGTCAGCTCAGTAATTACCTGAGCCTCTGATCTCAGGTGTGTCGTCTCCAAACAGAGGCTGCTTTCAGGGAATCTAATGTGCAGTAATGAATCCAACCTGATCATTACTGGCTCAGGTGAAACGGTTTCACTGCTAACAGAGGGCAGCGCCTCTCGCAGGTCGCTGCAGGGCATTAAGTTAGTCTTTGTGCCTTTGACTCCCACCATGTTTCTGCATTTTAAAGCCTTCTGCTGGAAAACTCTGCAGATTCCAACAGTAAGCCTGCATACCTGTCCTCCCTGCAGCTCCACGGCTCCGGTTCAAAGTCTGAGGCCCAACCAGGGGACAGGAGGCCCGCCGAGGCTGGAGCCGACGCTGAGCTGATTTACTGGCTGATGAGTCCAGGAGATTTATCTGGAGTCCAAAAACTCTCCAAACTGGCCACGATCACTTTCCTTCAGGGAACTCTGAGTAATTATGCCCACACGTGTCCTCTGGCTGCTCAGCCTGCTGGATTTACTGAAGTGCTGAAGAGATTCCTCTGGTGGAGCCAGCAGGAGACACCGGGAGGAAAGAAAGAGCTAAATTCTTCAGATTTCACTCGACAGCAGCAGAAACAGTGGAAGATGGACCAAAAGCAAATATTAATTCCTTTTATAAAGCAATTTACATCTAAAGAAAATCTCCAAGTATTACAATCAATTCAACTATATAATAAAATCTGGAACAATAACGTGCAAATAAAAGACACCACTAAAAGTAGTGAGTTCAGTAAAAGCAAAGAAAAATAAAAAACAGGACAAAGCCTTTAAAATGTATCATCTTTTCAGGTTTCGATAGCGTCCATCTGTCCTACAGGCTGAGAGTTTACCGAACAAGAACCGGCAAAGATCCAAGTCATTCGGCCATAATCAAGAATAGTTTGAACATTTTTTGGTGCTTTTATTTCTTTCTTCCTACTTCTATGTGCAGTATCGTCTCAGCCCCCTCCCCATCGCTTAGAGGGCTAAATATGAAAGAAATGTAGCCAGGTTGAATTTCCATGGCATTAGACGGCAGTCTGTCAAGGTTTGGCTGAAGTAATGAGGTGAACCCAGCGTGGTCCGGCTCCAGAGGCTCATGTGTTTCATCCTCTGGAGAAGTGGGAGCAGCTTCATGCCAGTCCGTGAAGATAGGTTACTTCCTGCAGGGCAGTTATTGTGCTTAATACACACAGCTCCTCTGTTAGTGGGTGTTGGCTGTAGGGTTGTCAAAAATGTTGATACTTTTCAGAGTATTGCTACTCAAATGCTGTATCAGGATACAATACTAATTTGGCATGGTATGGATACTAAATATTTTAACATACGAACCAAACGAAGGAGGGAAACCCAAAGATCTTGACAAGCCTGTGAGGAAACAGAGCTTTAAAGTGGTGCAACGAAGTCAAGCAGCACAACAAACTTGGCCAAACATCTCAAGGACCGACACCCTGGACATCATGATGAATTCCAACAGGTTAGTAAATTAAAGTTCCCGTTCATAAGTTAATACATTAAACGTATTACTGATCTTAGTGCGACCAATGGTCCGCATAATGTTGCGTGATTAGCTGTGGCTAGCATGTTACTAGGTATGTGTTATCTGTGGGTTTTTTATTTAGCATTCATTCGCACACTTATTTAACAAGCATCTGTGATTCTGTTGAGAAAGCATGTTCCATGTTGAGACTGAAAAGGGTGAGTTTTTCATGTTAATAAAATATTTTTTATGCCTTTAAGTATGTGTCTTTTTTATCCCCATGGTTTCAAAAATGGTTTTGAGTATTGAATATTTTCCTGGGTATTGATACTGAGATTTTTATATCATTACAACCCTAGTTAGCTGTTGGTTGGGGGCTTACTTTTGAAGTTTTAAGAATAGCAAAGGCTTTAACTTGAGAAACAACATTGCTCGGAGGAGAACCTCAAACTGAAGCGGTTTAGCCACAGGAGAACCCAGGAACCAGAGTACATCTGTCCTCACAGGAAAGTGAAGGACAGTGACATCATCGCTTTTAAAATACACATGGACAGGGTTCCCACGGGTCCTTGAAATCCTTGAAAGTTTGTGAATCTGAAAAAATAAATTCAAGGCCATTGAAAGTTCTTGAAAACAGCCAAAAAAACACCTTGTCCTTGAAAGTCCTTGAATTTTTTTTGTGGGGTTGAAAGTTCACACGGATGACGACTCGTGTCATTATTTTACTACCACACGATCTTTTAAAATTATGTTGATTCCGCAGACTTTTAATTTGCAAAAGTACGTTCGCTCTTCTTCGTTAGTTGGTAGGCTACGGTTTAGGCCTACGTGTGTCCAATAGGTTACATTCACGCAGTGTTGCCAACTCAGCGACTTTGTCGCTATATTTAGCGACTTTTCGGACCCCTCCAGCGACTCTTTTTCAAAAAAGCGACTAGCGATAAATCTAGCGACTTTTGGAGACTCTTACGTGAAAGCACGTATCGTTCCTACTCTTGTCCTCCAGTGGCAGGTGCTGCCGTGGGGCGCCTCCCCCGTCCCAACCCCGTTCTCCCGCTACCGCAGGAGTCCCTCTCAGCGCTGCAGTCAGAGCCACAGCATGTTTACCCTCAGCGTCCAGACTGCAAATAAAGCGCATGCGCCGGGATTGATGGCGCAGGTTGATCATAAATAACTGAATTTGAAATAATTTATCTTAAATAAATAACACCATTTGATTCACACAGCCACATGTTCATGTTTTACCTTGATTTGTAGGCTCCTTAGTGGACCACAAGAGAAAAAAGAAAATGTTAAAAAAAAGTTGAAAAGAAAAAATTTGTAACTCCGCCATAGTGTCTCTTTATGGTTCATTTTGCCGGTCTCAAACCCGGGTAAAGGAGGAGGGTTAGTATTGTAATAAAATAAACATTAATAAAAATAAAAAAATAAAATAACAAATAATAATAATAAATAAACATTAATGGACAAAAAAAGTAGCTCTATATATTTTGAGTGTTTTTACTCACTTTTTGTCTCTCTCTAACAACGTTATTTCTCCCACAGCGTCAATAACATGCACATCACATCATGTGGCAGATTATGCAAATTAATTATAAATGTAGGCTATGAATATGACCAATATCAATGTAGGCTATAAATTAAGTCCACTTTCTTGCATTGCTTCTGACCCAACAACTTCTATGCCGTTTAGTCTTTTATTGAATTTGCATTGTATTAAAATATGATAACCTATTCAGCGGTCACAGTAGGTAAATGCCGCCATGTGTGGTCCTTGAATTTGAGGAAATTGGTCCTGGAAAGTCCTTGAAAGGTCCTTGAATTTGATGTTCACCAAGGTGTGGGAACCCTGCATGGAAGTTTAAAATGTAACAGACCAAAGAAAACAAGCCCAGGTCCAAATGTTCTGGTTCCTAACAGAGTTTGTTGACAGCAGACAGTGTTTACTAACAGCAGCTGCTGTTTATGAGAGTTTATAAACCCAGACTGATGATGATGAGGATGATGGAAACAGTTTGGATCGGATCTTAAGACAAACGGGCTCTCTGCACGGACCTTTTCAACAACACAGAATCTAACCAGGACTAACTAAACATCAGGAGGACAACCTTCATGGAGAAAAGCACCAACACCTACAGGAACATCTGACTGATGAGTTTAAAACATGAACCCAACGAAGTTCCGAATCAAACGTCACACGGAGCAAAGAGATCCATTTTGTTCGGTCGGGGACAGAGACTAGGTCCAACATGGTCCTGAGATTCCTGGGCAGTAAGCAGTCTGCCTTTCAGGCGCTTTCTGTGGTCTGGTTCAGAACTGTGAGGAGCTGTGTAGTCAGTCTGTAGTCCGGGACTCTCGGTTCTGTCCGGGTCAGTGATCCTGTGACTGACGAGTTGTTCTGGATTCTTCACTCATTTCCTTCAGGCTGGAGAGGACCAACATAGAGGAGTTCTGATGAGATCAGCCCCTGCCGACTGGTCTGCAGACTGGACCCCATTTAATTAAAACCTCTTTCAGAAGAACTGGGTCCCTTAGCACTGAACTCCTTACTCAACTCAACTCAGTCCTTTTGGGTCATTGTGGATCTGTTCCATTTGGATCTTCTTGGAACTGGACTGACTTCTTGACCCGATTTAAACCGAATCCCATCAGAACTTGGCTGTTTATATAATTCTGTGGAGACTTGGAGTTTCATTCCTTCTGGAATTGGATAATTTCAGCTTTTGCTTGAAACCTTTGAGAACTGATTCAGACCTGGAGCCTTTTGGACCAGTTCTAGACTCAAACCGGACAGATGTTGGATTCTGGACTTGCAAGTCAATGGATGCAATCTGCGGGGTTTCCGTATGAACCTTTGAACCAACCAATACTGAACGGACTTTGTAGAGCTTGAGACGACGTGTTGGGATTGCTGCCATAAAAATAAACTGATTTGAACTGAATTCTGATAAGAATTAAAAACCAAATTAAACCAAAGAACAGGGAATAAAGAAAAGAGTTCAACTCTGACCAAACTGTGACCCTGTTCTGATCACTTCGGATCGGCAGAACTTGCTGCAGGAGAGGAATTACTGAAGGTCCGACAATAACAATCTCAATCACAGGAACGCCTCCATTAACCTCCAAATCATTCGCAAAAAGTCTGAACTTTTACCGGCGAGTCACAGGAAGTCCAACCCAGATCCAAAGCAGGGAACCAGTCGGCGCCTCCGACTGCAGGAAACTCCTCGGCTGTGTTTTCAGCTCGTTATCCTCCAGAGTTCAGTCATGTTCCCAATAGGCTGGAGGCAGACCTAAACAGATCCTTCTTACTTTCACCTCCTCTCTGTTTTCACTCCGGTTTCAGAGTTTAGTTATAAATAAAACACAAACTCTCCAATAAAATGACAGGAAATAAAAAGTAATTATGTCCATGTCGGTGTGTCTTCCTGTGTTTTACTGCCTTTTACCTCAAAGCAGTTGAGTTTAAGAGGAGTTTTAGTGTCTCTGCTTCCTGCAGGAGCTTCTTGTTTTCTCTTCATGAGATGAAAAACCTGGGATCAGTTTATTACAGATGCTGCATGTTTTGATTCGGCTACGGAAGCCCAGATGTGCCAATGGAAGAAAACAGGAAGTGAGGCTTCTTCTTCTCTCGGCTGCAGTAATAACTTTTAAATCCAACCTTTTGACGTCACAGGACGTTATAAAAGGTTGAGCCTTAAAGGATTCACACAAACTTAAATCTATTTGTCTGGGATTTTATGACAGACCCACACAAAGTGGAGCAGAACTGTGAAGTGAAAGGAATTTCTTTTTTTTTTTTTACAAATAAAAATCTGAAAAATGTGGTGTATATTTTATTCAACCATGAGTCGTATTTACCTGGTATGTGACTGGAGTTTATTTTGGTATTTAGTATAAAGTGGGCTGAATTTAAAGCATACTTTTCAGAATTTTAGTTAAAAACCATGGATCACATCCCTTCCACTTCACAATGTTCACCTGGTCAACTTGGTTTTGGTCATTCAGGGCAGAAACCAACACGGCTGGTTAGAAAATGGATCCGGCAGAAACCGGTATCAGAAGAACGAGTTTGGCCAGAATCAGCTGAGGAACCACAAACTAAAGAAAGGTTTTCCAGTCTTCATGTCAGAATCAGAATCAAGTTTATTGCCAAGTAGGTTTGCACTTACAAGGAATTTGACTTGGTGTTGATGGCAGACAAAATAGAATAAGATAGAATATATATATATATATACAGAAGCTATATACACACAGTAAACTGTGCGTTAATGTAACGCAGAAGCTTGTAAGTCCTGAACGGACTTACAAGCTTCTGCCAACAGAATCAGAATGTTGGCATCTTTTCCTCTCTGTCAGCATGAAACTGTAGCATCACCTAAACTTTAGGTCCAGTTGGAATCAGGAGCCGCATACAGACACAGGGCACAGAACCGGTCTGGATCTGTATGAACAGGGCAGTCGCCCAGGTCCGGTTAACGCACTGGCAGTCTGGTAGAAGTTTCTCAGTGTATTCATCATCTGCTGGCCATGAGGAGACGCGCCCTCCTGTTGCGTCACTGCTGTGACGTCAGAGGTGTCTGAAATACTCAAAACGTCCGGCGCCGTACGGGGCTCAAAGAGGAAACAAAGGTTTTGCATTCGGACATTATTTATTCATAGAGTCGGCAGAACATTTACAGCGGTGTGCATTAAAAATAGATGCCTCGGTCAGAGGAAGGCCTGCAGCACCAGAGGCTCACACAGGAAACTGTCGTCATGTTTCAAACAGACGGGCTGCAGGAATACCTGGCTGCAGACGCTCTGCAGGAGGCCAGCAGCTCCGAGACAATCTGCATTCCTGCAAGCTTAGCGCACTGCCAGCTTTGAAGAGCATCAGACCACAACAGAGCCAACCCTCATGGCGGTAAAACCTGCAAAAGAGGAACAGCCCAGAATGATTATCCGGCCTGGAAACTACAGCGGGATGAACTCTGACGCTGACGCTGTTCCCAGTCAGGAGACATCCTTTGCTTCTCTCTGCTAGTCCTTCTCAGGGATGGAGGTCCAGGTGGTCAAAGAAATCTTCATGAAGTTCGAACTGAGAACTGGGAGCAGGAAAAGGTCACAGGACTTATTAGAAAATCTACAAAATAGGCAGTGGTGGAAAACTTGAGCAGAATGGGGCCTAAACATGGAAATCTTGTTGTACTTTAAAAACTTGTGTAATTTTCTAAAAGTTCATCCTTTATCTGTGGAAGATTTCAGTGGGCGTATTTTCATGGCGACGCCTTCATTCAGCCTCTTAATCAAACCCCAAAACAAAGCCGACGCCTCCACACAGCTCGTTTGCCATCTCAATTTGTTCTGAGGCCACAGAGGCGTGTTTGGGTTTGCCTCAGCGAAGCTGTTAACACACAGCTCACTTTTACACGCTGCCATTAAAAGCCACACGCTTTAAAAAGGCCCACGTTTATTTTTAGCACGTCTCCGTTGAAGAAGTGGCTTTGGCAGGTCCTACAGAGGGAGTGGAATTACGTCTTTTAAATCCCAGGAGCTGAATCTCCCAGTTTAATACCAGTTTGGTATCTGTGCAGATGCCCACCCAGCTTCCCAATGTTCCAGCCCGGCACAGACACAACATCATTATGACAAACTGAAAGCAGACAGGGGCTTTTCTTCATCAGCTGGCAGAGCCCGAGACTCAGACCCAGCCCATCCTCTGATCCACAGTCCGATCCAGACTCCGGTTCCATCCGTGGGAGCGGCGACGCACCAGCATGTGGTCAGAGGGAATGTGCGTTTGACCGCAGTGTGTGTGAAGAGACATATTCCTCCGTTTAACATCTGACACCAGAAGATAAACAGCCGACAGCTTTCCACTAAATTTTCCACTCAGATGTGTCCCCAGTGGGCTGTTTGCTCTGTCAGCCCAGTTCAGACTATTGTCTGGAGTTTCATTCTTCACATGAGAGCAGGCTTAGGCAAGGAAATTTTATTTGTATAGCACATTTCAACAACAAAACAATTCAAAGTGCATGATGAAAACATAAGAAATAAAACACATGAAGTGCATTGCAGCGACTTAATAAAGGAAACGGGGGAAAAAAAAAGTTGGACTACAGACAAAAATGTTTCACTTGACAGGGTTGGCCTTAGGAAAACACTTTAAAGAATCCTGTTAAATGCAGCTCCTCTGGGTTTCACTGGCAATTTAAAAAACTTCACAGTTTTCTGTCCCGGGAACAGAACCATGCTTGATCTCTTCAGTGTTCGATCATGTCATGTTTTCATATAGGTTCACATAAAATCTGAAGCACTATTTAGAAACATTTAGAGCTTCTATCAGGTGGTTTGGACTGAAGGAACCAGTGAACAGTCAGCAGGTGGCGCTGTAAAAATGGTGATGGTCACTAATTGATTGGTAAAACTAAAAACAACCAAAAAGAACCTCTACATTGTTGCATTTTTAAAAAATAAGTAAAAAACAGAACCCAGGACAGAACTCTGAGGAACGCCACGCCTCTTTTTTTGTGATGATGGCAAAAATGTGTTGTTGCACACATATGCAGAAGAGACAGTTCTTAAGGTTTTATTAAATAAAATCAACCTTTGGAGGTTAGCCAGGTGCTGTTTTAGCTGTTGGAAAATAAAAACAGGAAACTATGCTCTGTTAGTGTAAAACTGAAACATTTATCAGTTTGGGAACCGTAACCGTCCAATACCACACAAGAATCTGTGCATTACAGTGTTCCTGTTTGAAAATATTAATCCATTCCACAGTGAATCTCCTGGCGTCCTGGGACAATGAGCCATTTATTGATGAGAAAGCCATAAATAAAGCTGTCTGTAATAATACTCTGGGCCTGGATCTCAGCAGTGAGCGCTTCCAGTGACTCATGGAAACACTGGGAGGATGGATGGGAAAATAACACACAACAAAGGGACTAATTCACAAAAGAAACTGGAGGGAAAATGCCCAACAGATGGAGGCTGTAATCAATACTGAGGCTGAGTTTCACATCTGTTCAGAGAAAAGGCCACGCCATAAATATTCATACATGGCAAAACTCAAGGGTAATTTCACTAAAACAATTAATCTGTCAAAGAATGACCCTGTAGCATCATTTACTTGTTGATTATTGTTTTGTTTTTTTTGGTTTGAAGAAAAAAACTCAGTTACAGATCTCAGTTACACAATTGATCAATTCAACTGCTGTCATCACCGATTTTATCATCAAACAAAAGTTTTGTTTTAAACATTTTATCTGTCACCAAGATTCCTCAACCCAGGTACAGTTATACCTTGATTGCTGTTGTAGTTAAACACCTGGTCTCACTCCACCCAGTCCATTCTGAGTTTAAAAAAGCTAAGTTTAGTTCAATGTCGCTGTTTTTAGAGGTTGACTAAAACATGCTAACACCATCTCTGTTCTCTCTTCATGAGAAGAGAGGAAACTCCAGTAATGTTTTCTACATTTATGAACTATTCATACTTCAAGTGGATTAGTATCTCTGAGCTACCGTTTTCCTATGATTGACTGAGAGGTCATTATTTTAACAGTTGTTGGGCAGCTCTAAGGTAAATGTGCTGCTCAATGATGATTTAAACTGAATCTGTGTGACCCTCTGGTAATAAAAATGTTAGCATCCGCAGTAATAAGCTGATAAAGTGAATAAAAATCTTCCTGTCTTTAATAGATCAGATGATGTACGCCTGTGGTTTGGATCGTTTTTGTGTCGGCGTCTGTTCTCTGCGTTCACCTGAATCATTTGGATAAGTTCTGATCAGTGTTGCTTTCAGAAGGTTAAATTGACGGCTTAGATCGAGTCCAAAATAACACCAGTGACCTCCTGTCATTAATGAATCTGTCGTTCCTTCAGGTTTGGAGAACATTCCTCAATTTATAAAACTTTTCACAACCAAGTCACAACAAGGAAGCTTAAAATTATTCCACTTAGGGTGGTTTTACCATTAAGGAAAAGACTCAACCTGACCCGTTTAAACAGAACCTGGCAAACAGGTTTGTACTGAAGTTTTAAGTGAACTGGCAGGGATAATGGACACGAGATCCACCTGAATGAGAGCCCATACGGTCCCTCTGGAACAGAGTCCGGCTCCATAATTCTCATCTCCTTAAAAACAAGCATCTGTTCAATATCTGTGACACATTTACTGTCCTGGGACAGAGATATTAGGTTCAGAGGAGGCTGAAAACTGGACCAGCAGAGCAGAAAACACAAGCAGGAGTCTTCTTACGACGTTCCACAGTAGCACCTGGGAATTTCCTTAACGCATCTGAAAACTAATGTCCTGAGTGTCTTTGATATTGATATTTAATGTTAACTAAAAATGAATATCCTAAACGTTAAACAAGATGTGGTAATGATTATCTACATTTTAAAAACAAAAATGATGGATTTTATTCATTTATTTATTTTGGTTTCTAATAAAAATTTAACTGACTGAATGTAAACGGACCGTGTGGCTTGTCTTTTTGTCTTTCTTCTCACAATAAGGAACTAACCGTGTTGTGGGCAGTTTTGAAACAGATCCCCCATGAAATAATAATAAGAAAGCGAGAGAAAGGGGCCAGGAGAAGCTGGCAAAGCTGTGGAAGAAGGCACAGACCTGTTTTTCCATCCCTTGTCATGGGAAATGTAAGATCCCTCATAAAGTCGAGGAATAAGCAGTGCTAACCCGGCATCAGCATGTCTACAGATAGAGCAGCTTTTTTATGCTAACAGAGACTTGGCTAAACACTATTTCTAAACACCAATGTAAACATGGATGGCTCAGGGCCAACAGAATGAAAAACAGCAGTGAGAAGAGAGGAGAGGGTGTTGCTGTGTTTCTAAATGTCCACCCGTTTGCAAATGAAGAAGCAGCCGGTGACGTCATGCACACCGTTACCAGCAAACTACAAACACAAGACCCCAGAGGACTTTAGCCATGCATTCCTGTCCTCAACCTCAACCTTTAATTAGTATGTTACCTGCAAACTTACAGACTGTAAAATGCTGTACTTACTGTATTTAAATTACCAAGAGGCATACAGTTCATCCCCCCTCCCTCCTCTGGGGGGCTCAGATCATAACCTGGTTCACCTCCAGCCTGTGTATAAACCACTTGTACAGAGAACCAGTTGTATCACGCGCAGTGAGGAAATTGTGTGAGGTCAATTAGGCTCTTGAGACTGCTTCAGCTCCACTGTGTGGGATGAACTATGTGATCCTAATGGGGAGGACATAGATGGAGTAACAGAATGCATCACGGACCGCATCAATTTCTGCGTCGACGCTATTGGGCCCCTCCAACAGCAAGCCCTGTGTAAACCTTGAGATAACATATTTGCTAAAGAAGAAGAATAAGGCTTTCAGGTCAGGAAGGACAGGAAGAAAATGGAGGCATAGCTGCAAGACAATAACGTGTAATGTTTGGAAAACCCTGAAAGCAATTTCTGGTCACAAACAGAACACCCAGACACCCAGTAGGTGATTCCCCCCCCCACGGCCTGGGTGTCACCTACAGCCACCTACAGGAGGACAAGCTCTGTCCTGGGAAGCCCCCTGGAACCAGTGCAGTTGGTGGGAGACGAAAGGACTGGAAGAAAAATCACATGCATGGAGCTGCTGCAGAGCTGGAGAACTATTTTAGTGACAGACTGTTGCATCCCAGATGCTCTAAGGACAGCTTCTGCAGGTCCTTTTCCCATTTAAGCTCTGCTGCTCACAACAGACTCAATAACTGTTTACACCATGCTAAAGGTTGCAAGGGGTCTGATCTGATTAGGAATCACTCTGTCTCTCAGATGCTGATTTTCATTTGCACACGTTTTAGCTTCTCTCGGGTGTTGTACAATCTTGCATATTGCAGTTTTCCTACATTATTACATTAACATTATGTACATTGCATTTTTACCTGAATATGCCGTATTATCTAAAATTGCATCGTATTTTTGCCTTTTCTGATAAGTCCTTTCTCTTCTGTTTTACAGCTTAACTTTAAAGGAGAAGCAGATTGCCAAGTCAGGAGAGACGAGGACGTATCGGAGCAATATTCAAGATGACGAATGAAGACGATTCTTCCACAGTCAGTTGTTTTGTCGTCTTTTGTTTTTTTACTGGCTTCCATGGTTGCAGGCTGCTGCTCTTTTGCCAACTTAAAATATCAAATTCTGTGCTCAGTTTTGGGAACCCTGGGAACTCTCATATGATTGGCTCAGGAACCAGGAAGTAAACACGAGCTACATTGTGAACCGAAGCAGTCCTGGGGCCCGTTCTTCGTACATCGCTAACTCAGTTAGCTGGATTTGATTGTTGACGATTTGGCATAATCTTGGATCGTTTGGTTCTTCGAAGCTCATCCTGGACTTGCTGTCCTAGCAACATGTGCGCAAGCTTAAACCTGCTCGCGAGCAGGCTTATTTCATGTAAACAGGATTAGATCGCAGCTTTATAAGCGGAGGAGATAGGGAAGTCTGTCGTAGCCATGTCTTGTCCGTTTTTACGACAGCAACCTGTTGCGGAAGGTGCAAGAATAATTTGCATATTCAGTAAAAAGATTTGTTCAGGCTATTTTATTGTGAAGTTTAGTTTTATTTTGAAAGGCTTGCTTCCTGTCGAGCCGTATATTGTATTAACGGATTATCTAGACACGGAGCAATACAGTTTTTGACATTGTAAAACCTGTGCGCGTTCTTTGGCCATGCTGAAAAGCCAATAGCAGCGTTGCTGGTCATTGTTTCTACTATCGACACATTTCCCCTTTTAAACAGATGCATGAACGCGCAGTTATCTCAGATAACTCAATCCAGCGATACTAATCATAAACAACAGATGTGTTCGAAGAACCCAATTAGCCGGATCATGATTAGCCGGATGAAATCATCTTGGATGTCTCATTTGATCTCGGATGTTTTACGCAACGTACGAAGAACGGGCCCCTGGACCATACCTCTAGGTTTGAATGGAGAAAAACGTGACTAAGAAATTGTTGATGGAGAGGACCGATTGTTTATAGGGAAAGTTACTTCCATCCCAGGTAACAAATGAGAATGATTTTAGTTATTTTTACACTAAATTTCTTATTTATTTCTCCTTTAAATTAGTTTTTTTTATTCATATTATTTGTTCTAGTGTGTGAGTCTGGTACATCCTCTGTGGCACAAAAATGTCCCTATTATGGGTCAGTAAAGGTACTTCTATACTATAAATATGTGGTTTGCTGATGCCCACAGGAATCTGTCAAAACCTAATGTTTATTAAATTTCTGTTCTGGTTTTAGCCGTACGTTCTGGTGGGTTGATTGATTTTTGGGCCCTGATTGGATCAGGAGGATGTTTTGCTGTAAATTCCTGCAGATGGATAAATGGAGGGTGGTACAGCACTTTGACACCACCGGTAGGTGTGGTCAGGTACATTTTCTAGTTTTCTCATTTTGCAAAAGACTTTGTGAAGTTTTAACTTTCTCCCACTGATTTAGTAATGTTATGGTTTTGCTGAAGTTTTTAAATCTTTAAGCAGCAGATGTAGTAGTTTCCTATGCCAGTATTTTTGTAAAAGTTGTCTTTCTGCTACAGAGCTTTGTAACGTTGCCTTTCTGCAGCCGATGTTTGTAAAGTTGCCTTTCTGTAGCAGATGTTTGCAAAGTTGCCTTTCTGCAGCAGATGCTTGTAAAGTTGTTTCTGCAGCAGATGTTTGTAAAGTTGTGTTTCTGCAGCAGATGCTTGTAAAGTTGTCTTTCTGCAGGAGATGTTTGTAAAGTTGCCTTTCTGCAGTAGATGTTTGTAAAGTTGTGTTTCTGGAGCAGATGTTTGTAAAGTTGTGTTTCTGCAGCAGATGCTTGTAAAGTTGTGTTTCTGCAGCAGATGTTTGTAAAGTTGTGTTTCTGCAGCAGATGCTTGTAAAGTTGTCTTACTGCAGCAGATGTTTGTAAAGTTGCCTTTCTACAGTAGATTTTTGCTAAGTTGTCTTTCTGCAGCAGACGTTTGTAAAGTTGCCTTTCTGCAGTAGATGCTTGTGAAGTTGTGTTTCTGGAGCAGATGTTTGTAAAGTTGTGTTTCTGCAGCAGATGCTTGTAAAGTTGCCTTTCTGCAGTAGATGTTTGCAAAGTTGTCTTACTGCAGCACATGTTCGTAAAGTTGCCTTTCTGCAGTAGATGTTTGTAAAGTTGTGTTTCTGGAGCAGATGTTTGTAAAGTTGTGTTTCTGCAGCAGATGCTTGTAAAGTTGTCTTACTGCAGCAGATGTTTGTAAAGTTGCCTTTCTGCAGTAGATGTTTGCAAAGTTGTCTTTCTGCAGCAGATGCTTGTAAAGTTACCTTTCTGCAGCAGATGTTCGTAAAGTTGCCTTTCTGCAGCAGATGCTTGTAAAGTTGCCTTTCTGCAGCAGATGTTTGTAAAGTTGCCTTTCTGCAGCAGATGCTTGTAAAGTTGCCTTTCTGCAGCAGATGCTTGTAAAGTTACCTTTCTGCAGCAGATGTTCGTAAAGTTGCCTTTCTGCAGCAGATGCTTGTAAAGTTGCCTTTCTGCAGCAGATGTTTGTAAAGTTGCCTTTCTGCTGCAGATGTTTGTGAAGTTGCCTTTCTGCAGCAGATGCTTGTAAAGTTGCATTTCTGCAGCAGATGTTTATAAAAGTGCCTTTGTGCTGCAGGTTCTGGTAAAGCTTTGTGTTCCTGCAGTGATGTGAGCAGCTGTTTCACACAGCAACACTCACTGTAGGTCATATTTGATAAATTAGAATATTCTTGAAAAGTTCATTTTTCTGCAGTAACCAATTCACTAAAGGATACACACACTGAAGATGTTTTACAGCCGTTATTTCTATTAATTAAGATTAATTTTTTCCCACCTCCAGCTAAAAAAGGTGCTTTTAATCTGACAAGCAATTCTCTTAGAAAAGGATATTCTAATTTTTGAAATATGGCTGTATGTGGGTGAAGAGCTTTTTACAGGATACTCCTGCCTTTCTAAGCAGTTGTGGGGATTTCTTCATGTTTGGATGGAGAGACCGGCTGTCAACACAACCGTGTTTCCACGGAGACGCCCAAACAGGAGGAAAAAGAGACACCAGCCGTCGAAGCCAAACTGCGTGTTATTGTGAAGCGGAGTAGATTGGTTCGAACATGGAGGTTAGGGTGATACTTGCGACACGTCGCAGGGAGTTAAGCTTGAGCAGCAGAGGCCTTTTCCTGCCGACTGACACAACGACGAGCTGATGGCTTTCACTGGAAAATAAAGATCAAACCATAATCAGAACCAACAGGCAGCAGTGTAAACAGCTCAGTCACAGTTGGTAACATCATCATCAGCAGGCGGACGTTTCATTCCTCACATCCTGATGGGAAAACACCCTGTTTTAAAATATTCCAGAGAAGTCTAAGATTTTAAAGCAATGAGCTCAGAGAAGAGTCTGCATCACGAGGATGAGGTGGTTCTAGAGACGTGTTAAAGCTCCACTATGTTGAATTTACCCCTCAGCTGCGCTTGGTAGTTTGGCTTCTGTCTTCTGGGTTGTTGAGGACCTCCAATCACAGCATCTTCATCCTGTTTGTCTTACTGAGGAGTGATGCTTCCTGCCATCTGATTCAGAGCAGGTCGGTTCTCCCCGTCTCTGTAGAACCAAGCGTTAATCGATCCTGAAAGCCTCCTCTTCGTCTCTGTTCTTCATCACGGTGGCTGATGTTTCACAGACGGTACAATAAAGTTGAAGCGACAGATTGTTGCAGCTCAGATGTTTCATTTCCACTTTTCCCTGACATGGTAGAAAGTTTATGGAGTCGACCACTTCAGAGGCAGGAATTACATTTTCACTGCGTCTTAAATCTGAACTGGGTTCAGGGGTTTCTAATGAACTCCACTGTGGAGGTCTGCTGGTTTTACTGAGCTGTTATTTATTTAATAACTTTGCTTTTTCACAGCTGCCATGAAGGAGAGACCCTCTACTGGTTGGTTCTGATCACAGAGACACTGCTGCAGCTTAGCTCCAGATGTTCAGCTCTCTCCGTCAGACACGTTATCAGCAGGTTTTAGTCGCAGACTCCAGAAACTTTACCAGAAGTAAAATCAAAGCAGATCCTCAGAGCCCGACTCAGTGATGGAGGTCTGGGGATGCTGAGAGGACTAACATCTGGCCTGATGGAGACTCTGTTCTTCTGTCGGAGTCTTGTTGTGGTTCCTTTAGAGATGCTCCTCACACGTCCCACACTGAGACCGAGTCTGTTGGAGGTTTTCGGCTCGCCCTCCTCTGGTGTCTGGATCCAAACCTCAGGGATGAGACGGGAGCTCAGCAGAAACACCTTCTGCTGCTCCACATCCAGATGTTGGCTGTAGTCTGGAGAAATGCTGCCGTCCCAGATGTGTTCTCAAAACATTTTTCTTTCTGTAATTCGTTTTTTCACTATAAACCAGTGAGACAGAAGCTACTGAACACGAGGACCAGGAGTTTTTAACCCTAGATGTTTGAGGAGCTCTCATCATCTCACCGTGTGCGTTTCTTCAGTCATTACAGATGTTTAATCAAACCATTGATTAAATAAATATCTCCTCAGATAAAGTGCTCATTTAAAGATTAAATTAAAATCACAGATTGAAAGCAAAGAATCCCCTTGCAGAGCAGCCTGCGGCAGAGATGTGCTCCACGTCTCCACAGGCAGATGTGAGGTGAGCCGGGACGAAGAGGGCTTCTCGTTTAATGGGTTCTGGCTCACTCTGACATTCCTTCTCCACATCTTCAGGAGCTGTCTGCCCCAAATGAGCTGAAGCCTCCTCAGACAGAGGAGGTGGCCTCATTAAAAGTGGCTCCACTGCTGCTCGTTATGTTCAGGAGGTGTGGACATGGGAGTATTTATGAGCTCTGGTTCTAATAAACTGCTGCTTTTAAACTCCAACAAATGGCCGTCATTACAGCCGACAGAATTCCCCAGAACTTAATAACTGGTGGCAGACCATCAACACGCTGCTGCAGGAGTGCTAATCTCCACCACGTTCAGGTCCCTGAACCAGAACCAGAACCTCCTCGGCAGTCCTTCTTGACTTTCAGAGTTTGTCTAAATAGTAAATCAATGAACTCAGAACCTTAGATTGTGGCGGGAAGTTAGATTTCTGACCCGAAAAAAGACAAGCAGGTTCTGTGAGGCTTGACACAGAATAAGTGATGATGCTGCAGGGTCAGATGAGGGGTTCTGGTCCGGAGTTTTGGACTTCCTGCTCTGCTCTCACATACTTTCCGTCCTCCGGCGTTTCAAAGAGCAAACAGAACCTTCATCGCTGCGCAAACGCTGTTTACGACTTCTGGAAGCTGCAGCTGAGAAAGCACAATGCAGGCGGGTCAGAGCCACTTTGTTCAGCCGTCACATCACAGCTCGCACTCACAGGTGCCGACTAATTAGCTGACATATCAGGTGTGTCCCTGATCATTAGAACCCGACCCGGTCCTGGTTCTGTGATGCAGTGAGGAGACACCCGACCGCAGGGTGGCCGACAAGTTCAGGAGCTTTCTCTGCTCTGTCAGATATTAACCGATCTCAGAAGTTTTTTAGGTAAATTATGTGAAATCGCTTGTTAAAATGCAACAACATCGTGGACAGATGGTTCCGGCAGGATGCTCTTGGGTTTTCTGCATGCGTGGGTTCTCCCTGAGGCCCGTGGCTGCCTCCCCTGGTCCTAGAACCTGCATGCCGGGTGGACCGGCCCATGCAAGGATTAAGTGATGAGAGAAAATGCAGGAATATTGTTTTTATTCAGCAGTCTGAGCTGTTTCAGGATGTGGTGAACTCTGTTCCTGCCGATCAGACTCATCTGCTGCAGGCGTCTCAGTCCAGGCAGCACCTGCAGGAAATACACTGAGTATTAGTTAACCTGGTGTTAAATGGGGCTTGTTTCAGTGGGTTTATTGCTTAGTGTTTGTTTGTGAATCTTTTCTGATGTCATTGTAGGAGTTTTGTAGCCTTCATGGATATTTTCTCGCTGGCAATCGGTTGGTAGTTCAGTCTTAGCTGCAGATGTTTCTGGTTTTAATATGTTCTGGAATTTCTTTGGTTTGTTCGCTTCTTCTTCTGGTTTCTGTTCCTCAATATAAAATGTTGTTGCTCTCGTTCTTCAGTTTTTGTTTTATGGGTTCACTGGTCCTTCTGTGTGTTTCACGGTCCTGTTTTTCTGGCTCTTGCTTTTAGTAAAAAAAAGTCCCAGTTGTCCAATCAGTGAACTCGCAGCTCATCGCATGTCATCATGTTGTAAAACTAGAACCAAGTTGCGGCCTCTCTGTGTTCTGGTCACCATTTAATTTATTTTTATTGTCTTCTGGACATTTAAAAGATGGACAGGAGATGGACTCCTGTCCTGGTTCTGATCCAGAGGCTCCTGACCCCTGCAGATCCTGGTCGGAGATCTTCAGCAGTCACTGAACATTAGATAAATTTTTCCCTCGGAGCACCACCTCCTGGTACCGACTGATCCGTCGGCGCATCACGCCCTGCGTTCTGATCCGGGGATAAACCCTCGCTTCATCAGCAGGCTGGAGACGAGCTGAATCACCCGAAGGCCGCCCGGCTGGGCCGGCCCCGCCCGTCAGGAAAACGTTCCGCTCCACATCCAGGAACAGCCGGTCACTTTTTCCTCCAAACTCAAAGCTAACATCATTACAGAGAGACGAGAGGCTGAACCCACGAGCATCCAGGCGTGGAAAAGCTGCAGAAAACATCTTTAATGACACCTGGACTCAGGGTCGGATCCTGCTGCATCCCCCCAACCTCCAACAGAGGCTACAAACAGCAACCTGCCAAGGTCTACCTGCTCCTGCGCCTTAATGACGTCTTTATTAGTCCAGACGCTCCTGGTGGCGCTCCTCATTGAGTCTGGAAACTCCGGATCATTCCCACCAACACTGTTTACATTCCTGAGAGGGCCGAGGCTGGGGGCCGGCTGGGACCTGGAGCTGCTGCGGCTGCATGCACGGGATGCACAGCTGCTAAATATTCTGAATAATAATCAGTTGAGCCGAGTTACATCACATTTCAAACACTGATGCATATGCCCCATAACGACCAATGCAGATGTTTCAGCTTAGAGCTGAAGCAGCTGCAGAGACACGATGCGCGTGGAAGTCAAGACGAGAAACAGAGTTTATGCAAAAGAGACAAAACGGCAGCAAAGTTTTCACAACATTAACGTTTGAAATTACAAGAATAACGAGAGCAAATGTGCTGAGCATCAACATTTGATCTGTTTTCATCCAGAACCAGATGCTCGACAGAGAGAATGACATCCAGCAGGACATCGAGCACAGGAGGAGAAACAGAACATCAACACAAGATGCAGAGAAATGTGATGAGAATCAGCTCTTCTGTTTTCACGTCTCCTCAGGGATAACCTCGGGCCCCCTGACGAGACTCTGGTTCTGACACGTTCTCTGCTTTCTGTTGTGAAATCCTGTTTGCAGAACATTAATCAGAAGCAGCAGAGCGTCCCGGGCTACAGTCGGCCCTCTATGACCCGATGCGAAGCCTTGCTTCTGCAGAGGGCCGGCGGCCAGCCCCTGCTACACGTTTATAAGCAATTAAAAAGCAATTTATCATCCTGTTCTGTAAGGTGCCTAACCACAGTCACACAGTCGCCTGGTCTGCGGTGGGTTTTCTGCAGCGCGGCCCGCCTTTTAATGAAGAGGAGAGAAGCTGTGAGCTGACAGACACAAACATCACCGTGGAGCGCTAACTCTGGTCAAACGGCAGACACGGGTTCCTGCTCCCAGACTCTCCTACAGGGGGCAGCAGAGAGCCACAGCTTCCATCACTTCTCTGAATTTCTGCTGCAACACCGACTTTCCCTCATCACCACCAACAAGCAGGTTTCTGTAGAAAGTTCAGCTTTACTGTCCGTCAGCCAATAACAGGAGCCCTCGCCATCCGTGTTCATGTACGCCGACCCGATGAAGGGGGTTTAGCCTGCCCCCTCTTCCTCCCAGCAGCATGCAGCGGTTTGTTAAAGCAGAGCTCATTTAGTGTTTTACACACTCCTTTAAACGACTCTGAGGCTGGCCGCTTTCCTGACGGAGACCCAACACGCCCATGGAGGCGACAGCTTGGCCCTGCGTCTGCAACCACAGCACCGCCGCGGCAACACCGTGACTCACACTCTGCTGCCAATACAGACCCCTCAACATGAGAATCTGATTAAAACCAACAGTGGACTCCCAGCTTCTCTGACTGCAGTGCAGACAGCTTCTCTGACGACCAATAAAATCTGTCCTGAGGAGCAAATCATCGCCACGCTGAGATTTAAACTGAAGCTGAATATCCAGCTTGCTACACTCGGTTCATAACGCAGAGAGCCTCACAGCTACATGAGCACACGCAGAGCTGATTATCACACTCTGGGTCAGTCTCCCTGGACTCGGCGGCAAGCAGAGGTGGAGGTGCCAACTCTCTATTGACTGCACATGCTTAAAAGCAAGAGAAAACTGACAGATACGTTGTTTTTTCCCCCCAGGTGCTCCTTAGCCCCCGCTTCTAATGCCGCCCTGAGCAACTGCCCACATTGGCCTGAAACCTTCAGTTCTCCTTTAAACACTGATTTTACCCCTCAGGAAAACATGTAGCTATTCACTAAAAGTTCAGCGAGAAGCCACGACGGAAACGTGAACTCTGACGAGCAGAGTCTGAATGCAAGCGGCTTAATTAGCAGGAGAGGCCGACCCGCCAGAACCACTCCGAGAACAACATCTGATGCTCCGCAGGGCTCACTGCCAGAGGTCAGAGGTCAAGATACAACAACAGTAAAGTGAGACTGGGCAAAGATGGCATCCAGGGGAGAGATCCAAGCCCAGAACCACTGCCAACCCAAAAGAACACAAAGACCCGTCTCAAATCTACCAAAAAAACATCCGGAACATCCCACCTACAGTCAAACACGGTGGTGGTGGTATGACGATCTGGGGCTGCGTTGCTTCTTCAGGACCTGAACGGCCCGCCGTGATTGGAACCATAAATTCTGCTCTCTGGCAGAAAATCTTGGAGGAGAACGTCTGACCCGAAGCCCAGGACATCTTGGGTTCTGCAGGAAAGCAGTGATCCAAAGCTCCCCAGCAGGTTCTCCTCTAAACGAAACCCAAAATGAATGCTGTAGAGATGCTGACATGGCCGTCCGTCCTGAGAAACCCTCAAATGTGTCTGAGTTACTTCAGCAGAGCAGAGTCAATGTTCCTCCATAGGGACGCTAAAGAACCGGTACCATTTATCAGCTGTTGCTGACATTTAAAGAGTTTTAGCTTGCAGTTCATGTAAAGCCTCTCATGGATTTCCAGAACCTCAGTCTGAACCTCAGTCTGGCCGTCAGGACTTCAGTGCAGGTGCGGCGGCTCTGGGAGAACCCGCTCCGGCCTGTTGGGTTCTTGAGGCGTTGTGGGGGAAACGGCCCATTTGTAAAGTGACCATCGGCCGTGGTGATGGGTCTGAGAGGCGAGCAGAGGCAGCTGAGTGAGCCCATTCAGGCCTCAGCCAGAACACAGACACACAACATCTCTGTCTGGAGACTGAATAAACAACTGTGGGCACGGAGCTGGACCGCCCGCCCGCCACCCCAGACCCCACACACCAGCCCAGAAACCACACAGCCAGAACCTCAGTGGATCCAGCCTGAGAACCGGACCAGACGGTGCGTGACTCTGAGGAGGCGATGGATGTTCACGTATCTAATGATTAAATTAGTTTCTCCATGGATGAAGTCACATCTGATCCGATGAAACAGGCAGAAGGATCTGCTCCAGACTGACCGTGTTCAGACTAATACTCAACTTTGCTCTGTGTTGGATCCTGAACCCACCCAGAACCAGGATTTATCATATTTTCCCATGTTAATGCAGCAGAGCCGAAGTTACCACAGGAGGCCTCGCTGTGACTCCTCACAGCCCCGTCATTAAACTGTCAGCTCTGATAACCGCGTGGACCCGTCCGGGGCTGCGGGGCAAACCGACGGTGGTCCGAGGTGGGACGCCCCAAACCGCAGCGGCCTCCCCTGACGGGAATCCACCTGCCGCCGTCTGGAGAGCGCGCGCGCTCAAATAAACACACAGCGGCGCAAAGCAAACAGCTCGTCCTCTGCAAACATGCAGGGAAGTGGCCGACGTTCAGCTCCTCGCTGCAGTTCAGCTGATGCCGCTGCAGAGCAGAATCTGGGTCAGAATGACCCGGTTTCATGTTGCTCTGAGCCCTGACCCGTCACGTCCTGAACTCTGGGGTGGTTCTGCCGTTTGGGTTAAAGTTGCTCCCCTCAGGGACTGGAGCAGGAGACCCTGGTTTAGTGGCTAATGTCAAGAACTGATGCTGCTTCTTGCCTGAGGTTTACAGGTGAGCAGCTTTATCGCCTCGGGTTCTCCGTATCGGGTCAGAACTTCAGAGTTTCTGCCGGAGCTTCTGTCCTCTCTTGTCTTTAATTCAAGATTTAAAAAGCAGCTTCTGGGTTTTGTGTTTGTTCAGCAGCGTTCCGACCGATCGGTCTCCTTAAAGAGTTTGTTTACAGAACCGGTCCAATCCTCAGCGAGGCCTTGAAGCTGAGCTCTGCGGGATGTTTGAAGGGCGGCGCCTGCCGCTGCGAGCAGAGCAGGAAATTAGTTAACAGGATTCAATTACACGCTGCAGCCGATCCAATTATGTTGTTAGCTGCAGCTCAGGTGCGGCGCGGAGAGGAAACGCATGAAATATGAACTGGACCACGGGGCGACCCTGACCCGATTCTGGTTCCCTGCCCTGACTCCCTTCAGAAAACATACTGAGGCAGGTGAGTCCACTTTCTCAGTTTTAAGGAAGAGTTCTGATTTTCCTCATCAAATAAAATCATCTCAACGACAAAGGAAAACACTCATAGGCCACTTTATTAGGCACACCTGTTCAACATCTCGTTAACACTGATAGAAAACCAGCCAATCAGACAGTAGCAGCTGTGGTTTGGGTCAGAACCGGGAGTAAACATGAATCCGTGACTCCTTACGTCAGTGGTTGAGGCTGCTGTGTCATTGCAGGAGGAATATTTTAGTTGTCACATTTTGGGTCCATCAGTACCAGCAGAGCATCATTTAAAACCCACAGCCTGCCAGAGTTCTGTTGCTGACCAACTCCGTCCCTTTACGACCCCAGTGGACCCGCCTTCTGACGATAACGGACCATGTCGAAAGGTTCTGATTGTCCCAAACTGGTGACAGTTGTGGGACGTAGTGGACCAGCTGATGAAACTCCAGCTCCGTGTGAAACCACCAAATTAACATGTAAAAAAATCTCTGAGGAACATTTCTGACCCCTTGTTGGATCTAAGCCCTTAAAGCAGTTCTGAAGGGAAGGTGTTCACCCTGGTACTGGTAATGCGTACCTATTAAAGTGGCCAGTAAGTGCTTCCTCCAGTCTGCCTTCTTCAGCAGGTCGATGCTCAGTGTGTCGGATGTGTCTCTTGGTTTTGTTCAGCGTCTTTGTGGTTCTGTAACAGAACCGTCTTTGGGTCAGCAGTAGTACCTGCTAGCGTTGTGCTGTAACGTCACACAGACCCGGTTCCTGTCTGATCAACAGACCCAGCCGTCGGCTTCCCAGAAACCGGATCTCCAAATGCACGGAGATAAGACGGAGTTGTTTTTGTCCCCTGTGACTCCTGACCGGATCCGCCGCGACCGCTGGAACCGCCTGGTAAATCTTTCACTAAACCTCACAAAGAACTCGGCAGAGTTTCATCATCCTGACCCGAAACCTGCAGGTTACTATCAGCGCGGAACGAGTCCAGTCCGTGACAATCTGAGACATTTATACCAGGTTTCCCTGGAAACGGCAGGCGCCATAAATGCTTCCTGGATTTCACATTTTCCTTGATCTGGACGAGGTCAACCTGGGACATATTTACTTCAGCGGTGGTGAAGGAGCGTTCTGGCCTGAGCTTCGTCGCTGGAGATGGTGATGGAATGGTTCTGCATGTCCAGAACCAGAGATGTTCCCCACCTGAAGAACACACAGAGAACAGAACCATTCACACGAAGATCCAAGTTCTCAAGAAAATGCATCCATCAAACAGGAACCAAGAGACGAGGTTTGTTCAGAGATGTTGAATATTAAATAACCGCTAAGAGACAGAAATGATCCGTCCAGCAGCAGGAAACGGCCCCCAGTGTCTCTGATGTGTTTCTGCTCCTCCTGAGAGGATCACTGGAACTGGGAACCAGCCCAGGAGAAAACCACAGGCAAACAGGGACTTTCTGAGCTTTTCAGGAACTTTCTGCAGATTTTAACCAAGCAGCTTAATCTGCCCAGGTCAGGAGACGGTTCTCTGGTTCTCCAACGATCACAGGACAGCCAACCATGGATGCATGCTCTCACGCCTCTGGCTAAGAGACCCGGTAACCCAAAGGTGCCTGGAGAGAACTCGCACAATGCGAGGGAGAACATGCAAACTCAGTGCAGAAATACCCATTAGGCATTTCAACCCACAACCTTCTTGCTGCAAGGCAACGGTTTGATCCACTAGTTAAGCTGGAGCTTTCTTATTTCTGTCTGGATCCATCATCCGGACCCAAACAGACCGGCACCCAGTGAAACCAGCAGCGTAGTGAGGAGAAAGGAGCTGCAGCAGCGCCTGGACTGAAACCAGCAGAAACTTCAGCCTGACGGAGCGCTGAAAGCAGGAAAAGCTGCGGTTTGTGGCTCTCCTTTAAAGATAAGTCATTTAAACATTAGACAGCGTGTCTGCAGCGAGCGTTCGCCTCGTCTGCAGGAATGTGAGCGCTTGGAGCTGCCAGCAGCCTTGCAGAGTGGCGGCCTGCAGACGCTCTCACCGCTCTGGAAGGCATTATTGTTGCGAGCAGATAAAAGTGCTTTTAATGCGATGTGACGTCCGAGCACGACGTTCGTTAAGAGAAGAAGAAACGGCTCAGAACAACAGCTTGTTGTGATCCTCAGGAAACGTCTCTGCTCTTTAACTCATCAGGAGAAGAAGATGATCACAGAGTTTACGTCTCCTCCGTGTGTGGGGGGAGTTTCTGCTTCATCACTAAACGTTTACAGGCCGACTGGTTCCCATTAAACTGGAGCTGATCCTTGAAAACAACCTTAAACCATTGAGGAGCTGCATGTCTCCCAGTCGTCTGCTGGTTAGTCCTCTCCACCATAACCTGGACTCGTCAGCGTGGGGCAGTCCAGCTGGATTATTAATCACTGGTCTCGTGTGAATAGCGTGTAGCACTCAGAGGGGTTAATGGGAACTCTGGTCTGGATGGATCCGCTAAACTGAGCAAGAAAAGTGATTTTTCAGCTCCAGATAAATCTTGGATGCTTTTCAGGCAGTTGGGAGCTATTTAGGTTCACGTCCCTTCACACTTCAGGAAAACTAAAACCTGCTAACAATCTTTTTAAATGTCAGCCCTCCCCCACAGACCTTTGAATTTTCCTTCTCTTGCCTTCCCCTCCCGCCAACCGGAGCGTCCTCAGAACCGAGCAGAGACACACTGAAACCCTGCAGAGAACGGTTGTTTCAGATTCACAAGAGATCTTCAATGGGACGTTCAGGGATCAACGGTCTTCTTAGAGCAGGAGGGAAGGTTTTAGAGAGATGCTGGAGCTGCTGTGGAGGTTCCTCTGAGAGATCAACCTATGAATAGGTGGGTTCAGGCAGCTGCCGGGCTCTTCTGTTGGTTCATGTGGAAGTTCTAGATGTTCTCCTGGAAAAACAGGAGTAGTTTTAAAAGAAGCAGATAAAGTTTTAAAGATCCAGACTGGTGTTAGAAAGAGTTTTGTTGGTTTTAGATGTTTTTAAGCCTGGTTTCAAACGTTAAAACTTCTCAATGATGAAGTTGTCCCAAGATGTTGAAGACATTGAGGTGTCACAATAGGAGAGATACACTGGAGCTTATGATCACCTGAGAAGTTTGGGGCCTAAAACTGGCACCTGGCTTAATAGAACTGCTCAAACTGGTTCTGATTATAGTTAAACAGGTTTGGTGAGGTGCGAGTGGTCCTGAAAGGTGGTGTAGAATGAGTGGTGGAGGTAACTTATAAGATGTGTTGGTCCCAGAAGTGCTGTACTAGTCCTGGTTGTCTAGAATAGGTTGGATTGGTAGCTGAAATGCCCTGTCAGGTAGTCTCCAGATCTGAAAGGTCTGGAGGCATCTAAAACTGGTACCACAAGCTTTATATGGGTTCTGGTTGATGTGACAGTCTACATTAACTGAGATGGATCCAATGAGTTATAGAGGGGTTCAAATAGCTTCAATGTCAATGTGTGTTGGTTCACCTGCTCAGGTTGTAGATATGTTGAACTGGTTCCAGGGGGCATTTGAAGATGTTTTAGAAACTTTATTGTTCCTGAAAGCTTACAGAAACGTGAGATCCAGCTGTAATCAAAGAAACGTGAAGTATGATGGCGTGGTAATGGGAGAAGTCTGGTTAAGGTTTTGATGGTTCTGAAAGGTTGCAGAGGTCTAAAATGGATTTTTATAGTCTGTGTTGTCTTTGCAGTAACCTTCTGTGTTACTAAAATACGCATTGCATATAGACATGGGTCTGGATTTAAAAGAACTGGGGTTCTGTTCAGTTTAGTTCATGCTGTGGTGTTGAACTAATCAAGTCTTTCAGTAGATGGCAGAGAGCTTGGTGAGGTTCTCCCTGTTCTGGTTGAGGATGTGTTAAACTGGTAGAGTCAAAACATCAGGTCCACTCAGCATAACCCAGTTCCTGTTCAATGGGCGGGCCTGATGAATCAGAGGGTCGGTGCTGAAGGTGAAATTGTTTGAAACCTTATTGTGACGTCACGTATCTTCACAGGTTTCATACCTCAGAGGATTTTTGTATGTGAGGCTCCTGTAGAAAATAATAAGAACAAAGACTGATGCTTTGGCCTCACAGAACCCAGCAGTGGATCAGAACCAATAGCATCATGGAGGCAGCATGTCAAACATGACGTCACCTCAGTGAGGAGGCTGAGGGCGGGTGGAGACGCTGTGCTGTCTCTGAACCAACCAGCCCCCCTAACCACCAGCAGGATCATCGTTGGGAGGAGCCCAGAAACAGAGTGAGATCACCGCTGGTTCTGATCACACAGAGCGGCGAGTTTCAGTCCAGTTTACTAAACAGAACCACTTCAAAAACAAAGGTCAGGTCTGGGCATCCTGCAGAGATTATGTTTGGGTCCCTGATGTTTCTCTCCATGAAACAATTCCCAGATTCATGGGCAGCTACGTCTCTGAGGTCTTTCCACCTGGCCATTTTATGGAGACACACCTGGATGGTCCAGCTCGGCCCACAGAACCATCAAAACCCACAGAACCATCTACCAACATCTGCCTGCGGATCAGCGGCTTTTTCATTTCTGCCTCATTAGCTGTTAATTGACCAGTAATTAAGTCTTCTCTGTTTAAACTTCATGCCTTCATCCGGTTCCGGAAAGGTTTCCTTATTGAGCTTAGATCAGATTTGTTTTTACGGATCGGATCGGCTCTGGTGTTGTTCAGAGAGGCCAGATCAGAACAGGACAGGTCAAACAGAGGTTCCATCTTGCCTGTCAGAGTTTGGACTCCTCCGTCTCTGAGCTGCTGACTCTCAGACCCCCTGGGAAACTGCTGCCGCCTCCAGCTGGCAGATTTCCCAGCAGCCCCCCTTTGGTCCCGTCTGGGGGGTCCAGATGCTGGCTGTCTGAGAAGCTTTGAGCCAGAATCTGAACCCCCAGCTCTACATTTCTGACTGATAAATCATTGTGATAAAACTCTCACTAAACTCTAAGCCGTGAAGTTTGTCTTTGCAGCCAAACCATAAAGAATTAAGTTCAGATGTGCCTCTTCTGGCTGATGGGAGCCAGAAACCTGCTGGAGTTTCTAGATTAATCTCTGAACACATTCAGGATGGTTTGATCTGCTCTTTAGGTTGTTTTAGTAGAGACATTTAGGCCTCAGCTTCTGCTTTTCCGTCTGGACCTTCTCCATCTCATGTTGTTGGGTCTCGGGTTACTTCCTGCCTCTTTGCCCCACCAGGTACTGTTTCCTGTCACTCTGACTTTTTATTTGTGTCTCTTCTGTAGCTTGTTATGACGTCTGATCCAGATTCTGCAGGTCTGGGACCAGACTGGGTTTGTGTGTCTCTGGAAACTGGTCCAGGATCAGCCAGGAGTTACAGTGTGTTTTGCTCTTAGCTGGTCTGGGATCAGCCTCAGACCGACCACACGGTGGTTCTGGCTGGCGTTCAGGCCGGCTCTCTCTGACGTGAGTCACAAACATGTTCTCTTCTTTCTCTGGAACCAAAACAGTCGCAGCTCTCCGGGTTTGGAGAAGCCACAGCACGACGCCCACTGCAGCTGGAAATATCTCACGCGTCGATGCGGATCGGGATTATTTCTGGACCCGGCGGTTCTGAGAGCTGGATCAGAAGAACAGTGGACTGTATATAGCTCGTCTGACACACATGCTTGTTGATCACTGTGACGTCATCTGATCCATACTAAAAATACCGTGGCTGTGGTAACAACTTGGAGCAGCCAATCAGAGCCCAGCGAGTATCTGATGACATCACAAGCAGTAAAAGCAAGATGGGGAATCCCGTCTTCAGAGGGTTTGCAGCTCTGAACCACAGCTCCAGGAGTGGTCCACCCAGAGGCTGAACTGTGGGGAGAAGAGTAGGCTGGGGACTCCTGAAGGCCACACACTTGGGACCACAGGTTAGCTTCCAAAGGCCCCTGGTGGCCAAAGGCTGATGTTGGGAATCGGTTCCAGGAAACTTGAAGTCCACACATTCTTTGAAAGAAAAGTTAGGGCCCCAGGGGTTAAAGGATAAGGTCTGAACCCCTGGCACCCAAAGGCTGAGTTTGAAGCCTCTGAGGGCCACATGCTATGAATGACAGGTTGTGGCCCCTGGTTTCCAAAGGCTGAGCCCATGGCCCCTAGGGGTTGAAGGCCTACCTGTCATATGTGGGGGTGACAGACAGTGGCCCTAGGGGGCTAGTGGCTAAAGTCAGGGGCCCTGGAGGTCCACACACCTGAGATGAGAGTTCAGGAACATTAGGGGCCCCTGTGATGCTACAGCCTAATGAATTTCACAGTTGGAACACGTGACTGACCCACATTTCCTGACGTGGTGACCACAGCAGGTCCATTTGGCACCAACACCAATCAGAACTCAACCACTGAGAACTGAAAACCTGTCACAGAAACATGTTTGTTTTTGATTCAAAGGTTAAATCAGAGGATCCTCACAAATCTGAGGAAACTGTCAGAAACGAGCCAACAGAAATAAAACTTATTTAAATCGGATCAGCCTGGAGGATCCTCTCAATCTTTCTCTGATCCGGGTCTTTTGTTAAACTAAATGAAGATTGACAGAGTCAACGAACAAACAGAATGATTCACTGAAAACAATACACGAGTCCAAACCTCCTGGTTCTGTTGGGACGCATATAGAAGAACTTTATGGATCTGTCGGTTCTTTTAAGGAAGTCCAAAGTTCTATTTTAGGATCATTGACACCAACATAACACAAAGCTGTCACAGAGAGCTGCTGATGTCCCAGAACCAGAAGATTGATCCAAGTCCAACCACAACCGGGCTTTGTTCAGGAAACAACAACTGTTGGAGAAACTGAAGACATGTTGGAGACACCAAGAACATGTTTGACAAGTTTGTCAGATCATCGATCCAGGATTCATAAATCAGCTCCGAGTTTCTATGTAAAGATTTCTTGTTTTTCCTGAAACTGTTCAGCAGTCTGCAGGAACATCAAGGGGAACATCTGCAGGAATACCAGAGGGAACGTCAGGAGGACCAGTAGCTGGATCTCCAGCAGGAATGGTGGAAACAGCAGCTTGTGAAACATTCTTTTTGGCCTTCAGAAGGATTTATTTTCAGATCTTCACTGTGCAGACTGATGCTCTCTGAGGGTGAATAAAATCTGTCTGAGAAATAAACTGGGAACGTTTCAGACGTTTAAAGAGTAAACAGAAAGAAGGTTCAGTTCTGGATCCGAGGTCGGAGAAAGACTCTAGACTTTACTGTCTTCAGAAGATTTCTGCTTCATGTCAGGTGTTTCTGCTGAAGGTGGCCATGTGATGGATTCTCACCACGTCAGCAACAGACTCGGTCTCTGAAGCTCTGTGCAGAACCTTTACTGTAATCTGGACCGGTTCTTCATTATTCCAGAACCATACCTGTGTCACTGACCCAAAATCTGCTCTTCACTCCAAACTAAAGTGAGCTCAGAGACACAGCTACGCCTGCTGATAAAGCTGTTCTGACCTGACCAAAGAATTTAGATTGGTGGAAACCAGAAGGTTTCTCCTGCGGCAGATCTGTGGATTTACCAGGATGGCTGGAATAATCTTTGTTGGACTGGGTCAGCCACACCAAGGGAACATCCACTGCCTGTTTAGTCCATCCACGGGGTTTCCCGATGTTGACATCCAGCCTCTAGACACATTCATCTATTGTCTTCTGCTTATTCAAGAATGATTCATGAACTTAACATCTCCAGGAGGGAAACCTGCTGATGTCACCTTCAGTAGTCTGCCCCAGTGGGATGTGTCTGGAAAATCTTCAGAGGAACGGATCCAGGAGAAGAATCATCTCAGATGACTCCTTTAGATGTGGATGGAGCCATCTATCCATGTCCTCCTCATCCTAACATCACTTAGGAACAAGACAGCAGAATACTGGATCTCCCCAGCCAGCCTTCACAAATGGGGCCCATATGGGTAAAAAAAATGGGCCCCTGGTCGGATTGTCCACGGGTTACGTAAGGACCCATGTTCTGTCCACATTTATTGGTTTGATGCAGGACAACTCTTGCTGAAAGGTGGGACCCATATGGGTACTAGACGTTTGTTCATACACAGCTCGATCCACCCAAGCAGGGGCCCTACTGGTCTTGCTGAAATAGGTTGTATTTAGTCAGTCCCAGTGGGTCCCATTTAGGAATCCACTTAGTACCCATACCACCTAAGAAAAACCCATATTGGGCCCGCATACAGTAGCTACAGGTATCAGCTGGTCCACTGCTTTGGTCAGAGACCTGTCCAGATTTCTATTTTCCAGTTTTAATTCTGGCCCGACTTGGAGGAGACTCATCAATAATCATATCTGGACCAGCTCCATCTGTTCCCTGTATCAATCAGTACCTCCCACCTATGGAGTCGGTTCTAGAACCCTAAGGTCCCTGATGCTGCCGAATCTAGAGGTTACATGAGAAGGAAAGTTTTTAACTTCGGCAACGTGAGACGTTCAGATGTCATGAAGGTTTTTAAAGATCTCTCAAATGCTTTGATATTTATCCTGCACCAACCAAACATCCCCAGCACCCCCGGCTTTGTGGTGGCTCCCCAGACAACCCACTATTACCCCCTCAGATATGAAGGTGCAAATCTCACAAAGCAGTTGTGTCCACCTCCAGTGTTCTGATCCAAAAGCTGACGCCTAAATGGCTCTTTAACCATTCCCCGGGCTTATCTTTGCCCTGGTACTGACCCATTCTGGTGTGCTTAAGCATGGGAACATCTATAACCTTGCAGAACCCTTTGGAGACCACTGTCATAGAGTCTGTTGGGTGTTCTCTGCTCTGGTGTAAACACGTCTGTAATCAGTTTTCTGTTTAACAGCCAGCATGTTTGTAATCTTCTCCGCCCTGAGACGTTCTTCCTTCAGCATCCTCCCCATCTTTACCTGCAGAGCTGTTCACCAGCGACTGATTCCTGGTCTGAGATGCAGTGATTCAGGCGTTGGGTCCCGCCTCCGCTGGCTGCTCTGGATCTGTGGAAACCCTGAAAATAAAAAGCGCGGTGACTGAGAGCTTCCAGCCTCCTGACACACTGAGCAGCTCTGGGAATAGAAACGTGGTTCTAAGTTTAGACCGGCCTGACGTTGGGTGTTGGGCTCAGAGCGGGACGGGCTGGAGGAGATCCACGGAGCGCGAGGGTTTCCTGCGTCAGCCAGCAGCGAGGGTTTGGAGCTGTGAAGAATGAAACCACTGCGGCAGGCGGGCTCAGATCTTCCTGCAGTGTTACTCCAGCGTGGTTCTGAGTGTGTTATTATATCTCCATCCATCCAGCGGCATTTCAGTAGCGGGTTACTAGACCCAGATGGTTGTCCAGAATCTCAATGAGGCAACAGAACATGGATTTACTTTCATTTATGATAAATGAAGCAGATCAGGCCCAGATCTGTGGATCTCACTTTAAAAATATAAATAAGCTGAGACCTAACAGTACTTTCAAAGGTGCCACCAGTTCTGGACCTCATTTTCTGTTTGTAGAGATTGACTCTGGAACCAGTAACCATTAAAAACGACAAGTAGGCGACTGACTGAACTGACCAGGACTTTATTATTTTATTACTGTTAGACCCGTTAAACCCCGGTTTTATTCTCTACATAGTTATGAGCCCTTTTAACAACTCAACTTTGTAGAGAAATCATCCGGTCCCACTTCCCTCTATCGGCCAAAGTGTGTTTGGGCAGGAAACTGAGGGTATGTATCATGAAGAAATTAAATGTTTTTGTAACTCATATCCTAGTTTCTTCAACGAGTTGTTGTAGAACCTGACGGTTGTGGGCAGGAAGGATCTCCTGTAGTGGTCTGCGTTACAGCGGTTCTGGAGGAGCCTCTGACTGAAGACACTCTGTTGTTGTTGGATTACAGTCTGATGAAGAGGATGCTCAGGGTTGTCCACAGTATTCTTCATTTTATGAATCATTTTCTGTGTTTTTTCCCCCCAGTTCTCTCGATCTTCTCAGTACCTGATTCACAAAACGAATATCACCAATTACTCACTGGTGTAAACACAACTATCAGTTACCACCAGCCTTCAGGAGATGCTGTGTTTGAAAGAGTTAATCTATGTTTTTAAGACAGCTTTGCTAACAGTCAAGCATGGTGCATCAGCAGGAACCATCTGGAACAACAGAAGGTACTTAAAGAACATCAGGAACCCTAGCAGGATATTTTGTAAATGACGGTAATGCAGGATGATTAGGAACAACAGCAGAAATCTTAGGAACAGGGATGACTATGGACACTTAAAGAACACCAGAAGTATTAAGGACTTCTGTAAAATTTAAAAAAGGAACATTATGAACTGTTGGCAATGACGCAGGTCCTTCAAGAAGCTGAGGAACACCACACTGAGGTTGTTTTAATAAGAAGTTAAATGACCTTTTGAATTGAACCAAAGACTCTTTCTTCGTGTAGAACATCTCCTGGTCCTTTCAGTTCTGCATCTGGTTTTTATTTGTTATTCATCAGAAACTATCCAGGTTTCTATCCATCAGTTTTTCCTCTTAGAACGTTTACATCCAGGTGGCTCGTGCAGTTAAACTGGGGAGAACTGGACGTAATGGACTGGTTCTGTTACACTGATTTAAGGAAGTTTTTATTTGAAATAAAAGCAGTCAGCGCTGTGGTATGATGTAGTCATGGATTCTGACAGCTTCTCTGCAGTAAAACATCAGAGGTGGATGGAAACACACCCTTCACGCCGGGTCCTACCGGGCCTACAGACCCAGCAGAACACATTTCCATCGTTCATCATGTTTGTTTACTCGGTTTCCACATGTCCCAACCGTCTCTTCTTCCTGGTTCTGGCAGTCTGGGATGACAACAGCAGAAAAGTCTAATAACTTTAAATCTTCTCTTAATGAAGCTTTCAGCTCCTCTCAGACTCTGGAAACTCTGCTGCTGCTTTAAATAGCAGCCTGATTATCTCTGAAACCGGGTCCGGGCAGGAACTCCAGTCTGGCTCCAACGCAGCGTCCCTCAGCACCGGGGGCATATATCTCTCTGCTGCTCCTCACAATCTTCTGCTTTAAGTGGAAAACTAGGATTGAGCTGGCTCGGCCCGCAGCCGTGGAAGAGCTGCTGCTGGAATTTCAGACGCCTCTGCACATGGAAAGTGCTGGGAGGCAGTAAATAGTTACAGGGAGCAGCATCCAGACCGGACTTGGTCGGGTTTAAAGTGATTAATGTCAGAGTTCATATTCCTGACACCAACTCTAGGTGCAACATCCTCCACCTCCTGCAGGAACTGGAGCTCTTTAAGGTGTTCTTTAACTTTCCTCTGATTCTGCAGAACAGTTCACCTCAAACGGTGAGCGAGCTGATTGTGCATGAAGTGGAAGTGAAAAACATGTTGCTTTAAAGTAGAAGCACATTGGGGAGGATCAGAGAGCTGACAGAGGGGGACAGAGGGGATCAGCATGCTAATGTATGCACACTGACTCAGGGGAAATGGGTTCTGGGAAGAGAAAACAAGAAGAACATCAGCAGCTCTTTAATGCTTCACACTGAGTCAGAACCGCTGCTGTGGATCAGCATGTTTTCACTGTCCAGAAGGAGAAAACGATCGACTTTAAACACGTAGAGAATAAAATCCCTGGAAGCAAAAGAAAAACCGTTTAACTCCTTTAATGTGAAGAAAATGCTTTCATAGGCGGTTTCCATCAGGAACCAAACTGTAGTTCTCTTTTAAACTTTGTTTCAGCAGAAAATGATTGGCATCTCCTGGGTTTTAACCTCGTTTGGACCAGGGGTGTCCAAACTTTTCTGCTCGTGGGCCGAAATTGAAAATAGAAATTACATAACCACACAATTGTTACTTTTAACCTACTCTATAAATATTATCGTTTTAAATAAATAAAAAAAATCTTGATTTAGTGAATTTAATAAATGAATTCCAATCAGATTTTGATGCACCAAAGTCTCCATTTGAGTAAAAGTCATTGGACCAATGTGATCCTATTTACTGTGAAATTAAAGAGCATGTAAAATGCGTAGTTTTTAAAGGTCAAATGTTCTGTGTTGTGCCTAACATTTAATTGTAAGATTTTAACTTGGCTCTAATAATTCTGCCCTAATTAATAGTGAAACGTTTCCATGTGCATCAGCCACCAATGCTGATCTAAACCACCCCATGGTATCTCTGGCTGTGTGTTCAAGGTGGTTCTGCTTCTGGAAGGTGAAACTCCACCCAGTCTCAGGTCCTCCTGGATTTAGCTCCACCCATATTCCCACCAGCTCTGACCTGATGAAGAAAAGCCTCCCCACAGCATGATGCTGCCACCAACATGCATGGCCATGGGGTGGTCGCTGTCACAGCCTATTCTGAAGTAGGGTTATGCTTTGTTTTAGTTTTTTTTCCCAGCAGAGACCCTTTTCTACTTGTGGTTCCTCTGCTGTGTTCATTCTGTCTCTGTGAGGCTCTTTGTTCTCTGTTCTCTAACACAGAGGTTCTCAAACTTTTCGTGGCCAGGCACCCCTTAGAAGCGGTAACATTTTCCCAAGGACCCCTTTAGATTCCTTATGCTGATAGTATGTTTTAAACAGCCTTTTGTGCTGTTAAATACATCAGGAAATATGTATGTTTTCGAAAAAATATATAAATACACCTAATATTAGAGATTTGGTGGAGATTAGATGCTCATTCTCGATAACTGTTGTCATACTTCCTAATTTTAGCTGATTTGGCTTTTACCTGATGAAGTGGACGGAGTTAAATATTTGTCTATTGTGTTCCTTTGTGATGCATCAGCTCAACGCTGATGCATCCTCAGTAGTGCCTCCTCAGGCCCGACAACATGCGTTTCACGGACCCCAAACCCGTGGCTCGCGGACCCCCGTGGGTCCGGGGACCCCTGTTTGAGGGCCGCGCTCTAACAGACCTCTTAGTGCCGCCATCTTGGTATGTTGCGTAAAATCCCAGTAAAACACAGGCTGGCTGCCATCGCCTGCAGCTCTTGAGTTACTCAGCCCACCTGCCACTCGTCCATCTATGGGCCGCCGCCACACGTCCCCGTTTTAAAGGGATTGTAGACAACAGAGTTATTGCTGGGACTGTTCAGTCTTGGCCATAACTGGAGGCCACAGTGTGATGGCAGGAAGTTTGCTGGAAGAATTTAGGGCCCAAGCTCTGATTAAAGCATCCAGCCCCTGGTTTTTGTTGACCACATTTTAGGAGCTCACCAGCAGATGTGAGAAGGAGGAAGCAGGAGCTCCGTCTGCAGGAACGCTGCAGAGATACCAGGATCCTCATTACTATGGAGGGACACATGGTCGAGGTACTTCAGCTCAGAACAGGTGAACAAACATGTCACCTTTATGATGCTGCTTGGCTGTTTAAGCTGAGGTATGTTAAAACACACCGAGGTCAGCTGCAGCTGAAGGGACGTCCTCCTGAGGGACGTTTAAACTCAGCAGCATTCATTGAGAAAGTTGAACTTTCTAGCTATTCTGGCTCGTCTCCTGCTCAGGAGTTTCCCTTCAGACACGATCTGGACCCAGGACCAAGGTTTACCTCAGATTAAAGAGTTAATGGTCCTGTAGCTGAGATTGGCTTTCTAAAATGAAACTAGGTTGTTTGGAAAGATTGTATAGCTGCAGATATCTCCAACAGCCCTGATGTGGAGGCTCAAATAGAAATTTAATAAACAGTTTTAATGTTAGAAACAAGCTCCAGGAGGTAATGTGTCTGTCTGCCTCCACCTGAGCAGAAAAACAGCTTAGAAGCTACAATCTTTGTAATAAACATCCATGCTTTAGAATATTAAGCCCACTGTCTGTGTTTACAGAACGTTAGACTGATGCTGAACTTCATGTAAGTTTCCCAACATGCAAACTTTACCTGTCGCTGCTTGTGTGAGAATGCTGCCAAGTTTTCGTCTTTCTATCCCCCCTCGAGTGTCTCTGCAACGTGGAAACACCAATGAAACTCTGTGGTTGCTCATTCATCTTCAAACACCTTATTAAAACACATAAAATAATCCACAGCGCCTGGATTTCTCTGTTTTCATTAGAGGAACGTGGTAATATCTTCACTGACACCGAGTCTGCACAATAAACAAGACGGAAACATTTTTACTGCAACGTTTTCATGTGTTCAGAGAGAAGTGATGGCAGGAAGAAGTGTTTCCTCTCCATCCTGTTGGCTTCCAGCTGCATCACACAACATTTGGGATATTTACTTCCTGGTAAAACGGTGAAGCACAGATAGATCCCAAAATTGTTAACTGGAGTCACAGAAAACAGAAATACTGGAAGAGAAATTCAGAAAGTGGGTTTTATTCTGAGCAGAACTCTAAACATGGGCGTTTTATAAAGTATTTAGTGCTGATCCACTGATTTAACACCCAGCAGTCAGCTGGAGGTTTTGGTGCTTTTTCTATTTTAACCTAGTTTAACAAAGCTGGTTTCATTAGACTAACTTGGTCATAATAGACGAGCGTGCTCCATGCAAGCTAATGGGTCCTTTAGCATGCTAACAGTGGTTTAGCATGCTAACAGTGGTTTAACATGCTAACTGTTGCATGTCAGTATTCACTTAGTATCCCAAAGGTAATTTAGCATGGTGGCGCTAATTTCACATTGCTAAAGATAATAACCTCATTTTATAAATAAAGTAATTTTCCCTTTGGCTTTGTGAAATTATTTTAGTCTGCCTCAGTGAGATTATCATGCATGTCACACAGTAATTTTAACATGCTTGGATAAATACAGCGTAATTAGAATACTTTAGCATGCTAACTGTTAATTTAACGTCCCAGCTCTTATTCTAGCATATTAATGGTCTTTTATTTCTATGAACATAATTTAGCATGTTATCAGTAACGTAGCATGATGACAGTAACTTTAACATGCTTAGGTATTTATTGCATGTTAATAGTAATTTACTATAGGAACAGTAATTTAGGATGCTAACAGTAATTTTAACATAATAATTACAGCATCTTAACTGTAATTTAATATGCTGGCAATATTTAAGTATGCCAAGATTTATTATGCAGATGACAATTTTAATAAGCTAATGTGACGTGACCAGGTTTCTCAAATCAAATCGAGGGACACTTCCAGCTTGCTGATCCCGTGTTCCTGTGCTCGCCCTGCCTTCACTAGTTTATCATCTAGTGTTGTGTGCACCGCCAGCTTCATTGTTTCCTGGTAAGAATATGCTCGCTCTGCCCTCGCTGGGAACTCATCCGTTTTCTGCCTGTCTCTGTCATCATCGCTTGGTCAGCTCCTGCCATCTACCTTCCTTTATTCGTGTTACAGCCATTACTGGTTTTGTCTTCCACCACCCTCACTTTCGCCAATAAACTTTTAAGAAATATATATCTCTGTGTTGGCTTGAATGTTGGGTTCCTTGCATGCGGTCATTATGCTGTTATCAAACCAGATTATATTTAACATTAATCGCCAAGTACACATGCTGTCTAGTACCATCTATTTTAAAGTATTTTGTTTATATTTATAAAATTTGTGCAAAGTGACAAAACTGTAGTATAAATATGCTTAAATAATTTTCGTTTTATTGTTAATTTCTGCTGTGAGCATCATTTCCTTGCAGCCTGGATGATGGGAAACCCGGAGGTATAAAGCATCAACGGTCAGCGAGCCGGTTTGGACGCAGAGCTGAAGGCGGAGATGAGCGGTCGGTTTGACATTTGGCAGAATCACTGAAAGGTCACCAGTGGGTTTTCCTGGGTCAGAAAAGAAATGGTTTGTCACCTCCAGCTTTAAACTTGAAATGAACCATAAAGTGTATTGTTTCCAACTCAACCTGCTCTGTCCTCAGTACCCAGAGTTAATCCATGTTTCTGGGTCGGGTTTTGTTGGGTTTTCTTGTTTTCCTGATGTTATTTTCTCTCTGTTTTAGTTTAGTTTCTGCAAAAGTCGTCTCTTTTTGTATCTCTCTCGCTTTGTTTGTTTGAGTGTTTTCTCCTCCTGTGGGACTCACCTGCTCCTAGTTTCTCATTTACCTTCAGCAGGATTTAGACTTGCATGTTTTTTTCTATTTATCCATGCTCTTTTCATCAGAACAACAGCAAAGCTCCTAATTAAGTCATTTTATTTCTGTTTCCTTTCACTGTTTTCCTGTTGGCTGAATATTATTTCCTGATTTCTAGGGATGGGTAACGGATACGGTACCGATATCCGGTACCTATAAATCGATACCGGTACTTAACGGTATCTATTATTGGTACCTTTGTGTGTTTATGTAGTAATGAATATTAATTTATTAATAAAATCAAATTTTTTTTTAATTTAACATATTTCTTTGAATCTACAACTTAATCTTATTAAATAATTTATGAATCTTAATACATTGCCTCAATACACACCACGTAAAACACATTTTTACCAAAACAGCAGTTATCAGATGCACAGAGTGAACAAGGTGAATAAACTTCAGGGAAATGTTTTAGTGCAACAGTTTCAGAGAAGAAAGAAAATATATTAAAAACATATTTTATCCCGCTTTGTCATCCAGGGTGGGATACATTTACAATGTGGAAACGGAGAGACTCTCCTCTCTGCTCTGACTGCAGGCGGGTTTCTGAAAAGTCGCTAAATTTAGCGACAAATTCGCTAAATTGGCATTAGTGACCAGGTGCTTCCTCAGAATAGAAGTATTCCCGCCACTGGCCTTGGACTTCGCCTTACAAATATTGCAGCGAACGTAATCTGCAGCACATTTCGAAAAGCGGAGCCAGCGCTTTCTATCAGCCATGCTTTGTTTACTGGACCAGCGGCTACTAACGTCATCACGCTCTTGTGCGTGCAATGCTGTGTTCATGTTCGGCATGGAAAATCGCCCAATCTTCCACTCCTTCAGTGTCACAGTGATGCGTTTAGGTACCGAAACATGGTTACCGTTTGATTTTATATGAATCTGTACCTGGTAGTACCGACGGGATTCATTGTCTCCAACGGTACAATGGTCTCCGTTAGGCACATTTGAAGACTGCAGCTCAAACATTAAACCTGCATTTTACCTCTTGGAGACACATAAATAACCTGAAGCTCTTCCTCCTCAACTCAACCTGAGGAATATGGTTTTCTGCTTTCTTGGTGAAACATGGATGGACGTCCCTGGAGAAGATGTGATCCTGAAGGCAGCAGATTGGGTTTTTCTGCAGCAATTTGGCCATGAAACATCTGGAAAACTGATCCGTCTAGTCCATGATGCTCCATCCCTGAAGCCTCTGAGCCCAGAGAAGCTGACTCCTCCACTGAGGTGAATATCAGGCTTCTTCTCTGCTCAATAAAGGATTGTAGAGCAGGACCAAGGTTCTCCAAAGTAATCTTATGAGGTTCTACAAAGTTCCATCAGCTTGATGGATGGATGATGGAGGATTGTTCTGGAGTCAGTCCAAGTCCCTGATGTTCCTCCAGATTCCTTGGATGGTTTCAGGACATTGTTCTGATTTCTCTGGGAGGAACCTTGTTTTTCATCTGTTTTATTTATCTTTAAACATGTTTGTTGTCAAAACTAAAGATCCTCTGAAAGTCCAAATCAGGATCTTAGTCACATATTCACCCTCCAGCTAGTCCTGAGTAGACCTTTTCTGGGTTGTGTTGCCTGAAATGCAGTAATATATGTTTACTTTTTGTGAAGAAGGATAAAACCGGAGGAAATTAGTTGACTTCTTATACAGAATAAAAAGTAAAGTTCCTGACTGAATGTTAAAACAGCAGGTCTGATGTGATGACAGCTGCAGGTATTTTAAGATAAGGTTAACCTGATTATTTGCTGTTTTGGGTGGATTTTAAAGAAAAAATCTGTTTTCAGCTGTAAACCCCACTAGAACGTTTCTCTGGGAAGATGTCCCGGTGCTCTAAATACTGCCTGGCCCAGTCTGGGATCCTTTGACCTGATGTTCACAACCTCAAACCATGACTCCCAGCTAAACATAGAGAACCTCGGAGCAGATCGGCGGCTGGAACCGGAGCTGTTTGCTTTCGCGTTGGAGATTAGGAAGAATGCTACGCAAGAAGGAGAAGCCGTGACGAAGAAAACCACGTTGCGTCGAGTTTTTTTTTTTCTTCTCTTCAGCCTACAGCTTGTGGTGGGTTCAGCAGCAGACAGACAGCAGGAGGTCATTATTTAACAGAGTTGAGCTAAACAGAGACAAAAACAGAACCAGCGCCAAGCCGGGCCGCTCTGTCTGCATTAATCTGCCCAAATAAAGGTTAAACAGGAGCAGGAATAACAGCTTGAAGCTGGTGTCAACATGTCGGCTTTATTGCTGCACCTCAGTGACGCTCAGACCTGTAAAAACATTTCATCTGTAAGAAAGTGACAGGAAAGCAACCACAGAAACCAGAACCATCTAAAAACTACAAGCAGCCCCACATGTGTCATTAAAGGAGAAGCTGCGGCGTGTTTCCTCCTGGAGGTGTGGGAGGGAGGGCTGAGGAGCAGATAGTGACTAACTTCATCCGTCTAATTACAGATCCAGCCTCCTGGATCCTGCTGTGAAGCTGGGATGATGCTGATGATGTCAGCAGGAGGGTTTCACCAGATTTATAAAGCTCCTGGTATCCAGGATCAGATCAACCTTCGCTCCAGAGGAGCTCCACCAAAGACCCGGCAAGTTCTGCTCTAAAGGAGAGACTCTGCATCGGATCCAGACCATCCAGCAGGATCTGGGACTTACAGGTAACTGAGAGCAGAAACGGTGCCAGGAAGCAGCACCAGAATCTGTCAGAACTCGATGATAAAAGGTCCAGATGTTTGTAAAATGAAATCACAAATTAATTTGAATTAAAAATGGATCCAGAACCATTTCATGTAGATGTGACTGGTTCTGGTTTGGTTGATTGTTGGAACTTGCTGGAAAAGAATTAGACATTAATGTTCATTTAGAAGGTTTAACAGATATCTTTATTTTATTAAAACTTTATTATTCTGATGTAGTTCTCCGTCAGCAAACGGGTCAGAAAACACTTTGAGGTTTTATTCTCTTTCGTCTGTTTTCATGCAGTCCACGGTTCTGCATCATCAAGGCGCTGTTTTTATTCCCAACAATCAAAGGAACCAAACCTGTTGGTTCTGCTCAGACCAGAACCAACATTAGAAACATTAGAAAGCCTGGAAATAAAACAAAAACTTTATGTTTGGGTTTTATTGGCTGAAACATCACCGTTTAGTTAAAACATTATAATCATAATATTTAGCCTGGCTTTCGTAGTAAATGAGTATTTCTGCTGTTGTAGTTATATGCTGCTCTGTCAGCAGTTATTAAATTAGATGATTTTTTTATCTGGAATCTCTTTAAATGTTTTTCCTCATTTTCATGTCCAACCCTCCTAAAAAAGCAATTTTTCAGTTTTATTTGTTAGCTGTTAAAAAGTTTTAGGTCTCATTTAAGTCAAACTTTATTAATAAATCAGATTTCTCTCCAGCAGTTTGTCTAGTATAGTATAATTTATAGTGGATGTGTAGCTTTGTCCTAGATCTAGTGTTGTTCAGGGTTCTTAATGCAGAAATTAGCCTCAGACAGTTCATTTACTCAGTGTTTTTCAGACATTTTATCAGTTATATTAATTATATTCAGTGGTTGTCATTGTTATAAAAAACAGTCTTAGAAAAAAGACAAATGTTCAATTTAATAGCAGAAACTGGGGTTGTCCACGTTGGTTAATGTAGTTAACTTGGAAGCACTAGAAAGGTTCCTGCAGGGAAGGACAGACGGCCCAGTTTTAAATGAGCTCAGTTTAAAGGTCCGTAAACCGTCTGTTTCCAGTCTAATCAGGTAAATGTAATTTTTGAGCATGCAAAGAACTACGGAGATGGCTGCTATGAACCAAAATTATTCGTGGTATTTTTCTGACTACTTGCAATTTTAAGCTGCTTCCCTGGAATCTAAATAACTACATTATTTATTTCAATGATACAGTTTTGTCAATGCACTCGTATTTTTACTGTTTTTCTGCATGCACCAAATGAAACTTTCGCTGGAGCAGAACCTTCACGTTTTCACTAGGGTTAGTTGGGCGATGAAGACGCCGCAGAATCTCTGTCTGGGTGTTTGTTTATTTTGCCTGTTGTTTATTCCTCCCCCCCCCCCCGACAGCATTGTGTGCCGTGAATGGCTAACTCTAAAGTTCTTACCAGTCCTTCTTGATCGCTCTTGCAGACTTTGCATGTGTTTCTTTTACACACCTGGTTAAAAAGCTTGTTACCTACGCCCTTTGACCTTTAAGAGTTATTCACTAAGAATCTCCCCATTTAAAATGATGACTGGTGGACAGGATCATTGCATTCCTCACCACTGAACATCATGGGTTTTTATGTGCATTTCCAGCGTGACCAGTAGAGGTGTCTCTCGTATTTTTTAATCCAAATGGAAAAATTAAGGACATTTCTGCATTTCTGTTTTAAACTCCTCAATCTATGATGTCCATGAAAACAGGAGCCAACATTTACTTTTTAAACGTTAAACTCACCGTACAAACTTTATACACACAGCCTGTTTTTAAAGATCGTCAGCGTCGCCCTAAATTAAAATAAAATCTCAGTGAAACATAATGTTCTGTGGTCTAACTTAGATATGAGACACAGGAAGGCAGTTTGATCCTGTTATTACTTTAAAAACTACTTTACAAAGTCATCTAAACACCTCAAGTGTTTAAATGCCAAAATAATCACAAGCCTAAACCCATAAAGATCTTTTAGTAAGTCAAAACCACTTTGTGTCCCCTCCAAACTCTAATGCAGTTTGCTGGCAGAGCAGCGTTCACCACAACCAGCCCTAATTGAGCGTAGGAACGTGATTAACTGGAGAGCGACACACCAGCACATTACGAAGATCCATCTGGTGACATCTGAAAGTCCCACAGAATGCGAGAGAAAGGCAGACTGCAGGCGCCTTTACCCCGTCAGTGTTTGCTGCTGCCTATCCTGCATTGAATGCATGCAGACTAATGCAACAAACTACCGCAGGTTAATGTAACAAACTACTGCAGACTAATGCAATAAACTACTGCAGGTTAATGCAACAAATTCAGCAGCTTAATGCAACAAACTACAGCCGGTTAATGCAACAAACTGCATCAGGCTAATGCAACAAACTACTGCAGGTTGATGCAACAAATTCAGCCGTTTAATGCAACAAACTGTCAATTAGGGCTGGACGATATAGAAAAAAAGCATATTGATAAAGAAATTAGATTGATTGATATTGATAATTATCAAAAAATTCAACCCTGCAACCCTAGCCATTTTATGCTGTTGCTTAAATAAATAAAGAACACTCAATTCAAACACAACTCTTTATTCAACCTTGGGGGGCATTGGGGGGCCGTGCCCGTCCGCTGAGCCAGCCGTGCCCGCCCTGGACTGGAAGCAGTTTTTTTTTTTTTTTTTTTTTTTTTTTTACCTCAGAGTGGCCATCGTTCTATTAGTACTATCTTTGAGTTCTATTAGTACTATCTTTGATGTGTCAATCATACGATTCAACCAATCAAATCAACGACTGAAGGCAACATGCTAGCCAATCACAGCGTGAGAGGGGCGGGTCGCTGGGTCAGACGTTTATAGCCTTCAGAAACGCCGCGTCTCGGCTGTAGTCACCGTCGGTGCCGGTAGAGCGGGCATGGATATTCGGTCTGATTACCTCACAATTACAAGAAGTGACAAAGAAGCAAGCGAGAGAGATCTGGAAGCTGCGCTATCAGTTTCTGTTGGAAACGTCAGCATGGAAGTCAACACTGGAGTAAACATTCACGCTAGGAGGGTTAGCTACGACAGCTAGGAGCACAAGGAGCAGAACCAAGCAGGAAAACTGCCAAACTGAAGAAACTTGGGTTACTAGCAGGCAGAAGGGAACTCTGCTTTGTTCTGATCCTTATTCTCATAGCTGCTGTGATTACAGAACCTCTGCTAGTCTGAATTTTTACTTCAGTGTTCAGCCTGACATCAGCGCTCATGTTTATCAGCGTGTAGCTTATGCTGGACTTTTCAGTCAAGACACAGCACTACAGGTTACCCCGCTGTTAGTTTCCAGTAACCCAAACCCAGCATAAAACCTGCCCAGCTAAAAAGAAAAAAACAAGCCCAAATCTCAACTCTCTCATGTTAAAAGCACAGAACTATTAAACACATCAGAACATGCTGTTAGCACACAACTGAGCTGAAGCAAAGAAAAAAAATCCGCACAAAATGTACAATCAGTCAACCAAATAACACACAAGATCACTTTAACAATCATGATATATCAACCGGAAAACAAAAAAAAAAAAAAACTTTTATCAATAGCTTTCCAACATGAGTTGTAAATCTACCTTAATATAAACTTGCTCAATCAAATATTTCTCTTTCACAGCCATGAAATATTTTAAGTTGATCAGTAGAACTCAACCCCTCTTGGGCGTTTACATTGACCAATATAATTTCATAGTGACACTTGATTAACCATTATTCTTTTCTTGTTTTATTACAACAATCAATATTATTCATTATAACTATTAGTCATTGATGATGTCAGATTCGACTCATTTAAAAAATAAATTGACCAGTAAAATGAGTTCAAGATGGGATTTTATTAAAATGGTTTTAGTTTTCTTTCAGACATAGACAACTATTTTGATATATTTTGTTAGAAAATCTTTCTAAAAGCCCAACAAATGTGAAAAGCTTCCCAAATGTTTACAACCTGCCCATAAGCTACTTTTGTTCCAACTCAATGTGGAATTAACTAATTGGGTGAAAACCTGCCTAATTTGACAACACTGACTACACTATTGCTTTTTGTTTGTTGGTTTTTTTAGATTTTGGGATTTTATGGAATATTTCTTTCCCAGCACTGTAGGAGTAGTCACAGAGCCACTGTTCAGCCTGAAGCATATACATTTTTGTTTGAAAAAGTGGGCCCCCCTAAAAAAATGGAATGCCCCCCCTGTAATTTGTTTCTGCAGCCGGGTCTGCCAAAAGCGAGGTGGACAAGTGGACAATGGCCTGTCTATTTTGAATCATCATCTGGGCTTTCACAACTTGATTAACACAATAAACTAATTGTGTGTAGAGCCTTGTGAACTTAAATAGTTGTACAAAAATCCATTCAGCAAACAGAAATAAAATGTCAGGGTGTGATGATGGTTTATTGAAGCATATATTATCTGAGTAAAGCGAAGAAACCAAGTGGCTCCATGTTGGGACCTAACTGTTTAATATAGATGAGAATAAAACAGACGGATGTTGCTCAACAAAACACCGACTGTTCAGCCGTGAATTCCTCCACTGAGATCCGTCCACGGCGAGCGGAACCGGGGCCGCAGAGGGGAGGTGAGCCAGAGGTTAATGGGAGAACTGGGGCGGCCACCCCTGAGACGGAGCCGTCTTCTGGTCTGTCCTCATCGTCCCTCAACCATCATCATCCATCACAGGACTGCTCCACTTTCCCATCGTTGTGCCTCCATCGCTCACCCTGACACGCCCTGATTTACGGCTGGGATTTCCATCGAGTCCACATTCAGCGAGGATCTCGCACCTCAGACGTCTCCTTATCAGACATTCCTTCAAGAAGGTCCTGAAGCTTTTATTTCAACATGAGAGACCAGAAACCAGACATCTGAGCTGAGCAAAAGTTTAAACTTTCCCCTTCACTGTCATCGTGTCTGTTGGCCCCTTAATATAACAAAAACACAAAGACAGAAAGGTTCTGATCCAGTCAGAACAGGGTTCGTTGTCTCATAAATTCATTTAGGCTTTGTTTTCAGGAGCTGACGTGATGTTTCAGAGAAGCAAATATACACAGCGACAAATCATTTTTAATGCTTTAATTGGTTTTAATGTTCCACCATTAACTCTCCCGAGCAGAGCTGGACATTTTAATGATGAAATAAACCAAAACTCAAGCAGAATTACATCTTATTTTCATTTATGACTTGCTCTAATATTGTCTCCATAAAAACTCGGACTGTTGTTGTGGTCTGTGTCCACTTCTTTCCTCGTTTAAGGGTTTAGTGACCAGGCGCTTAATTAGGGTCCCATCAGAGTACATAATGGGGCTAGTCAGAAAACCCGGTTCCAACTGGTGGGCAAATGAGGCTCGGTCCACAGCCTCTGTTCAGGACACACGGGTCTGTTCGGGGGGTTTTGGGTCGCAGCAGATTTGGATGTTTCTGCTCATCAGAAATGAAAACGAAACTAGGGGCTGACGTGGTTTTCCTTTGAAAATCCAAAATTTAAGGTCCGTTTTTTTTTGTGATCAAAATGCGTGAGAAGAAACTTAAATAGTAAAATAAAAAAATCACTACTGCCAAAGAGAAATTTAAAAGTTGCCGTGTTTTTATAATATTTCTAGACAGGCACTTAAATCTATGACCATCCCAGACTGGGACTGTAGGAGGCGCTGCTTCCTCTGAAAGCTGTATTTTTTTCACTACAAAACAAATGAACATTTAGAAATAAACACAAATGTAGAATTCTATGATCGTGGATTAGTACAAGTATTTAAAGTGTAAGTCAACCCAAAATCACATTTTTAGCAGATAAAGGTGCTACTTTAACGTTACTGTTCATGTTTTTATTTTTCCATTTCAACCTATTTAGTTCTGCAATATTTGTCCTAAAGCCGTCTCAGTGCTGCCCTCTTAGGGTTGATCGTGGCTATTGCAACTGGATTTTCTAATTGGTTCAAACGGTTCCTGCTTTCGTCTCCATAGCCCCGGTTCGGGTATAAAAGCATCTTAGTCAGACCCACAGCTCCGCAGCGAGTCAGACTCAGAAGATGGGATTGAGTGTTGGGACTGTTAATCAATGGTTTTTAGCGTTCTGATTTGTTAGCGACGGTGCTGCTAACGTCACTTAGCCACTCAGAAACTGGACCCATCCTGTCCTCCACTGCCTCGGCAGCACCGGCTTCAGGCGTCGCTGAGTCAGCGCCTTGAGCCAGCGACTTCAACCGATAACACCCAGTGAGGCTCCTGATGGGAACAACCCACGACTGACTTGGTTACCTGAACAAGTTCCCACTGCGGTGGGTTTTAACCAGAAGTGTGGCTCCATTGGACCCGTGGATGGACCTGACTGAGTTTATTGCTGTACCCGACGGAGCAGACCATGGTACCTCCCAGTACCTGACAGTTAGGTCTACCCTTACTGGGTTAACCTCTCCTATGTGGTAGTTAAACCAGTTCTGACCCAGTTAGGGATGGGGCAAACATCTTGTTGGTTGATCTCTACTGGGGGCCTCAGCCAGGACAAACCCAAGCAGGTCCATTATTGCTGGCTTAACTCTTAGCTGATTGGATGAACGTCTCGTTGGAGACGCGGCTGCTCTGGGGGTCTCAGCGTGGGGTCAGAACCGGGCCGGGCGCCAGCAGTCCATGTGTTAGTGAGCAGACCAGGTTTAAAACAGGCAGGCAGTGTATGGGCTGCTTTGCCAAAATGCAGCGGCGTTGTGTGACTGTGGAGCAGCTTTCCTGGCTCCGACCACACATGCTGCTGCTGCCAGGAAACTTTCTCTGCTACCTGTTTACGTGCAGGTAAAGTGGCTTTCAGAGCGCAGAGAGCTCTCCTTTCAGGGAGCCGTCATGGTTCTGCTTCTTGACGCCCCTCCTCTTGTTCTCCAGATAAAAACGGATCCGCCTGGACTTCATGTTCCTGAACCAACTCCATCCAGGGGAGCTCATAAACTGGGGAAAAGCTGCTCCCATGATTCTCTGCGGCACTAATCACTCACCGAGAAAATGTTGATTTCTTACACACCAACAGACCCGGAGAAACAATGGGTTCTGTTTGGGTTCAGTAATGAATGTAAAGCACAGCAGAACGGCCTGTTGCAGACCTCCTGCTGATCGGACCGATAATGTGTTCATTGTGTGATTTTCATGTCCCTACTGGGCTCCCTGCAGCCGAGCTGCTGTTTCTGGGTAAAATCAGGGACGCATCAATAGACAGCTGTGGCCGGGCCCGAATGTTGGACATAATTGACCTAATTAAAACCACAGTTTGAGTCCACTGGGCTCAGCGTAGAGTCAGAGAGCAAGCTGCAGCGATGTCCTGACAAATATCTGTACCTGCAGCTGAGAAGTGGCCTGTTTGAGCAGCTCGGCCCGTCTGAAACCCCAGGAGGCCGACCGTAACCTTGGCTAAACATTTGGAGAGTGCACGGTGGGCTTTCATGCTGCTCTTTGCACTCAGTGTGTCCACAGCAGCGGGCCCGGACCCTCCCTTCATCAGCTCCTGTGATTAAACCCGGCCCAAAACAAACTAACGGAGTCCTGCTGCTGAGGCCGAGAGGGTGCACCGCTCCAGAGGAGACCAGACACTTCACGGTTTGTCCTCGCGCAGCTGCAGCAGCAGCGGGTCGACCGGAAGGGCTGCAGGAACAGAGCGATATACACCTGCTGGTAGCAGAACCAGGCCATGTCCCACCGAGGCTTCAGACGGCTGCAGACTGCTAGGAAACATACAACAAGACAAAGCGGACCATCTTTGTGCAACCCGACAGATGGTCCAGTCGGTTCTGGTTGTCAATCAGGGTGTGGAGATCAAGCCTAGTGACGGTCCTGGCGGTCCACCTTACAGTTCTGATGGGTTCCCAGTAAACGACCAGCTCTGAGATCTCACTGAGATACAAGGAAGCAGGGAGTCCACAAACTGAGAGTTCTGACCCGCTTTTGGTTCTGTTTCTGAGGGTGGGATGATACGTTCTGCTTGAGATCTACAGTATAACTGTAACCGGATCATTAGCATGTGTTTCTGATTCTGTCTGTGGTTGGTTTGGACTTTTATTCTTGTTTCTGTGTCGTTCGTGTTCATTTGGACCGGGACAAAGTGGATCAAACCGAACAGAACCACCTTTGGGTTTCTGAGTCCGTCCATGCTGGTCAGGAATCATTCCTTTAACCCGCTCTAAAACCCAGCGGGAGCTCTCTGGACCACAGAGAGGTCCGGGACGTTAATCTTCTGTGGGCTTTTTAAAGCCCGTTCTCTCATGGTTCTGGGATATAATAACTTGTTTAATTCCACATAAATCTCAGGCTGGAACACCAGAAACGTTGCTGCCACATGCTTGAGTAAACATCTTTTCCCACCACTGATTTCTCCACAGCTGGGACACATTGCTGGTGTTTCCACACGTGGAGCGGCGGCGCTGCTGTCTGCAGTCATGGCCTCACTGCAGAACCCGTCCAGAACCCTGTCGAAAATGTTCTGCTGTTCTTCTCCTGGTTGATGCAGCCGGTCTGCTGCGCCGCATGTGCAGGACGTTGGCGTTCATCCTTACATAACTAACCTTTATAGATCCAATTGTCCACCTGATTTAATGTCATTCAACGCCGTACCGACGTGTCCTGTCATGTCACATCTGCAAATAAAACTCCTGCTGCACCAACATTGTTCCTTTTATACCAAATACATCAGTAAACATCATTCAGCAAACACTTCCACCAACATGTCGCCTGTAATAACGAGCACATCTGCTCTCTCAGCAGCATTTCCAGCCTGGTTCTGCCACGTCGGTCCGAAACGAGACGTGGAGCTCTTCCCGTTCCCACAGTATTAACTAACCTGTCACCTTAGCAGCGTTCTACCAGCACTTTTCACTTCCTGCCACTCAGCTCTCTCCATCTGATCCACCTCAAGGTCCCATGGCCCAGATGTGTGGACGGGTTCTGAAGCTAACGGGTTCTGAAGCTAACGGGTTCTGAGTCTAACGGGTTCTGAAGCTAACGGGTTCTGAGGCCCAGTGGCTGTTTCTCAGCTGCTGACTGGCATCTGTGCTTCAGTTTCTCCTTGGATGTTCTGGAGCCTGGCTAACCACTCCTTTGCTGGCTTTGATGGTTTTGGGTCATGACTTGCCGGAAGTTCCCTCCATGACCCACCTTCAGTGTTCTGGAGGAGGGAAGAAGGTTCTGGTCCAACGTTTCATGGTACAAGGCTCTCTCCTTTGGGTGAAGTCCTCCCATACATGATGCTCCCAACCCTTCTCTGGATCTTAGCTGTTCTCTGGTCGACTGAAGGCCGGACCGTAGAGCAGCTCACAGATCGGACCTTCAGGAGAACCTCACCAGCACGTTCTAGCATGAAGGAAATGTTTTCGCCGCGGTTTCTTCAGATTCGCTTTGAGTTTCTGCACGACGATCCACAGTCCTCCTCAGGAACCGGTCTCTCTGGTAGAACTCTGGTTCCTGTCTGGTTTCCGAACATGATTTTTTTATGTTCTGTAAGGCGGATCCAGTCTGAGCTGAAGAAGGTTCTGATCTCATTGGGACTTCCTGCCTGTAACAAACCGGTTGCAGTGAGTCAGTTGCAGGAAGGAAGAACCTGCTTTTAAAGAGGGATCTCAGATTAAAGCTTATATAACCAGCAGGAGGAACGTTTGCAGGCAGAACCCGGTCCGGTCCGAGTCCTGAAAGTGTGGTTTCAGAGAAATGCTGAGAAGGTGTTTAGAGTGAGAAAAGACCCGGTCTGATAATCAGGTCCAACATCAGCTGGAGTTCACTCTTGACTATTTAAGGGGGTTGAATTAAAAAAGACTTAAATCCTGCAGCAGAGACACGGCGCCGGTCCATCCTGCTGGTCCTCCTCTCCTCCTCCAGCCAAACGTGGTCCGGGTCAGCTGACCCTCCGCGTCACAGTGAGCCGTTAAAGGCCAACGATGGCCCACAGTCGCCGTCACTCTACATCAGCATCCGGACCTTTGATGCTGTCACCGCTCCATCAGAACCTCTGTGTTTCCTCTGACATGGCAGAAAACAATTATCTGGAGCTAAAAGAGGAGAACAAATTCCTCAAGTCCCAGTAAAAAAAGACGTCAGAGCATCAGTGTGGAGTACAGGTCCGGATCATTTAAAAGCTGCAGGTTTTGGCCAAAGTTCTGGAGAGACGGAGGACTGAAGTCCAACTACCTGTTAAAGGTGATAAAAATGAAGCGTCTCATAAATAAACGTGGTTTTAAATCCTGAACCAGAGCTTTGTGAGGACATCTCCTGTTAGCTCGCCCCACAGGTTCTGGGCTCTAACCGGGCCTTTGCAGAACTTCTATGCTCTGGTGAAGCCGTTTTTTTGTGTCGTTGGGTTGAGGCCGTTCATCAACACTGATGGGTGTTTGGACTTATGTTAAATTCCCTCCGGTCCAGTTGAAGTCAGCCCCACAGCATGACGCTGCCACCGCCGTGCTTCTGCAGAGAGCGGTGTCCCTGCTGAAGTCGTTTCTGTGGAGGCGTGACCCAAAAGCTTCAACCTTGGTTTCATCAGACCTGAATGGGTGGAACCAACACGGTTCCTAGGAAAAGCCCAGCTTCCAGCCAAGATCAGTGATGTGGGAGAAGTGGAGGTCAGAGAGCCAATAAGGCTTTGAGTGGGTCTGCAGCTTTCTGACAGGCGTTCAGTCAGACCAGGGAATGTTCTGGAAAAGCAGGCGGATGAGGCCGGGTCCGTTTTTCAGGATGGAACTGAAAGGGAGAACCTAAGGAGAGAAAGGTGGAACCAGAATGACCCCCTGTGGGGGGGGGGGGGGGGGGGTTAAACCACCACATAACCGTCCCTTTAATCCCAACCTGGAGCAGTGATCTGCTGCTCCGACCCGGATCGGTCGGTCTGCGATCCATAAACCACGACCCACACAGGAGGAGGTGGTCCGTCACAAACGCTCCACCTTTACTTTCATTTTATTCAGTATTGGAAGATATAAGGAAGAACCCTGACTGAATTAGGAGCTGAGGCTGGAACGTTTCTTCTGGTCAGTTTTCCAGAACAATCAGCAGATATTTGATTGAAAGTTTCTCTGTTATGGAACTCCAGCTGAGGGCCAAGGCGCTTCAGTCTGGATGTCTCCAGCAGTTCAGGGGTTGTGCAGAGCAGGATGGAGGGGAGGGTCACGATGGTGGGGCTCTTGGTGGCACCGGGATCAGGAGACCTGAACAATTATGATGATGATGATGATGATGATGATGATGTGAAGATGAGAACAGACTCTGACAGGAAAAGAAACAAATCAGCTCCAAGACTCCCAAAGTCTAGACCAGGGCTGTCCAACTAATTTCTACATCGGGCCACTTTGGCATCATGAAGGCATTAAAAGGGCCGGTTGCACCTGTATAGATGATACTTTTGATTTAATGTCTGTTCAGTTCACATAGAAGTATAAAAAAATGGACAGTAACATAAAAGTAGTACCATAGGCCCAGTTTATACAGTTTATCTGCAAAAACATTTCTCTTTCTGGACATTTCTGGGTTGTTTTAATGTGTTGTGGAAAAACTGACACCTAGTGGCAGGATGCTGTTACTACACAGTTTAAAAAATCCACATTCACTACAGGAGGCCCAGTTTTAGCCACTTTATACAATTTCTAAGGATATACGCCTCTACTTAATGACACGATATGCCTTTTTTGGCTCTTGAGGGCCGGATAAATTGTCTTGACAGGCCAGATTCGGCCCGCGGGCCTTGAGTTTGACACATGCTCTAGACAATCCTTCAAGGGTCATCTGAACGTTTGGTTGCTGTGGTCCGGTCCAGAAGTGGTTGCTCCTGCAGAGTAATCGGAGGGTTGCAGGTCAACATCTGGTGCCTGATGAATGGGTCAGAAGGAGGTGAAGGTCACCGGAAGGAGGGGCTGCAGGTGAGACCTGTGACTGGGTTCCTGGAGGAGAACCAGTGATGAGTTCTGGGAGCACGGAGGAGAACGTAACCGGAAAGTTCTGCAGAAATCGGCTGTGTTCTGCAGCCAGGATCTGCAGCTGGAGGAACCTGCTGAGGTCCTGATTCTGAGCAGAACCGACCCACACGGCTGCGGTTCCAGCTCTCCTAAAGAGAGCGAACTTCTCCAGGAGCTGTGGTGCCACCTTCCTGCTCCTCCTCCTCCTCCTGCTGCTGCTGCTCCTCCTCCTTTCAGAGGAGGTCCTCCCCGCTCTCTGGGAGCTGCAGCAGAACTCAGCAGCCCTCAGATGGAACTGCAGCAGCAGCAGAGCGGATCTCCTGCTGGACTGGGCTAAACCGGGCTTTGGATTGTTTGTGTTCTGGAGGTTCCTCACCTGGACGTTCTGCTCAGATTCCTGCTCAGAACCCGCTCTCTGGATCTCTGTGGGACAGACGGAGCTGTGAGTGAAACTGCTCCGAGTTCTGACTGTGTTCTGTTGAGTTCTGACTGCGTTTTGAACAGGTTCTGTTGAGTTCTGGTTGTGCTTTGAGCCCTCTAAAGTTCTGAGTTTTGTAGGGTTCTAAGTACTTTGTGTGTTCTGCTGAGTTCTTGCTTTATTTGACACATTTCTGATCGTGTTCTGAGGCCCGTTTGCTTCAGCAGAGCCTGGACTTTGTTCTGACGGGGTTCTACAGAGTTCTGACTCTGTTCTGTTTTGGGTGGAATTCTGCAGAGTTCTGACTGATCTGTCTAGTTTGCAAAGTTCTGTTGAGTTCTGATTGAATTCTGCAGAACTCTGACTTTTTCTGTGAATTTCTGTTTATTTCTGAGTTCTGATCGTGTTCTGACAAAGCGTTTTTGGATCTCTGAAGTTCTGTTGAGTTCTGACTCTCCTCTGTTCTGACAGTGTTCTGTGCTTTTTCTTTTCCAGAACCATGTTGTTCTCCAGCAGCCTCCTGCAGCAGTGGTTCTTCGCCGTGTTCCTGCTCTGCTCTCCGGTTCCGTACGCGGGTCGACCGGTGGACACCCTGAGCAGCAGAATGTAAGTCCAGTTCTCCCCCGGCTCGGTCTCAGAGTGGACTCTTTGTTCCGGGTCGTCCTGGCGGGCGATCCCAGGCTGGAAAATGTTCAGTCAGTCCGTTCCCACCTGTGTGTTTACCCAGAGCGGCTCGCTGGGATGAACTGGACCGCCTGCGGGAGCCGGCTCGGCTCGGGACCAAAGCAAACTGGGTCCGGCTCGGCAGAATAAACACTTAAAGCTTTTTCCACATTATCTCTGAGAGGGTTCTGGATGTGATCCGAGTTATCGAGGCTGTGGATGGTGCTGTTTGTGTCGGGAGGGACAGAACCATCTAGCAGGGTCAGGTCGGGTCCACTTCACAGGATCAGGACGGAGACGAACAGAACCTCCGACCTTCTGTCGTTCTGGTTGTTTTATTCTAACACAAAACAGAGTGTGGTTCTGATCTTTCTGGGTCGGAGTTCTGACAGATAACGCGTCTCAGTTGTTCTGGAGCCGCTTTGCTTCTGGTTTTGTTGAACTATGGGACCGGGACCGGGTCAGATGGCCCAAACCATAATGGTTCTGATTTATCCCCTCTGGGTTTCTTTGACTTGAACGTCTAGACTTAAAACGTCACAGAACCCTGACAGAACCCTGGCTAATGTGGAGGCGTATGGATCAGAACCGCTCCATTAGAGCCAACTTGATCTCACCTTCCCCCCAGAACCAGGACCTGGAGCTGCTGCAGTGGTCCGTTTCCTCTTTGATCTGTTTGAGGAAACGTTTTTCTTTCTCTCGTACAGAATCAGAGCCGGAGTTCTGAAGGCGGACGGATCCGTTTGATCTGAGCGGGATTAAAGGTGGACTCACAGCCGGGTCGGCTTTCACAGGAAATATCTATATGCGTATAAACAGCTGCTCCCTCAGGAGGCTTCTGCAGCTCTGCGCTTCGGATCAGAACCGGAGCTGCAGATTCATCAGAACCTTGAAGGAACTCTCCCCGACTCGTCCCACCTGCTGGGAATGTGTTGAGGAGGAGTAGCTGGTCTTCCTCAGCTGACCCGGCTGCTCCCAACCTTCAGACTCCAAAGTTTCAGAACCTCAGCTGGAACCATCAGAGGCGAGGTCAGATTCTGGACCGACGGCGCCACCCTTTGGTCACTGTCTGACACGTCTGCATGATCCCTGAGGTGGTTCTGTCCGATCGGGCGGATTGATCCCTGACTGGGAGCAGGTTCTGATGAAGTTCTGATGAAGATCTGATGAGGTTCTGTTGAGGTTCTGCTCCTGGACGGGTTCTAGTTGGTTGTCCCTGCAGATCAACAGCTCAGAGTTCCCACACTCAACACGTTGATGAGCAGCGCCCCCATTGGGTCAAGCTCACCTGTAGTCTGCCACTGCAGGGGGCGGGGCTTGTTCAGCATGTGTCCTGGGGTCAGAGGTTACAACCTTTGACCTTCAACACGCATTATTATTATTATTGTTGTTGTTGTTGTTATTATTATTATTATTATTATTGTTGTTGTTGTTATTATTATTATTATTATTGTGTGACCATCCTTTGGGTGTGCTGCCCCCTGCTGGTGGACTAAGGAGTTGCGTCTCAGATGTTTCTTCTCATCTTCTCCTGCTGCCGGTTATTAAACCTTCTGCTCTGCTCTGCTCCCCAGGAGGCGCTCAGTAACTCACACTCAGCTCATGCACGACAAAAGCCGGATGCTGCAGGACTTCAGGCGCCGCATGTTCCTGCAGGGCCTTCTGGACGTGGTCCACACGGCCGAATTCTTCCCGGTCCGGAGCGTCGGGGCCGGAGGCAGCGGGGGCGCTGGCGTCGGCCTGCCCGGACCTGGTCTGGGGATCAACCCGAGCACCACGGGCAGCACCCTGCAGTCCAAACCTCCCGGAGGAACCAAGAACCTCCCCGTCAGCTTCCAGGTGGAGGAGGAGGAGGGCACCAACCTGCCGCAGGAGACCAACAAGTCTCAGCCGTACAAGGACAGCACGCAGAAGGTCCCGGGAAAGAGGAAGAGGAAGGGGAAGTCTGGGAGGAGGAAGGAAGGGGAGAAGAGGAAGAGGACGGTGCGCTCCGTAAGGTGGAGGCTGGAGGATGAAGCTGGGAGCGGACTCCACCTGGAGTGGAGGTCCCTGCTGGGCCTGCAGAGGGCGCCGCAGTGAGACGCTGTCAGACTCTGACCAAGGTGAGTCCAGTTTGGGTCTCCAGCTCTTAGAGGGTCCGATGGAGCAGAAAGTTCTGAGGTCAGAACCTTCAGCTCCATGTGTCTGCTGCTTGTTCTCTGAGCAGAACCTGATCCGAACGCTCCTACAGAGGAGCCGGACTGAGATCCAGAACAGATTCAGTACTAAAGGAAGGCTCTCTGCCTCCGGTCTGCATCCAGATGCTTTATCCAGATTTAAGTTCTGCCTGCAGGGGAGCTAGAACCTCTGGATCAGATGGGTGGAGAGGTCCATGATTTCCCATCAGAACCTTTAAAACGGTTCAGGATCCAGAAGGAGATCCACATGCTGACCAGAGACTGGATTTATCTGGAACTAAAAGAACCAGAAGGAAGGTGGAGGTGTCATGGTGCGGGGAGTCCAAGGGTCCAGCAGAACCTGACAGCACAGTACCACCTGGTACCGTCAAAAAGAGTCTGTGGACTGTCCGCATCACGTTCACCCAGGCCTCTTCGTCGTTCCCTCGTCCAGCATGTATGGGATCAGCTTGACTCTGACCCGGTGCCGATCTGCTGGATCTAAGGCCCAGTTCCAACAACGGGGGGCAGAGATGTTCTGAGAAATTAGCTGACTGGATGTTTTTCAGGTCACTAAAAGCAGAGGATAAAGTCAGGAGCTGCTGACGGAGAGCAGCTCCGGATCACACGCGGACCAGTTCTGTCACTGAGTCCAGATCTGAAGCCCGGCTTTAGACTTTCAGCGCGACATGGACCTCTGTGGTTCCAGCTCGATCCCTTTCACACAAAAAAAGCTTTTTTAAAACATTACCATAAAGTTATAGTACACTGACATGTTATTTATAAATTATTGACTTCAGTTTTTCACTAAAATTCACAAATGTTTGGACATTTTAACCCAGTTTTAGACATTAAAGTTTTTCCTTTTCATTAGAGAATCCGGGGATTGAATAATTGGGTCAGGTTTTATTTTTATGCAAATTCATTTATTTTTCCCACATTTTCAGATTTGTGGGTTCATGACGGATGGTTCATGGTTCTAAATCTCTCCTCTCTGTGTTTTTCAGAACCCGCCTTGGCCTCCTGGACTCCTAAATGTTCACGACTCTCAGCCTCCTGTGATTGTGAGCGTTTGGACAGCAAATAGAAAATATTTATTGTGTGTAAATATCTGAGAATCAGAAGCAGGTTATGTTTTAATGAAACCTTACTGCCGCTCTGTGCAGCGGCTGATTTTAATCTTTGTGAATCCTTTTTTTTATTCCGGTGATGTCTGATTATTTCCAGTAATTTATTTGGGTGTATTTATTTTGGAAACGTATCGAGGTGCTGCTGACCTTCTATATTTTTGTACCATATTGCACTTTAGATATCTGACTATAATCTATAAACCATGATCCTGTTGTTGTTGTTGTTGCTGACCAAAGTGAAGAAAGCTTGACTTTTTTCTCTTTTTCTGTAATTTTTTTAAGAATGTGTTTGTTTCGTTGAAGCTGTACGATGTTGTCCATCCTCGTGATGCCTTCACTGACCGTTGGTTTTCTCCACGCTCCGCTTCTTCAGGCCAAAGTTCACATGTGTACCCAAACACAGCTGGTTCATGTTTGTGCACTGAGATGAAGCTCTTGTTCTGAACAGATTAAAAGTGTCGTCATATCTGAGTCTGCGTCTGATTGATCACTGATCCGTTAGAAACTCCTCGATTCCTCAGAAGTTCAGTTCTGACGGGTTCTGTTCCTGACAAGCTGGAAAACAGACAGCCCAGATGTTCTCCACCAGCTCTCAGGTTCTCGGTTTCCAACAATGAGGTTACTGCTCTCCACCTTCATCCATAGTAAGGATGAAAAGTTATAATTTTCAAACATTTATTGTGAACTCAAAGTAAAAAGAGTTAATTTGCGTAAAGCTGCAATACCTTTACATTTCCACCAGGTGTCAGTACTCAACGGGGTCATTTTAGCTTCACGTTTAATCAGAACATCAAAGAGTTTTCCAACAGGAAAGTATTGTATTTATTTGTAAATTAGTTTTATGAAGAAGGAAATAAAGTTGAGATTATAAGGAAGAGGTTTCCTTTACACCTGCTGGAAAGACTAAGAAGACCCTTCCTGCTTCTGTGGGAACAGGAAAACTGGCAGCCAGGCGGTTCTGATGGGATCATGGACCAGTCTGGACCAGGTCTGTTGCCCTGCAGCATCCAGGTGCAGCATCCATTGAAACTAAATATTTAAATCATACTCAAGTACAAGTAAAAGTTCAGCTTTTGTAAACTACTTAAAAAGTACAAAGTACACAAAAACTGTCCTTAATTACAGTAATGCGAGTCAATGTTAACTCGTTACTCGCCAGCCTTGGAAATAATAGTAGACAATGAGCAGGTTTAGAGTTAAATATTTGATTAATTTCTTCATTAAGGTTTCCCTGGATCCGTACGCAGGAGCTGTTTCCTTCTGCAGAGCTGCCGGCAGAAAACAATAAAAAATTGAAAGGGAATGGAAACAACCTTTATTGTAAAAAAAAATCTTGGTGTTATTTTCGACCAAGACATGTCATTTAAATCCCATATTAAACAGGTTTCTAGAGTTTCCTTTTTTCACCTCAGGAATATCGCCAAACTTAGAAACATTCTGTCTAGGAGTGATGCTGAAAAACTAGTCCATGCATTTGTTACTTCAAGGCTGGACTATTGTAATTCTTTACTATCAGGAAGTCCACAAAATGCAGTTCAAAGTCTTCAGCTGATCCAAAATGCTGCAGCGAGAGTTCTGATGAAAATCAACAAGAGGGATCATATTTCTCCAATTTTAGCTTCCCTTCATTGGCTTCCTGTTAAATCAAGAATAGAATTTAAAATTCTTCTTCTAACGTATCAAGCCCTTAATAATCAAGCTCCATCATATATCAGAGCTCTGATTACCCCGTATGTTCCTAACAGAGCACTTCGCTCTCAGACTGCAGGTCTGCTGGTGGTTCCTAGAGTCTCTAAAAGTAGAATGGGAGGCAGATCCTTTAGCTATCAGGCTCCTCTCCTGTGGAACCAACTCCCAGTTTTGGTCCGTGAGGCAGACACCCCGTCTACTTTTAAGACTAATCTTAAAACTTTCCTTTTTGACAAAGCTTATAGTTAGAGTGGCTCATGTTACCCTGAGCTACCTTTATAGTTATGCTGCTATAGGCTTAGGCTGCTGGAGGACATCAGGGCCTATTTTTCTCACTCTACTGATTTCTACTGTTCTCCAGATTTGCATTGCATTACATTGAAATGACTGTTGTCATTTCAGCTTTTAACTTTTTGTTCTCTCTCTTTTTTCTTCATAGTAGGTACACCTGGTCTGACGTTCTGTTGACTGTGAAATCATCCAGGGAGGACAGATCACCGACTATTACCATCTAATGTAGAACAGATTACTAGATCATTGTGTGCTTCTGTGCTTTTTGTCTCTCTTGTTGTGTCTCTGCTCTGTCTTCTGTAACCCCCAGTCGGTCGAGGCAGATGACCGTTCATACTGAGCCCGGTTCTGCTAGAGGTTTTTCCTTCCCGCTAATGGGTGTTTTTTCTTTCCACTGTCGCTTCATGCTTGCTCAGTATGAGGGATTGCAGCAAAGCCATGGACAATGCAGACGACTCTCCCTGTAGCTCTACGCTTCTCCAGGAGTGAATGCTGCTTGTCGGGACTTTGATGCAATCAACTGGTTTCCTTATATAGGAACATTTTTTGACCAATCTGTATAATCTGACCCAATCTGTAGAATATGATTGAACCAAACTTGTAAAGTGCCTTGAGATGACATGTTTCATGAATTGGCGCTATATAAATAAAATTGAATTGAATTGAATTGAAATTGTCCCTCAGTGGGGAAATTCATCTGTCTGAGCAGCAGCAACTTGAAATGCAAAATGGAAAAATGGAAACATGCAGATCCACACAAAGGTAAAAACTATAAAAACAAAAAGAATAAGAGACATACATGAAAAAGAAATAATGCACAGTTGTTAGTTGTTAAAAAATAACACAAACAAAAAATTACCTGTGCAATTGGTAGGGGGATTTTAAGAAATGTGCAAAAGGTGTATATATATATTTACGCATAAAAACACAGTCTGTTTACTAGAATGAAAAATAATTAATAAAACCAGCAAAAAAAAAACACATAAGTGTAAACACTTATTATGTTTGTTGGGAGAAGTTATGGTTGTAAAGTCTAATAGCTGCTGGGAGAAAAATAGCAGAATTCACACTCTACTAATTTAGGTTTACATAAAAAAAATATTAAAATATTTAATATAAAATTTTCTTGTGCATGTATCTATAAAGGGGAGTGTTTGCTGGGTAATCCATTGCTCATATATGCCTGGTGTCTGTGAGTACTTCTGTTAGATGTGTGCATTTTATTTTCCTGTGATTACTTTGATTACAATGATAAAATAATGGAATAATAAAATACTTATGTATGTTATTATTTTACTTTCTTTCTGGAACAATAAAGAGATGTTACATGGAAGAAATTACTTCTTTGTCATTTCTAATGCCATTTAAATCGTTGCATATTGTTACTTTATTTTGAAAATCCAATCCTCCGGTGAACGGAAATGAATACACCAGTGAGAAAACTTGACTACACGATTCTGATTGGACGATGTTCCTTCTGCTGAATTTTGACCAATCAGTGAACAGAAGATAGCTATAAGTATCTTTGTCCCGTGGCGCGCCGGGATTCTTCTCTTGTTAGAAGCTCGAAATTGTTAAACATGTCTGGACGTGGAAAGACCGGAGGCAAGGCCAGAGCCAAGGCCAAGACTCGCTCATCCAGAGCAGGTCTGCAGTTCCCCGTGGGCCGTGTCCACAGGCTGCTGAGGAAAGGCAACTACGCTGAGCGCGTCGGTGCCGGAGCACCGGTCTACCTGGCCGCTGTGCTAGAGTACCTGACCGCCGAGATCCTGGAGCTGGCTGGCAACGCTGCCCGCGACAACAAGAAGACCAGGATCATCCCCCGTCACCTGCAGCTGGCTGTGCGCAACGACGAGGAGCTTAACAAGCTGCTCGGAGGAGTCACCATCGCTCAGGGAGGCGTTCTGCCTAACATCCAGGCGGTGCTGCTGCCCAAGAAGACCGAGAAGCCCGCCAAGGCCAAGTAAACCTGCTTGGAAACTACAAACCCAAAGGCTCTTTTAAGAGCCACCCACATCTGTCTACAGAGAACGATTCTAATTAATCTATAAACGAAAGCACTGCTGTAAATAATGGTTAAACTTGTCAATGTGAAATATTTTGCGCATATGACAGGATCCTCACGAGTTTCGTTTGAGCAACTGGTTTAACACTGATACCCAATGGTTCACACAATCCGTTTATTTACAACATACAAGGCTATGAGAGATGCAATTTTATTTATATAGCACCAATTCATGAAACATGTCATCTCAAGGCACTTTCCAAAGTCAAATTGAATCAGATTGGTCAAATATTTCCTACAGGAGGTTAACACTAATAAAATGGCTGTCAGGAACAGTCAACATCACTCCAGGTTAAAATTTAGCTATTTTGTCTGGTACATTCATGCAGCTGCACACTATATTTACTTAGTTGTGTAAATTGACTGCAATCTGTCTCGGACTTTTAAATAATTACATTTAAATTGTATCAGATGCTAATGGACTACCTGCACATTGTTAGCTTCTGGTACATTCAACTTAAACATTTAATTTATATGAATGTGCCTCATCTATTTTTGTTTTTGTTTTACCTTCTGATGAGTCTTTTCCTTCTACCCTACAACTTAAGTTTAAATTTTTTATTTCCAGTGTTTATCCATTTGTAATAGTATCAATAAGACAAGATAGACTTTATTGATCTCACAGTGGAAAAATTCACGTGTCACATCGGCTCAATAATCAAAAGAAGGTGCCAAAAGGAAGAAAAGGTGCATGATGTATATACAGTGTGTCCACATATATACAGTGGATCAAAAAAATATATAAATAAAAAAAGGAAATAAAGCACAGATGACTTATGTACATTCAAGGTGACTTATATACATATGGATTTGACGATGTACATTAAAGTGGTACCAGGTAAAGAACAACAGTGAGGTAGTCAGAGAATTTATTTAACAGGATTATTGCACAGGTTATTGCACAGGGTATTAAATAGTAATTGCACATTAGTTATTGCACAAGTTATTACAGTTATTACATCCAATAGTCATGGATATATATATATATATATATATATATATATATATATATATATATATATGTATATATATATGTATATATGTATATATATATATATATATATATGTGTGTGTTTGTGTGTGTGTGTGTTTGTGAATTCTGAGCTGGTGTCTCACCAAAATTTTATTATGGTTACACTTGATAGACTATTTTTGAAGTACATAAGTAGGCAGGATGCACGTTTGGTGAATGAAAAATATATTTTTACATTGCTTTTATGTAAGAAGATTGCTGAACTTTAATCAAATTCAAGATTGTGCCGATCATTTTTATGAGATGTTAAAATTCCGCCATGTTGGCTTATTAAGGCCAATGTATTTTATGTCAAAAACTGCGTCTAATAAGCGGAAATGTGTCGCCTCGTTGTTGGTAACTTGAAGCGGAAGTGGGAAGCCAGTAGTGTACTTGTCTTCACTTACGTCCGGCAGACGTGTTTAAAGGCAGACGCTTCCAGCCACCATCAGATCAGTTCATCTGAAACACAACAGCAGAACAATGAGTGGTCGCGGTAAAGGAGGCAAAGGACTCGGCAAAGGAGGCGCCAAGCGTCACCGTAAAGTCCTCCGTGATAACATCCAGGGAATCACCAAGCCGGCTATCCGCCGTCTGGCTCGCCGCGGTGGAGTCAAGCGCATCTCGGGCCTCATCTACGAGGAGACCCGCGGTGTGCTGAAGGTCTTCCTGGAGAACGTGATCCGTGACGCCGTCACCTACACCGAGCACGCCAAGAGGAAGACGGTCACCGCCATGGATGTGGTGTACGCTCTCAAGAGGCAGGGCCGCACTCTCTACGGCTTCGGAGGCTAAACCGGCAGTTCGACCAACAACCCAAAGGCTCTTTTAAGAGCCACACACATTTCCATAAGACATGATCCCTGAATAATCTGTTGGTGTCCCATTTATCTTTCCGTCAGTGCTAAAGAGGTAATAAATATTAAAGCATCCTTAACATTTAATATTAATTGCAGAGAAACTGGACAGGTTTTCAATACTAAAGCTGTACTATTGAATGGAAGGTGAGATGACGCACCTAGGGAACTTGCTTTATTTTCTGTAGCTTCACTTGCACATGAAACCACTGCATAATCAGTCCAATAAAATTAAATACATTTGTTTATCTTTTAGGGCCATAGCTATAAGTGTATAAGCACTTTCTATGTAAAGACAAATACATGGTAGGTTGTGAATGTCTTTGTTGCTTCATTGACACGGAATTAAGCAGATTGTTGCCGTGGCAAAATTTGTCATTGGCCAAAAAAAGAGGCTTATGTATATTTTTTTAAATCTATATAAATGCATGTGTGATTACAGAAGTAGAGCAACAGACTAAAATAACATTTTTGATGCAACTCATTGGAGGGTTGTGCTAGTTTTAGAACATGCCCGCAGGCACCATGTTGTTGACCCCTGCTGTAGATTAATTCAATTCAGTTTTTTTCATATAGCGCCATATCACAACACGGGTCATCTCAAGGCTCTTTCTAAAGTCAAATTTCATCAAATCCTCCAGACAGGAGGAAGTTTCCTCTCCAAGGAAACCCAGCAGGTTGCATCAAGTCTCTCCAAGCAGCATTCACTCCTGAAAGAGTGTAGAGCCACAATGGACAGTCGTCTGCATTGTTGATGCATGTACAAAGCGACAGTGGAGAGGAAAACTCCCCTCTAGCGGGAAGGAAATAAAGGCAACAACTGACAAACAGGCAATGAACAAGGGTTACACTTTTTTTTGCGTTCTGGAGAGTCATAGCATAACAAGCTAATATTGGGCTCTGAAAGGCAATGCTGGGCTTCAACCATAGCATCTGCGGTTACAACCGATGGCACAGTTTGCTACCTAGAAAACAGCAGTGGACAATGCAGACGACTGTCCACTGTGGCTCTACGCTCTTTCAGCAGGAGTGAATGCTGCTTGGAGAGACTTGATGCAACCTGCTGGGTTTCCTTAGGAGGACAATTTTTGACCAATCTGTATAATCTGATTGAATTTGACTTTGGAAATTGCCTTGAGATGACGTGTTTCATGAATTGGCTCTATATAAATAAAATGGAAATGAAGTGAATAGAATCGAGGAGGGTAGCTAGAGATAGGATGCTCGTGGACTGCAAAATCTGAAGCTTTTCCTTTAGTTGCCGAATGAGGTGATTTCCAACTTCTATTACAGCTGCTGTTGCTAGCTCTGTCATCTCCTGAAGGCTTTGCTCCAACATTTTCATAAAGGGAACCACTTTGGAGGCAGCTCAAGAGTGGAGATGGCAAAGAAAGGCAGCCTCCAACAAGGCTGAACTCTGATGTTGATAAAGAAAACGAGGACATCTAATCTTGGAATGAACAGAATTACTTTGAGTGCAACACGGACCTTTGAAACTGAGTATTGACAAGTTTTGCTTTAAATGGTAAATGGCTTGTACTTGTATAGCGTTTTATCAAGTCTGATGACCCCAAAGCGCTTTACACTACAGCCAGTCGTTCACGCGTTAACCTGACGGTGCTGAGCTGGTGCAGTTCTATAATATATAAGAGCAGGAACTTTGAAATTGTGTTCACACTGAAAAATGTCAGCAATAAATTACTTTGAGCTGAATGAACTGGATGAACTGAATCTTTGAGTTTGTTGACGCACTTCCATATACAATGTTTCTCCATCCCTAAGGTGAAAGGTGGTGGAGGCCAACAAAAGGAAAACAAAAATGCAATTTAGAGACCAGAACCTTTTTCATTTATTTTCCTTGGCAACACGCATAAATGAACACAAGGCAACATAAAGGCATAAGCTTTTTTCATCATCATCTATGACTTTAAAGTATTTCATACCCGCTGCCCAAGAGCATGCACACAGTGACGTTAAACCTTTCGATGAGCTGAGCCAATCAAAGATGGGAGACAGCGCAGCGTGATTTCCATGCAGCCTCTATAAGATCAGTCTCGCTCCCCCTTCCGGCTCATTCGTTGCTGTTTCCAGGAACAAGTGATCAGGATGCCTGAACCCGCCAAGTCTGCGCCCAAGAAGGGCTCCAAGAAGGCCGTGACCAAGACGGCCGGCAAAGGAGGCAAGAAGAAGAGAAAGACCAGGAAGGAGAGCTACGCCATCTACGTGTACAAGGTGCTGAAGCAGGTGCACCCCGACACGGGCATCTCGTCCAAGGCCATGAGCATCATGAACTCGTTCGTCAACGACATCTTTGAGCGCATCGCGTCCGAGGCTTCCCGCCTGGCTCACTACAACAAGCGCTCCACCATCACCTCCAGGGAGATCCAGACCGCTGTGCGCCTCCTGCTGCCCGGCGAGCTGGCCAAGCACGCCGTGTCTGAGGGCACCAAGGCTGTCACCAAGTACACCAGCTCCAAGTAAATCAGCTCTTTACTAGCAAAACAACAAAGGCCCTTTTAAGGGCCACACACATGCAACTTTGAGCTGGAAACCTTTTATCTGAATGCATATTGATTTTGTGAATTTGATGCTACTGAAGGAATAACCCTGATTGCTGATTGTGTGCCTTGGCAACTTTATTTATGAACCAATTATTAACGGAGCTGTGCAAAGGTAATGATGCAAGGCACACCAATTTTTGAGTTCAGGATTTTAAGTGTGCTTTACAGTCCAAAAGTTGGTGTTATTCCCCCTATACCAGCCCACTTAATTCACCAGAATCCAGTGGTTGTGATTGACTTTTGCAGCTGCTTCACCAATAAATTCCAGGTTTTGTAGTAAAAAGCACTAAAATCAGCTTAAGAGTTTACTCAAAGGTAAATAATACAGCCATTACAATTGCTAGACTGTGTCCTTAAAATGTAGACCAGGGGTGTCAAACTTGTATATTGGGCCACTTTGGAAACATGAAGTCATTAAAAGGGCTGGTTGCACCTGTATAGATAACGCTTATCTGCAAATAACAGTTTATACTGGGGTGAGTTAAACTTCTACTGTACAGATGAAACTGATCGTGTTCAGCAGGAAAGCAAATCCAGACATCCTGACAAACGACCAACATCGGGGGGGAAAAACTGAAGATACATGTGGACAGAAAAAAATTCCCAGCTCATAAAAAAGTTTAATAAAGCTGACAAAACTGTTAAGCTCATAAGCTATTTCATTGATTTGTTAAAATGAATGGAATAAGAGGCTTCTGCAGCACTTGATAGCATCCAGAGGATTTTATGGTGGTCCATGTTGTAAATATCACCATATTTGATTTTCTTAGTTTTGTAATGCATTTATTTGGTATTTATTACACCGTCTGCACTGTTTCTGGAGCTGGCATTTTACAATCTCACTGTACATGTGTAGTGACATTACATTTCAAATAAATTCAATTTGAATTCATGGAATTATTGTAATCAGATGAGCTGGAGAAGAGACTCCTGTGAAACATGCAGGACAGGGGCCAGGATTGGGAACCACTGCCCTGCAGGAGTTGTTTTGGTTTTTCTTGTGTCTATTATCATATGGTCACTGTTTTTATTGCTTCTATTTAATGAGTATATGGCTACTTCCATTTGCCTGCCACTTTGCAACTGGTAACCTTGAATTGTTTTTCATTCTAACCCAGGAAGAGACAGACTCCACTTCCTTCCATCTTGTTTTTATCCTGGCAAACATGAAATACATCAGCATGTATTGCTGCGTCTGGACGACCTGACAATGTTTACGTCTTTCAAATGGCTTAAAGTTGGAGTCTCTGCTGTCTCTGAGATCGTCAGCCCTTTTTGGTAGAACATGTCAGCAAACTTCCCTAAATCTAAATTCATGAATAAAATGTGATGTTGTGCATTTTTCTTTACAGGTTTTAACGTCAGAAAGGAAACATGCATGTCAGGAAAACGCTGAAGCTTATGATTAAAATAATTTCATACTGAAAATAAAACCTGAGGATTATTTGGCGCTACTGACCGTTTTAGTTTATATTGTGCCACGCCCTGTCCATGCCAAACTGCTACACAATCTATATAATGCAGATCATTTATTTAATAATTTAGTATGGCCAGACTGCGATGCTGCACTGAAAAAGCAGAAAATATGAAAGCAAAGATCAAACTATAATGCAGCAGCATCCAAGCTGAAGAGTTGAAGAATTTGTGCAGCACGAAGTCCAGAACTTTCCTCATCTCCCGCTGGTTCTGGAGGGACCGGTGGATAGGTTGTGCTCCCCTGAACTGCAGCTCATTTGGTTCCGAAAACAAGGATTTTGGAGTCAAATATTTGAGAAGTTTCTACTTGAAATATTAGTAGAAGCCAGAGGCGCTCCAGAGAAATGAGCCCAGACCGGCTTATTCACAGACAGCGTCCTTGTGTTTACTGGCGGAGGAAACCTCCTTATTAAATATAAAACACAAAGAACCACTGGAAGATTTTGATCTTTGCTGTACCCAGATATGCCTCTGCTAACAGAAACGTCGCATTTATACTCTGTGCGAACTGATTTTAGATATTTTAGGAGAGGAAATGTGGAGAAAACCCGCCGCTCGCTGCACTAAATCGCAGCCTGTCTGACAGGTGCGGAGGCTCCTGAAACAAAAAGACAAAGTCCCGGAGACTAAACGGGACGTTGGTGTGTAGAGAGGAGGGTTTTCTTCCTGCTAACATAACTTTTATGTAATAACTCCTTAATTTGGAGAGGATTTAGAGTCTAAAAGGAGACGAAGAAAACACAAGTGCGGACAGATTTGAGGCGGCAGCAGAGCGGCGGGCTGAGTTGTCTCTTCACGGTTCTCATGTGTGTTATAAGTCCCGCCTCCTGCTCCGAGCCGCAGACGTTCAGAGGAACTTTACCGGAGAAACATGGCAGAAGAAGCTCCAGCAGCGGCACCGGCGAAAGCCCCGGCCAAAGCCCCGAAGAAGAAGGCGGCCTCCAAGGCCAAGAAGGATGGACCCAGCCTCTCCAAGCTCATCGTGGCCGCCGTGGCCGAGTCCAAGGAGCGCAAGGGCATGTCTCTGGCCGCGCTGAAGAAGGTGCTGGCCGGCAAAGGCGTGGATGTGACCAAGGCCAACAAGCGCATCAACACCGCCGTCACCAAGCTGGCGACGGCAGGAACCCTGAGCCAGACCAAAGGCACCGGAGCGTCGGGCTCCTTCAAGCTGGCAAAGGAGAGCAAGGCGGCTAAACCGGCCAAGAAGGTGGTGAAGAAGAAGGCTCCCGCTAAAGCCAAGAAGCCCGCCGCCGCCGCCAAGAAGGCCAGCACCCCCAAGAAGCCTGCGGCTAAGAAAACAGCCGCCAAGAAGTCCCCCAAGAAGGCTCCGGCTAAGAAAGCCCCCAAGAAAGTGGTGAAGAAGAGCCCTAAGAAGGCCGCTGCCGCCAAGAAGCCAAAGGCTGTTAAGAAGCCTGCAGCAAAGAAACCTGCAGCAAAGAAGCCTGCAGCTAAGAAGGCCAAGAAGTAAAGCAGCTGCAAGCAGCACTCAGTGCACCAAAGGCTCTTTTCAGAGCCACCACTTCTACAATTAAGACATGATTCCTAATCACTTATTTGACTTATATGACTTCATAACTCAATCCACACATCAAAGTTGCATAACACGAACAAACTCAAAATACATATTTTTAGCTGGGAGAATATGATCAAGTTTCATGATATGATACCGCTGTATAAAACCCATGGACTGGCTCCATCTGCAACAATATATCCCTCTAAAAAACACTTTTACCATACAAATGATGTGATGGGCTAGAAAAAATATACTACTTCTTTGATCCAAAGTATATACAGCAAGACGCAAAAGACCTTACTATATCCAGATATTTGATTTTGATTATTTTTTTTATTCTAATCGTTCAAAGATATCAAATATGTTTTATGGATATTACCACTTTAATGTACAACGTCAAATCCATATGTATATAAGTCACCTTAAATCTCTTCTTTATTTCTTTTTTTTCCGATCCACTGTACATATGTGGACACACTGTATATACCTAAGAGCCGATGTGACACGTGAATTGCTGCGCTGTGAGATCAATAAAGTCTATCTTATCTTATCTTACTGATCACTGCGTTACAACAAAGTAAATTTACAAACATGTGCATGATGAACTGGATTGGCTGTTTAAACTCTTGCAGAAGGTGCATTTAATCAAGTCTTTGGATCAGGATTTGTGTAGTTATTGCTTTTAACTTGCTTTATTTGCCTGTCATTTTTAACATGGGGAAGAAAAAGAGTCAATTCGTCATACATGTTTTAATTTCGAATCATTTAAACGGATCCAAAATATATACAGCGAGAAGCAAAAGATCGTACTATATCCAGAAATTAGATTTTGTTATGAAAATTACTAATACTTTTTTAACACTTCAAAGATATTAAAGATATTTAATGGATATTAATAATAATTACAATGAATTTGTAATTTACCGTCTGAGTATCATTACATCAGTCAACCCCCCCCCCCCCTTCTTTATTCTTTGTTCGTTAGCTTTCTATCGCGCTTTATTTTGAAATGTTCAATCCAACCAGTGGCGGAGTCAAAATGCTTTTCACCACATGATGAATCCGAGCCAATCAGAAGCCACCCCACCCTGCCAGTCTCTTTATAAAGCCGCCGTTGGCCCTGAGTCTCATGTGTTCAGTTAGAAACGTGAAGAAAGCTGCAATGGCCAGAACCAAGCAGACCGCTCGTAAATCTACCGGAGGAAAAGCTCCCCGGAAGCAGCTGGCTACCAAGGCTGCCCGTAAGAGCGCTCCGGCTACCGGCGGAGTGAAGAAGCCTCACCGCTACAGGCCCGGTACGGTGGCTCTGAGAGAGATCCGCCGCTACCAGAAGTCGACGGAGCTGCTGATCCGCAAGCTGCCCTTCCAGCGGCTGGTGAGGGAGATCGCTCAGGACTTCAAGACGGACCTGCGCTTCCAGAGCTCGGCCGTCATGGCTCTGCAGGAGGCCAGCGAGGCCTACCTGGTGGGCCTGTTCGAGGACACCAACCTGTGCGCCATCCACGCCAAGAGGGTGACCATCATGCCCAAAGACATCCAGCTGGCCCGCCGCATCCGCGGAGAGAGGGCTTAGACTGATCCTGGATCAGCCCGCCAGCAACCCAACGGCTCTTTTAAGAGCCACACCCATTTACTTTAAAGAGCAAACATTTCTCTAGTGTCAGATATTTAACCTATGGGGTAAAATAATGTGAAGCAAAAGGTGGTGGGAAGCATGTATAAAATGATAAATTAAATGGATGACTTTGAATTCTTTAAAAAATGTGTGACCCACACATTTACTCTAAAGAGCAAATTACCTGAAAGCTTCCCAAGGTTAAAAAAACGTTTGTAAAAAGCACACTGTATCAATTATGCTATTAAAGCAGGTTGAAAAATAACTAAAACTACAGATTTACTTTCCTTTAATCAATACATGAAATCACTGCTAGGATGGTGCGACTTATTGAAATACGGTGGCATGCGCGCACACACATTTTGGGGCTTAATAGGTATTGCAGTACAGAAAAAGGCACCTTTTGCAGTGCCACTACATGGACCTGTCAGCTGCCTTTGTAATTGTTGCAGGCACCGCTTCAATATCGTGTGTATATTTTTAGTTTTTTTTGTTGTTGCTGCACCACCTGGGGGGAAAGAAACTCAACAAGGATGCATCTTATGTGCATTTTAAAAAATTCATTATTAAAGCAACATAATTACTTTAAGTAAATTAATTAAAAGCTATGTGACTCACAACCACCCTTTAAGATAAACCTTTGGGGGCAAACTTTATTTTATACACAGTGAGAACAATGTTTGTCTTGCCATAAATCTGTACTTTTAACAAGAAATCTCATCTGCACCATGTTACCTTATGTTGTAACACAGCAAGCTACCCTGACAAATTTACCAGCTGTGGGTCACATGAGTTTCTTCAGGACTGACTACTGACTATTGAGCATAAATCTATAATCAGAGAAAGAGTTCTAAAATATTTGTAGCCAAAATTAAACCAACCTCAGTGAGTATGGTCATAAGACATGACGTCAGTGTGATATATGAAATAATAATATTGAGAAGTTAAGAAGAATAGCGTGACTAACTACAGGCCCTGAGTTCTGGTGACAAGATGTCTGCTGTTTACATATTAAAGTTACTTTTCCATGGTTTATTTATACACACACAGAAATAGAAAATACCACTTAGCCTACATGCCTCACATTTTATGAACTTTATTAAAGGAATTATTAATAATCAATACCCAGTTCATTTGCCCCAAAATGTATTTGAATTAAATGTTTTACAGACAGAGCTAACTTGTCTTCTATATTTGCCATAAAAAACATAAACAAGATAGAAGTTATGGAGGCCATTATAACAAATATAAGTCCATCTATGTGATGTTTTTCGTTCATGCACAGTACTTTGAATGTCTTGTTACTTAAAGGTGCTTCATAAATAAACTTACTTTACCTTACCCACCTAACTGTACAGAACTATAATTAGCTGCACTGTCAACTACATCCGCATCGATTAAGTGTATTTGGCGCTATACCTAATTCTATAAACCTTCTTATTCACATAATCTTCATTTAGTGAAGTAGCAGTGATAGGAATGTGAGTGCTATCTTTACAGCCAATTATACTTGCAAAATCTAAAATATTTGAATAGAAAACGTATGCTTGAAGTCTTAAAATTTGATACCGAAAATAAACTATTGCTTTTGCAGAATCTGCAACTCTGTGTAGTTCTTTTCTTATTCTTGTGGGTCTGTGAGAACGCTACTAAAATCTACAATAACTGAGTGAACAGTAACATTCCTGACATTGTGACATACAGTTACCTCTGAAAACAAAGTGCTGCACAAATATTTTCTTTCTGAACTTAGAGTCCCCTTGTATGAGCGAGGCACGGCATAGAATTAAGATAAAGCATTGACTTTGGTTAAAAGCGGTAACGCTCGACAGTATATTAATCCAGAAAAATGATTAAATTGTGGTCTGATCAGCCTCCCGACAGGTTTCTGAGGAGTATATGTGCTCCCGCGTCTACATGCTACTCCAGAAAGGACACACCTTTTCTGACACTTGTTTGTGCAGATCTCAGCTAAAAAGTAGATAAAAACCCAGACTTGGCCCAATCGACCGTGCTACGGAGCACAGTTGTTTCACGGAGTTTGTTGTCATCATTTGACTCGGGGTCTCGGGAGCTTTCTGAAAAGGAAAAGCCAGGGTACGCAGCAATTTACCCCAGAACTTACTCTGGATATCCACTAACTCAGCTTTGTGAAACGAGGACCAGGGCAGCTGTTCAGTTACATCCATTTTGAGATGCAACATATAACTCAACACAAAACAAATAAAACTAACTTTTTTTCATGCCACAGAACTGGTCACTTTGAAATTTGCTCTGTATCAACAGCACTCCAAATATGTCATTTAAACATAAAAACTGGTCAGAATGTAGAATTGCTGCAAGATAGATTGAAAAAGACGAACATCAGGTTTTCACATAATGTACCATTTAACTATTGTGAAAATGTCAGTATGCTCATACTTGGGGTAGATTTTAAACCACACTCACCAGAAGCTCTTGGACCCTCTCCTTCTGCACTGCTTTATGGTACGTTTGTGCTGATCATGTCAGGCTCAGCTCAACTTTGTACAAATACTAAAATTTTGTATTCTATGAGGGTCTGTACGAGCCATAATTCATTCTGCCATTCTCACACACACATATATACATCTCACATATATTCTTCTCACACATACATGTACTTTCCCTCTCATAAACATATATATTCTCTCTCACATGCATATTATTTCTATCTCACATTCATATATTTTACCTCTCACATACATACAGTATATGTTTGCTCGGACATACAGATAGGATAAGATAAGATAGACTTTATTGATCTCACAGTGGAGAAATTCACGTGTGTATACGTGTATTTTCTTCTCAGATAAATTCATTCTCTCAAATACATAAATTCTCCTTATTCATAAATACTCCTCACGCACATGCATACATACTACTCACACATACATGCGTTCTCTTCTCACATACATAAATAATACTCTCCTCCATGTGAAATAGAAAAATCTTATGCAAGCTTCACAGCTCTCTGAGAATCTCAGGCAAATATTGTGCATTCTTTTGCTAGAAATGTCATTGAAATGTAACTGATAGCAGATCCTCTAAAATGTTGCCTTTCCATCTATAAATACGGTGGATGAGTTGAGAGTAACTGGGACGCGGCCTGCTTTTGGCAGCCTAAGTGCGGTGGAGTACGTGACACTGAACCCTTCGGCGAAAGTAATAAAGGAAAGATTGTCTCCCTTCCCTGAACGAAAATTATAAATATATCATGCTAGGGCTGGGCGATAATTCAATAACAATATCTATCGATCGATAGACGTGTGGCGCGATAGGAAAAAATAGGGTCGATAAAAACTTCGATAGACAGTTTTACTTCCTTGCTACAGTCGGCATGCCGTCACAAAGCGCCGCCCTCTCAAACCACAACACACAACATGTGAATATGTCGCAGCAAGGAGCGGCGGTTGAAATTGTCCCAAAACGGGGTTTTACTAGTTCGCCAGCCTGATAGAAATAAACCACAGTGATTTGTAAAACTTGCAAGGAACCGGTAAAAGCAGAGTCTGGTAACGCAACCCACCAGTATTCATCACGTAAGCCGCTCACACCCGCAGCAGTGCGGCCCCGCGAGCTTTAGCTGTGCGGCCCCGCGAGCTTTAGCTGTGCGGCCCCGCGTCGTCGTCGTCTGGAACTTCTTCTAAAACAAAGCAGGTACAGCAGCTAAACTGGGCTCCCTTCTTTGTGATAAAATGACAAATCGTCCAAGCGGCATAAGGACATAACGCATGCAGTAACATGCTTCATAGTGATGGATATGTCTGCTGTTCTCTGCAGCTGAAAAACCTGCCACTCTTTATTTAACCAACCAAAGTTGGTTAAACAAAGATTTAATTGGAATTCTGTGTTTGTGTTCTTTATTTAAATCAAATCATTTAGCAATATCATAAAATGTCCAGGCAGAGCTGCACATAAAATATGGTTTTAAATATTTTCAATAATTATCGATATCGATCAATATGCATTTTTTTTTATCGATAAGCTTTTTTTCTATATCGCCCAGCCCTATATCATGCATACATTTTGCTATAGATGTCATCTATAGCAGGTAGTGAGGACTGTAGTCACAGAAGTCCTTCTGCATTACAGTGCTGTCATTGCAGAAAGACTTCTGGGGGGCTCTTTCAGTGACAGACTGCTTCATCCTATATGCTCAAAGA